>JAHTLZ010000129.1:67594062-67604800 GCA_023846285.1 Phrynocephalus versicolor
TATTATTATTATTATTATTATTATTATTATTATTATTATTATTATTAAATGATGCTGCACTTTTCTGCATCATGCTGGTCTTCCAGGTGCTACACTCCTTTGTTATTTTTGCTGCCACAAACTAAGGCAGCAGCAACCATGCTGGATATATTGTGAATTTTTCATTTCAGTAAAAAATGCTGCATACACAACAGCATCATAATCTCCTTTCATTTTTGCATTTTCTGGGGCTTGGTCAAAAGCACAGCTTTATGCTTTTTCTCTCATTAGGTGGTCTACTTGATGCTATTTGAACATCTCTTTAACTGGTATTAGAATCCTGTTGATTCAGACAATGGCACTGGGTTAATTTTAATCTGCATGGCAAACAATGGGTGGGTGGGCATCTTAAAGAGCTTCCAGCCAGCTAGCTGATGGTGAACTGAGCTAGTCTGAGCATAAATTTACCTAGCCCAGAAGGAGCCAGTCAACTGATTATTATTTTCTTTCTGTTAATCCAGGCTTAACCTTTTTTTTTTGTCACTGAGAAATGTATTTGTATGAATGCCTCTTCCATCATGAGCATAACCCAAATTTTACTTACAATTGCTAAGCCCTCTTCCCAGCTCTTTGACATTCTCTGTTGTCATCTCACTAGTCTACATTCAAAGTCAAGAGGGCAATAGCTTGCTCACAGGTAGATAACGCTTTAATCTGACCCAGAAGGCCAAAATTAAGCAGCTTTTAAAAATAACTGTGCAATGTGGAATGGCTAGTTCTGTTGCCTGACGACTCCTGAGGTCATTTCAGGGTTCAGCCGCATTCATCTTTAACTTAGAGCCATTCCAGACAGCGCTGACATTCAACCCTGCCCCCATGTCCTTATTTATATAAGGTGGTAGCACACAGGGGCCATGGCTTACCAGGATTTGAAGCCAAACCAAACCATTAAACCCCGTATGTTTGAAAAATGCTTTCCTTCAAAAACTCTTTGAAAATTTTGTTAGAAATCTACTTCCCCTGTGGAGCTTCTCTATGGTCATTCAAACTGCTGTGGCTCTTTCTGGGGTGATATTGTCACCTACAGGAGGGATGGTTCAGCAGTTGGAATAACGGATAATATTTCCCAAGTGTGACCTGAGCACAACAGAATGGGATATCCTGATTCAAGAAATATTTGGCCAAGAGGAACCCTTGAGCTCCATGTAGGAAAGGGCTAGCTACTGTGCCCCCTTATAATTTTGAACTATTGGCTGCAGACAATTGAAAAAGAGACAAAGTGAATTATTTGAAGCTATTATTTCACTAACCATCATGTCTGCAGCATGTCTAACAGTTGCCTGTAAAAAGCTACAGTACACTTTAAAGTACCACATTGAACTATGAACTCCTTGTAGCCTACGGCCCTAAACACACATTATTGAATCCAAGCTGATTATTTTCACAGTAGTAACAGATGGCACTCAGTTAGGTTTTAGAACCCTGAGAAGTTGCTCTGTGATACAGCAGACTCATGATGACTGATGGGCCAGTCAGCTCGTATTAAGAGGTCCAATAATCTTTGCTGCATTATGGGGGGAATGTGTCATGCTCAACTGTAAATCAGAATTCAGAATCCCAATTACCTTAGCCATAACGTGGCACTCAGTAAGCTCGGCCGGTCAATCATACTTGTTAGTCCTGTTCAGTGGCAGCCTGTATGTTTCATTGGGGAATAGAGGGCAGACTTCTCTTTCTAGTCCTAACAGCCAAAGAATGATACTCTGATTCTGAATATCACACAGAAAAGCATTGAAATCCTCCTGAAGATTGCTATGGTAATACATGATGCAGAAGGGATTTTTAATACAAACAGCAATGTGGTAGTAGTATATTCTGTTGGTCTGTTTATTGTCAAATATGTGGCATCAAAATATCTAAAACCCAAGGCTAGAAACCAACAGGAAGTTATTTTCCATAAGCCACACTGAACAGATGAGACAAACATGCTGGACATTATGCTAAAGCCACAAATGATTTGCCACTGGCAGCAACACCAGACATTATTATGCTCTCTCAATTTTTGAAGCCATTCATCTGTAGTATGAAAGATGAATGGCTCCAAATACAAAATGAGTAGGATACTGCTAAGGGAGTCAGTGCTTGAGATTTGGAAGACTTTGAATGCATTTGGCTTGATATGCCAGATCTCAGTGGGAAAATGAACTTGGCACCTACTGAAGTAAACCCAGAAAGTTATTCCTGAGATTCCCCTTTTTAGGCACTTCAAGGTTAGAGAGTGTGTGGTATCATTGCAAGTGTAGAAGTGCACAAGAGGTGATTTGCTTTTGTTCAAGATAACTGTATCAGAAAGGATCAGAATCTCTGGATTGTATCTTACAAAATTAATTTTGTTGGCACAGTGTTTAAATTGCTGTACTGCAGCCAAATTCTACTCACAACCTGGGTTCAATCCCAGTGTCAGAGTCAGGCCCCACTTGGGCTAAGGCAATCAAGGGGTTCAGTTAGTGGGTTTGCTACTGGCATAAAGCTAGCAGCCAGCACTCCCTGTTCCCTGCCTCAGCAATGCGAAACCTTTGACTCCTGAATCTTTGGACCTGCTATCTTGATCCTTCCTGGGATTTGCTACTCTGTAAGTCTTCCTGATTGGTATCCCCCTCTCTGTTGGACGGTGTTTGTGCGAATCCTGAACTTGGACTGGCTGGCAACCTTCTCTGTGAATCTTGAACTCAGACTTGCTGACCACACGCTTGGCTTCTGGTAACACCCTGATCCTGGCCCTCTTGCAGATATCCTAGTTGGCACCAATGACCTGGCTGTCCCAGGCAACAAGCTCAAGGTTCACTCAACCTTTCATCCTTCCATGGTTGGTGACTACCACATGAGAAAAGAAGACTAAGGGGAGATATGATAGTACTTTTCAAACACTTGGAAGGTAGTCATACATAGGAGGGGCGGGATTTGTTCTTGATCATGCCAGAACATAAGACATGTAATAATGGATTCAAGTTACAGGAAGCCATATTTCAGTTGAATATCAGGGAGAAAATGTCTCTACTAGAGATGGGCACGAAACGAACAATTTTTTGTTTCCATTTTCGTTTTTTTGTTTTGTTACACAACAAAATGACAAATGAATTTTGTCTCTAAAATGAAACGAAACGAACAGAAACACCAGAAATTTTGTCGTGTGTTTCATTTCCGTTACTGCAATATGAGTGAATTGCTTAAAATCCTTAAAAAAATCACAAAAAATTGAAATAAATGGTAATGAAATGGTAAGAAAACGAACGAAAATGAAAATGAATTTTTTGCAAAAATTCACGAAAAACGGAAACGAACCGAAACGGACCCTCCAAACGACAAATGACAAATGAAATGCCATTTTTTGATTCGTGCCCATCTCTAGTCTCTACTGTTAGAGCAGTATGACAATAGAACCATTGACCCCAGAAGATGGTGAGCATTACAACGATGGAGGTATTCAAGAGAATATTGGACTACCAGCTACCAGATATACTTGGATTTGGATTACTGCATTGAGCAGTGGGTTGGATATGTTGACCTTACAGGCCCTTTCCTACTCCATTATTTTATGATTCTATAATTATTCCTGGAGCACCAAGCTCCTTTGATGTTATCCCTAGATAAAAACTCACAATGTTGCTTCAACGACTAAGAGCACGTCTCAGCCCACTGTCCCCCTCTCTCGCTTCCTTCTCTCACTGTTCATGTGTGCCATTTTTAGAGCTCTGTAAATGTTTCATGCATTACTGTCTACAACCTAATTATACCACATAAAGTGCTTTTGCTGGATTCACCTAAAATCAGTGTATCAATGCCTCTTACAATTTCTATAATAAAATACCAATAGCAGAAGGCATGGGGAAAACATCATTCTACAGCAAGGGATGCTTGAAATAATGTTGCCTGCAGTGCTGCCAGAAATAGGTATGGTTAGTTGACCTCCTCCATTTCACTACCCGGGGATGAAAAGGCTTAAATGATGCCATTTTCCTTCCTGCTACCCAGCTACAGAATGCAGTTGATTGTCCTCCTTCATTTCTTCTAGTGCCAGGCTCATGGACAAGGTTCAAAGCACAAATGGGACCATACATAGCTCCTCCTCTTCCATCCTTTATCCTCACAACAACTGGGTGAAATAGAAGATCAGTCTAGGATAGTGACTGGCCAGAGGTCACACAATGAGCTTCATGGATTAGTGAGGACTAGAACCTTAACCTCTCTAGGTTTACCCTCTCGTAGCATAATACCACAGTGGCTGATATAGTGTTTAGCAGAGTCAAAACAGAGATCAGAATAAACTCTTTCAAACTTCAAAGAGTCTGCTATGACTATTATTTCCTAGCCAAGTTTTTAATGCAGTTAATTTAATGACCTGGCATTTCACAAGACAGCTGTAGCTGCAAAATACAAAATACAACACAGCAGAAAACAAAACAATTTGCAGACAGGAGTGGAGAGAGGACCTATAACCATTTTTGCACATGTCACACTCAATTTCCCATCAACACTGCAGCTGTTTGATTAATTGGCTAATCCAGGAGCGGGCATAAATGAGATGGTGACAGAAGAGAAGCTGTTCTTTTACCTTGGGGCAATGAGTAAACATTTTGCAGGCACAGTCTGCATAACACAAGACAAATATTTAACATTTTTGTGAGGGTGACACAGGCTTGACTGTTGACATTGCCTGCTACAGAGAGGTGTCTAATAATCTGGACTGGGTGTCTCTGCCACATATGTGAAGTATCTTTTCCAGGTCACAACTGGCTGAATTGTCACAGCTCTTCTTGCCTTTTCCAGATGGCCATCCCCAGACATTTTGCAGCCTAAGGCAAAGGACAAAATGGTTCCCCTTCTCTGTTCCACGTTAGGATCTAACTTTTGCCACTAATTTTGAATGCTGAGCAGTTATTGGACAGGTGACCACAGGGAAATAGCAGGAATCTCAAGCTAGTGGCAGGAAAGAATCTGGCCTGAAACCCTGAGGAGTTGCAGCCAGCCAGAGTGGCAATACTGTGCTAAATGGAGCTATGGTCCTACTCGGTATTTAGTAGCTTCATGGGTTCCTAAGCAAAGAGAATCAAAGGGTGGCAGTTGAATCTTATTGCAACACTAGTGTTTTAATACTACTGTCTCTTACCATTTTTGAGGGCTGTAGGGTAGTTTATGATAGGTAATGTGGCATACTCAGACCTGTCATACAATGGTGAGTAAGGTCTAGAAAACTCATGAGGAACAACTTGTGGGGCTGCCACTGCTGTCTCCAAAACTGCCACCCCAGGCAGTCTCCTTTCTCTGCCCAGCATTGGGGCTGACTTTATTCACGCAGGCATACACTTCAAGTATATAGCAAGGAATGCCCATTATGTAAAATCTGGCAAAATATAACAAGCAGAGTATTTTTACTCTGTTTTATTTTAATAGTGATGAGAAGCAAAGCAACACACAAGGCAATTCTCAAACAACCCACCCATTAAATCTACCTGTGTCTTCTAGGATTTTCTGAGGGGCCACAGTTAAATATGTCATACTTTCAAAGGCTGCTGAACCCTTTGGTCTCTTCTTCAGCACATGCTAAGCCATTTTAACCAACAGCAATCCATTATTGGTCACAATCTTGCTACCTGCTTCCCCTCTGAGAGAGTTGAGATCTCTGTTGGCATTCTTCAACCTTTAGCTAAACCAAAGGAATTAAACAAATCTCTATTTCTTTTTCCTCAGTATCCTGTGCAGGAAGTGTTCCTTTAACAAGGAAAAGAAATTGAGACTCGTCTACACAGTAAAGTTGTTAATTCTGAGAATAGGTAGAATGGGAAGACACTAGACCAGTGTTGGTGAACCTATGGCATGGGTGTCTGTGAAGATTCTCAGTCATCCAGGTGAGTTTATCTGGAAGTTGAGTCATGGCTACTGGACTTTTTTTTTTTGAGAGAGAGAAACGTTTCGCTGTTCATCCAAACAGCTTCATCAGTCATGAGTGCCAAAGGTAGCCCTTGGAGTCCTTTCTGTGGCTGGGTAGCCAACATCGTCCTTTCACAGCCACCCGTATTCAGGTTAAATGGCTGTATTGGCACTTTGTGGAAAATTAGTGGGTTTTGAATTGCAGTTTGGGCACTCGTTCTCTAAAAGGTTTGCTATCACTGCACTAGATGTACTCTTCAGGTGCCTTGGAAGATTTTGATGGTAGTGATAGAGAAGGTCTTGTGTTCACAGAGGGAACCTTTGAGGGCAAATTGACGCAGCACCTGATGTAGCACTTGATTGTTTAGCAATTAAGAGGCCTCACTTGGATGCATGAACAGACTGCATTGAGACTGTAGTTTGTGCTTGAGATGGTAAGAAGTAATATGAAAGTTGTTTATTTATTACGCTCGGCCTGCAATGATGACTAAGACGCAGCACACATGCCATGCTCATGATTTCTGTGTTCACAGAGTCCTGAAATATGAAGAGCATTCTCTGTATGGCTGTACCAGGTCTCAACAGTTCTAAAGATGTCTGAATTCTCCACTGAGAGAAACAAGTACATATATTCATTCAGGTGGAGGGCTGGGTGGAATTTTCCAGACTGAATTGTGTGAATATCTGACTTTTTTGTTCCTTCACCAAGGAAGGTCTTCTTCCTACAATGGAATAGCCATGCCCCCTTCCAGCTAAATTAAAGCTTCTAAAACCAAAACCATAAAAACATGCTCTCTATAATTAAAATACGACTTTGTTATCGCCCACTCCTACCTTTTGGCTTCAGTTTCTAAGCCATCTGTGGGTGGAGTATGGTTTATTCATTTAATATCATGATGCAAAGCCTTTGCAAATTGACTCTGAGCAGCTTTAATTCCTAATAAAGGAGACATGAGGCCTTGATGAGCTGTAACCCTGCTCTTCAATGTTGATGGTCATTAAAAGTTTCTACTGGAACTATAGATTAAATACATGATAAATTGAAAGGACCTGTCATTGTGTGATACACCTGGGAGAATTTTAAATTGCCAGCTTGTTCATATAAATGTCTGTCAGCTAATTATCTTTTGAGAAGAAAAGCCCAGTAATTGGCTAGAGCAATTCTCTTTTGTTCTATGTATACCTAGGAGCAAACAAAGATCAACTTAAGTATAAGCAGATATCTAGCCACTGCTAATCTGATCATTCATACAGTATCTTATGATGGTAGGTACTCTTGATGTAGATCTCAAGTATGTGGAAATATGGAGACTAGAAATGTAAATATTTAAAAAAAAAAGGAGGCCACAAAACTCCAAATTCTTAATTGCATGCTTCATTGTATGCAGCAGGGATTTTTAAATCATCAGGTGAGGAATCCTGGGATGACTCTGATTGGATTTATTTAGTTTATACCCCACAAGCAATATAAACAACAGCAGAGGACAAATATAACACATGCTTATACCACCAAAGCTTGGGTACTCAGAACTACTATGTGGCATCAAAGACAAAAATGAGGTGGGCACCAAGATCTCAAACAGAAGCAAGTTCCACAGCCACAATGCCACTATTGGCATAACACGATCTCTACCATGTGCTCATTAGTCAACAATATGTAGTTCTAGATTTCAGGAACATTTTGCAACAGCCCATTGTCCAGTGCTGTGTGTTGTAATCCAACTGAGGTTCTGTTGTGTAATTTGTGGGCAACAATCAGGAAAGCAAAGCCAGACTTGGAGGCGCATATAGCTAAAAACACTCAAAGAAATAACAAGGATCCTTTAAGTACATTAGAAGTAAGAATCCAACGAGGAAAACCATTGGACCATTAGATGATAATAGAAGGCAAGCTGTTTGGCGCTTGGGGCTGTTCCAAAAACAAACAAAAATGCTGCGGTTTCCGTGCTTGTTTTTCCCATAGGAATGCATTGAAGCATGAGCATGCATTGAATGCATTGAAGCATATTAGACATGGGCACGACTCGGCGAATTTTTTGTTTTTGTTTCTGTTTTTCGTTTCTGTTATGTAACGGAAACGGTAACGATAATTAAGCCGTCATAACTCGAACTCGAACCGAAAAAAGAAAAATCACAGCAATCACGCAATGCGAAGCACAGAAAAAGTTTTTAAACTTTTTTTTTTTAAAAAAAACCTGACTCCCGGCCAAAAAAGCAGGCAGAAATATGCTTGCCTGAGGCTTTGCCACCTACCAGAGGCGTGGTTTCTGGGGGGGTCCCCGGACTTTCCCCCCCCTCTTCTCCTGTCCTGGGCTGCTTGCACCAAGCTGGAGGGGGTCTTCCTTGTCGTCTCGCCATGCCATGCGGTGGGGGGGGGATCCAAAATGGCGACCACAATTTTTCTTTTGAAATCGTGGTCAAAAAACACACCAAATCACCACAGAAACATGTGAAATTTATTTATTTTAAATGCCTGAATATTAATAGTAGAAGCAGTGGGTTTTTCTATAGCAATAAAACGTCGTATTGATTTTATTTTATTTTATTTTATTTTATATTTTTTTAGACCTGCCCATTTGGGCTGGGCATGGGATGGGACCATGCACATTTTTTGAACCATTCCACCAATGGCATCACCAGGTTTTTGACTTACACTTCTGGATGTCTCGGAGGGCATAAAAAGTCGAGGCACCTTCCAGAAATCGCAGTCGGGTGTATGGATGTGGTTGAGGGAGGAGGGCTGGCTGCTGGTGCTGGTGTGATCTGATTGAGATTGAGGAGGGAGGCTGGAGGCTTTAGGATTTAAGTTAGACAGGCAGGGAGGGAATTGAATTTAGAAAATAATTTCTTTGATTCCCTGCAGCTTTGTCTGCTGAAGGGAATAGCAGTTTATTCTTTATTTCTTCTCTGGCAGTTTGTGAGGATTTTTTTTCTGATATTGTATAAAGGGGGAGGTTCGACTGGGAGTGGGAGGTGTGGATTTATTTTAAAAATATATTATATACTACCATTTATTTTCTATTTTCCCAACTTCAATTTGCTTGCACACACGCACACATTTGGGGTGCAAGCCAAGAAGAGAACCTCTATCCTAAGTGATATCCTAACTACCCACTCACCTGCCCACCCACTCGCCCGCCCGCGGCTGCCGCCCGCCCGCCCACCCGCCCACGCCTCCCCCTGCCGCTGTTGCCACCCGCTCATGGCCCCCCACCACTGCCGCCCGCCCACACCTCCCCCCGCCCCCGCCACCCGCCCTGCCCGCCGCCTAGGGCGCAAAAACACCTAGCACTGGCCCTGATTGCGGGACGCCCCTATGCTCTGGGAAGTCAAATCGCGCTAAATCGCGGTGGAAACGACAAACGACAAACGAAATGAAAAATATTTGAAAAATTTCACGACAAACGGAAATGACAGGAAACGGACCCGTTCCGACAAACGAAAACTCGAAACGTCATTTTTTCTGGTCGTGCCCATGTCTAATTCCTATGGGAAAATGACAATCAAACCAAAACGACAAACAGAACAAAGTTTTTCTAGAAAAATCCATTTCAACGGAACCGGACCAAAAAAAGACCAATCCTATCTGTATCAAATAAGGAGAAGTTCCTTACTGCTGCTCGAAAGGAGTAGTTGCCTGGTAGTGGGGGTGGGGGTGGGCTGGTTTGCTCCAGCAAAGTTGTTGTCTTATTGCCAGCTTTAGGATCGAACCAGCTCATCCCTCCAGCAGACCAAACAGTGGGCTAATTACTTGGGTAGTGAGCCTCTCAGTTTAATCATTAGGCTTGCAGGCACCAGCCCAACTTTGGAAATTATTTCAGGACAATGGAGAGCAGTTCTGCAGCTGCTACTCACTGCCTGAGATGGCGGGGGGATCTAAATAGTCAGGTCAAGAATATCTTTCTTGCTAAAGGGAGTCCCTTTAGGAGCTGCATTGGGTTGTCAAAGCTCAATTGAGTTTTCTGTAGGCACTGATGCTTCTTGGAGAGTGAAGGCTTATTGAGTGAGGAGCTGCTTAGAGACGGTTCACAGGTTCTCCCTGTTACCTATTTTCACACCTCTGAGTCAAAGAGCAGCCTACTCAGCTTAAAAGAGGTTTATGAAAATAAACTGAGATGGTCTTCAGACTGTCATCATTAGCCCTGTGGAGCTGGAAATCTATTAAATAATCTGAATATGAATGTACAGTAAGCAGTTATCAGGATGTGATTTGAAATCATTTTGTTATTGTTTTCTGAGTTCTAAAGTGTGCTGCTTATGTAACACCTCATAGTGCTTAACACACTCTCTGGGTGGTTTACAGTTTAATTATGCAGGCTACATCTCTCCCCCCTCCCCCCCGCAACCTAGGTACTCAATTTATTGACCTCAGAAGGATGGAAAGCTGAGTCAACCTCAGCTACCTGAGTCTGTTGGGATCAAACTCAGGTCATGAGCAGAATCTTGGTTGCAGTACTGAGTTTAACCACTGTGACACGACTCTCCTTCTAGTCTCTGAAGCTACTGCATTTTTCTGTCTATAAGTCGATCCCCACTTTTCGCAACTGCTCTGTTCTCTCCTCAGCTTACTTCTATGTATAATACAACCCTCCATGTTTAGTCTAAATAATTAAACAAAAACCTAGGCTTATACATAGAAAAATACTGTCATTCATATGATTAAGCAAATGGGTAAGAATATTAGTCTTACTGGCCACAGTCCAAGAACATCTGGAGATTCCGAGTTTGAAAACCACTGTGTCAATACCTATCTCCAAAACTGATTCTAAAGGTACAATGGTGATATCATCATCATCATCATCATCATCATCATCATCATCATCATCATCAT
>JAHTLZ010000129.1:67604810-67620352 GCA_023846285.1 Phrynocephalus versicolor
ATCATCATCATCATCATCATCATCATCATCATCATCATCATCATCATCATCATCATCATCATCATCAAATTTCCTACCAATATGAAATCCTGCTAATTGGCCTGAATTCCATAGAGGAGATGTCTTATCCTTATAGCATTCTCTGATCTTTTATATTTTTAGCAGGTAGCCCCACGGACCAGGGAAACTGCCCTGAAGCACTGCTTTGACCTGAACGCATCTGGGTAAAATCCATTTGACTACAGCTGTGAAATCTTAACTATTGATTGTGTACATGGCTGGCAGGCATAATATTAATTGCTATGCAGCCTCATTTTTTGCCTGATCAATAGTCTCACAGCACATTTGTAATGGGGAAATTACCTAGCAATCAAAAATATTGTATTTCAATGTATTTTAAAATTGCATCTTAAAAAACGTAAATGTGTTCCATTTCCCCCTACAGACAGGAGCTGGAATACCTCAAACATCTTCATTAATTTATTTTAAAAGGCAAACTAATCACCTTGAAAGGTGTCTTCCTCTCAAGAAAAACAAACAAAAATACACAACCAATGCATAGTTCTAGTGAAAGTAAATCTTTAAATAATTAGTCAGTAGGCTCATAAGGGGAAACTGGTAGATAAAAGAACATCTTATAATAAATGGCCAGAGGGCCTAACTTGTCCTGAAAGCAACATCAAAGCAGTCATGAAATGACCCCCCACAGGCAAATGTAAAGAGCTCTCAAAGTTTATACCACCCTGTCCTAACTAGAAAGTCTAATTTTGTGGGAAATAGCTTAATGTCTTTATGCCTCACTTGTAGAAAGCCTGTGGGTGACCCTTTGTCCAGAGGCCCTGAATTTTCTCATGCTCTGCCAATTTCTAAGACTAAGTAATCCATTTAGATTGCTGCAATATGCTCTAGGTGGGGCTGCCTTTGAAGAGTGTTGAGAAACATCAGCTGGTTCAAAATGCTGTAGTCAGACTGCTGACTGCCACTGGTTATAGGGAGCATGTAACTCCCTTTTCACATCAGCTTCACTGGGTACTAGTCTGTTTCTGGATTTAATTCGAATTGCTGCTTGTTACCAATAAAGCCCTATGTACCAGTCCATTTTGAAGGCTTATATAACCCCATATGAATGTTCTCAGTTTTTGAGATCTTCTGGAGAGGCTCTTCTCATGGTTCCTCCACCTTTCCAAGCTCATTTGGTGAGGACACAAGATAAGGTCTTCTCAGTGGCCGCTCCCAGGCTTTGGAATGTTGCACAACCCGTTACAAGAAATCAGGTTGCCCCCCATCCCACTTTGTCATTAGACAAATACCTTCCTCTTCAGGCAGGCTGTCAAGCAGTACGTTGCCTCAGGAATGCTGGTTTTTAACAAAAAAAGAGTTTAGACTAGAGTTGGGCAAAATTGTGCCCAGAGAATGCTGGGCAGGGAAGCTGGAAATGCTTCCGTTCAGATGAAAACCAAACTGGCACGGATGGTCAAACTGACAGTTCATACCCACCTCTAATTCAGATAGTATTCTGCCATCCAAAACCTGTTGGATTTGGCACCCATTTTGTCAAACCACAGAGATCTCCACAGATACTATTTACTCTGACACAGACATTAATGCATGCCAAAATGTTTCAAAATAAGAAATAAATCACCTTCACTATCAAGTTAAAATAAATAGCTTCCAGCTCTATGATTCTATGATTCTAACTCCCTCCTGGCTGTTTAAAATACCTACTTTCCAGCCATTTGTGTAGTCATGCGTCATACAGATAGTAAATTTTAAATCAATTTCCAGTGTGCTCAGCCTGACATAAAACCAGGATTATGTCTAACTGCACTCTTAATAAATAAATAAATAAATAAATAAATAAATAAATAAATAAATAAATAAATAAGATTCCATTGCTGAACCACTCACATGCAGAGGCCGTATTCTATCTCTTTAAAAATTTAGTCAATTAAATTAATCAAATAAATCACTATTCAAATAAACAAAAACTATTTGTGCCATTCACCATCCCATCCCTTTTAACGTTTGCAAAAAAAGAAAGAAAAGAAAAAATAAGTATTTTTAAATGTCCTACACTCCCTTCTCTATCACTGCAAAGTACTTTCTTCCTCAAAACCATAAAGCAAAACACAGTATCAGCTTAACTTTGCATGTTTCCAGTGGGAATGACACTGACAAAGCTCAGAAACAATGTGTGCCTTTACATTCTGTATAGCTGGAACTGGACAGGGTACTTTCAGGAACTGCTAGTGTATAATTCTGAAGAACAAACAACAATAATAGTGGTGGTGGCGGCAGCAGCACAGCTGGTATATTTTTTTTCCAATATCATATTCCATAAGTCTCTGTTCCAGGCATGGTACAATATGCAACTATAACCTCAGAAGACTGAGGGGAAATATGATAACACTTTTCAAATATGTGAAAGTTAGTCATATACAGGAGGGGCAGGATTGGTCTCGATCATCCAAGAGTGCAGAACATGTAACAATGGGCTAAAGCTACAGGAAGCCATATTTAGGCAGAATCCCTGGAAAAAAGCATTTTAACTGTTATAGGAGTATGAAAATGGAACTGATTAACTAAGGAGGTAATGAGCATTCCAATGCTGGCAACTTTCAAGAGAAAATTGAAATCCATCTTTCAGATCTGCTTAGATTTTGATGCCTGCATTAAGCAAGGGGCAAGACTCAGGGGGCTTATAGGCCCCTTTCATCTCAGTTATTCCAATTCTACGATTATTGTCATGAGGGTTTCAAAATATTTGTCAACATAATGGTTGGTTGCTTCATGCGAATGCAGCTGCTCTCTCAGTAGCAACAATCGGGGAGAGAGCGAGGTGACTAAACAAATTGATGGACCACCCATTTGTTTTACCAACTTGCTGGCCTGCTTATATCGGATGCCTCTATGCAAGTTGAAATATGACACTTTCACCATCCCCCACCAAGGCAGTCATATATGAAGTACATCATTTAGTTGGCAAGCTGTAAACATCATTCTCTTTTCTGACTGAAGAATTTTTCAAAAAACATTCTAGAGACACCCCCGCCCCCGTGGCAACGATCTGCAGTGGACACTAGGGCTTGTTTTGAGAGATTAATATCATGCTGTGGTATCAAACAAAGACCTCAGTATCACTGAAATGAATGCACAGTAAATCAACCAGAACTAAAAATAGTATATTAGAAAACAGTATTCAACATTATAGGACAGTAGTTTGGTCTCCAGTGTAGGAATCCCACTTTGAGGCTCAGGCACCCTGAAACCTCAAGGGATTTGGAGAATGATGAGGAAGCCATTAGACCAAAGGTCCTCAAACTATGGCTGGTGGGCTGGATCTGGCTTGCCTGGGTCCTGGATGTGGTCCATCAGCCATTTCAGACCCGCCTACTTCCACCCCACTTGAGCCAAACAGCTGCCGCCACTGCCTCAACCACTAACACAGCCTTCATGGCGTGTGGGAGGAAGGCGGTGGTACAGTGCCCACCACATTCAGGAGATGAGGCAGAGGGTGGCTGTTTGCAACCCCCATCCTCTTTCTCAGTCGCCCCTCTTGAGACTGGCCTGGCTGGCCCAGGCCGGGACTCAGCCGCCCCTTGGACCCTGCTAAGCCAGCCAGCAAACAAGCAAGTGGGTGGGCGACTGCTTGGCTTTTCCAAGCCCAGGCAACTCCTTAGGCCCTGAAGCAGACCACCACCGGTGGCACTGGCAATAGTAGGTGCGCCTGGCAGGCGGCAGCTATTTTTGCTACACTTGCCACTTTCTCCTCCTCCTCCTCCTCCCTCTCCAGCCAGACAGCTATTGTGGGGGGTTGCCTTGGGGCCTGGGAATGGAGAGGAGAAAGAAGCCCTAGGTAAAAGACTGTCTGGGAGTGGGAGAAGTCAGCTCTGCAAGCCGCCACAGGTGGAGGCCATGAAAATGTCGGCTCCTGCTGGGGTGCCAAAGGAAGCTGGAGTCCATGATCTGGGGCCCATGGTCTCCCATGAATGTTAACAGTTTGTTGGTGTGATGGCATGGATGGGAAAGGCAACGATCCCTCACACACGGGGGATGGGGGTTGCAGGACCATAGATGGGGCTGGCGCAGTGAGAGGGCTTGAGAGGAGGGTGGAGGGTCAATGGGGACAAAGGAATAAGGGGGGACTTATTTTGTTTTGGAGGCGGTGTGTAGTTGTGGAGAGGGTTCAGGCCCCCTATATTTTGAGTGTTGGTGGGGCTATAGTCCAGCTTCCATCAGTGTCTGAGGGACAGTGAACTGGCCCTCTGTTTAGAAAGTTTGAGGACCCCTGCATTAGGAACGTGTCTCAAGTCCTTTGCCAGGTGTCAAGCCTTCTTTTGATTGAAAGTCCCCACTTTTCATATGATGTTCATTAGTCTTTGACTATAGAGCACTCTGTACCCATTGGGCTATTTATTTGTATATGTAATCTGAATCTTGATGACATTAGTATAGGCCTGTTGGGGAAGAAATCTTAAGAAAACGGGTTTTGAAGCTTCAAAGTGAATTATGCATTTTTCAATTCAAAACCAATATTTATCTTTTGTTTACTCTAGGAATGACCTTACATCTCAGACCCTACTCAGACAGTAATGTGCCATGAATAATGTCCAGTTTTACTGTTGTATTGTATATAGTATTACTTTCGTCTATATAAATTTTATACATAAATCTGGATTGGTTTTATTTTTGTGCCATTGTTTCTTTCTCATCACATTTTCAAGCTGCCTCCTGTAATCTCAAACGTAGCAAGTCTAATAAATTCACTCTTGGTGAAAATTTGACCCAGGGGGCAAAATGAATAAATAAAAATTAAATTAATTAATTTTTTAAAAGGATCCACTATAGATTGCTAATTTCTTTAGTTACAAAGGGAGAACATGACATGTGCTTACATTACTAGCTGTATCAGCCTTGTAATCTAATGCTGTTTATCCTCTCTTTTCAAATGGAAAACCTGATCAGCTGAGATCACTGCTTGCTGATTTGGTGGGGCTAAGTAGCGAAGTTGTCTGGACAGTGCTTGAAGCCCTCCAGCTGGCAATAAATAAGGTGCTGAGAAGATCATTGGATCTAAAAATAGCTTTTCCAGCAGTCTTCTTTGATGACTGTTCCTCCCTCCCTCCCACCCTCCCTGTCCTTTCTCTCTGCAGCAACACACACAACCCCTAAAAATAGAGGATTATAATCAAAAGGCTGAAAGACCCTTAAATACAGTGTAGAGACATTAGCAGCTGCAAAAATAATGACGCCTTTGCACAATACAGTTTTTGATTAGATTGCTCTTTTCTACTTGGTTAGTGCAGTTTTTAGCTAATAGGGCAAATCCGTGACATGGCAGCATGATGTCTAATCCCAGATGTTGAATGCACTGGAAAAGATGAGAGTAATTAGAGACTAGAAAGAAGTACTCTATGTATGCTTCAAGACACTATCCCCATTATGACCACTTTGAAGTCTGGGGCCTCGGTAAAGTCATGACATAAAAACCAGGTACTGGAACCAAGCCTGAATAAAAATGAGGCCTTCAGGAAGGCACAGCCTGAAATAGGCTATTATTTAACAACTTCCTAAAGCCTCCTAAACCAGCATGCTGCTTCCAGTTCAGCCAGTTTCTTTAACAGCAGTTGAAGAGTTGGCAGACTGTCATCTTGTCCTTTGCTTCAGGGAACAAAATGACTTTGGCCAATTGTGGCAGCAGCAATGGCTGAAAGCAAAGCTTAGGGAAGTTAATTTTTTGCACCACAGCTCCGAGAACCTCCAAGAAAGAAAGAAAGAAAGAAAGAAAGAAAGAAACTAAGCTAAGCTAAACTAAACTAAACTAAGTAACTTTTCCAAACTTTGGTTAGGAGCACAGTAATGCTTGCCTCCATCTGCTAGTCCTATATTTGCAAATAAATTGAGTATTATTTATGTTGCACTCTATGCCAGAGCACATTCATGGAGAATTAGTAAACATAAAAACATGCAAATACATTGACATTGATATAATAAAGATAGATAAATGTATACCTCAATATAAAACTCATTGGAATTGGGAAGTGATCCAAAAAGAAATAAAATAATTATTCTAATAAACCACTCATTTCCTGTGCCCTTGTTCACTAGGAGATTTGGGGAGTTGTAGTCTAGAAAACCAGACCAGACCAAACCAAACCAAATAAAAAAAAAAACATTAGCTTTCTCAAATACGGCATGGACATGCAATACACCTTTCCTGCCACTGTGGGCTACCATACGAAAAGTGATGCAAGACAAAGATGACGATGCTACCAGAGGTGTAGTGAGCCCATTTGTCTGTCCTGATTTAAGATCAAATCCTTAAATCAAAAAGCTGGATTTAATTATGAGAGATACATCTTTGATTATAAACTATCAGACCTAGTAAACATGACCTGGCATACTTTTTTATATTCCAGTCTCATGAACAGCCAGCATTGCTAGAGTCAAGGTTTAAATCAAATAGGTTAAATCATTTACAAGCCTTTTATACACCAAATTAAATGACAAATACATCACATAAACCCAAGAACATACCAGTCCCAATTTTTAAGAAAGACAGGTCCAGGCAAACAGACATAAGAGACTAAATTGAATTTAGTTTTATCATTATCATGATTATTATTAATTTTTGCCTTCTTTCTGTAAAATAGTAAGGATCTCGTCTTTACTTGTCTCTTTTCAAGACCGAAGCTTTCAGTTCTAAAATGATTTCTCTCAGCTATTTAATTTCAACAGATGTACAGAATGCTATCTTTAATCTTTAATTTACAAGTTTTTTTAATGGTCATGCACCTGATAGATAGTTGCTTAGGAAATACTTTAATCTCATGAGAGAGCTGTATAGATCTAAATCACATAGCAATAGTAGCAGAATAGAATATGTCACCTTAAACCTCCCATTTGGCTTGTGAATTTCGCATGGGTTATATTTCCTAGGCATATTTGCCTTCAGTGCACAATCTGTCAACTTCAAAATAGCCCCACTATACTGCTGTTGGTTTAGCAAAATATTCCAATGACAGTTGAGGGGTAGAAAAAGAAAAGGAAAGCATGCACTTATATACTTCCCTTTAGCACTGTCTGGGTGGTTTCCATTTTAATTATGCAGGCTTCGCATCCCCCCCCCCTCCAGTGAGCTGGATACTCTTTTTACTGACCTTGGAAGGATAGAAGGCTGAGTCAACCTTGAGCCAGCAACCTGGGCTTGAACCTCAGGTAATGAGGCAGTTATGACAGCAGCACTACAGTTTACTCTCTCCACCGTACGTTCATTTATTCTTCTGACTACCTCTATTTGGAAGGAGGAATGCATTTGGGGAAGGTTTTCATTCCAAGGCCCTGCAGGTTGAGTGGGCAGGACAGAGAGCCCACAGATAGCCTAGAGTCAGAGGTACCTCATCCCTCTGCAGTATTAGTGTTATTATTTTTTGAATGAAAGTGAATGAAAGATTGCTACCAAAACACTGTACAGAACAGTGAGTTTTACCTCATAATGCAGTTTTTGTTCAGGTACTGAAAGATCCCAGTGCACTGAAATATAGGTATTTCTCTTTCCTGATCCTGAATAATGTTTCATGATGTTTAATCTTGCTGGGTACCTAATTTACTTTTTGATACATTACTGTTCTTCATTTCAGTCCAAGAAAAACATGCTGTTTTGATAGACTGAGTATTGCTTCATATGGACAAAGTGAATCAGGATATAGGAACATGCTCCAGAGAGCAGAAATCAGTCAGATGCTGTTCTATGTCTCATGCACATTAAACTGACAAGTAAGAGGTTTTTCAGAAGAGTGACAGGGAACAAAAAGGAAACCAAACCCAACTGTGAATTTTGCCTGGTGCTTCTGTTCAGATAGATAAATAGATAGATAAATATTTATTGTCATTGTCCTGTGCATAACAATGAGATTGAAAGAATCTACATCAGTTTTTACAGGACCTAACATTACAACCATACATAAAGATCAGTAGTTCTCAATCTCTTATGTCCTGTGTTTCACCCATAACTCCATTACTGAAGCTAAATTTCACCATGACAGAAACTTCTCCTACCAAAAGGATAGTCATATGCTAACAGATGTTCTGTTACTGTATTTATAATTTATGATAAGCTGATGGGCAGCTTATCAATAGACACCCTAAGACTACCACTAGCATCTCACTACTAGAAATAGTTACAGATGGAAAATTCACGGTAGGAAGATCAGTAGAAGATGGCAGATTGTACTTGCTAGAGGACATGGCGAATGAGGACAAATAAAATCTTAGTGACAGCTGTGGAAATCCTATGCCCCATCTAGGTCATGTTTATATCTCACCAATAGTGGATGTACAGTACCACTGGTGAGAACCACTGTTTTAATTAACTCTAAAGCAACAGTCTTGTGTGCTTCTGGGGTAAACCCTGTCAAACCCAATGGAACACACATTTATTTATTTATTTATTTATTTATTTATTTATTTATTTATTTATTTATTTATTTATTTATTTGTATACCACACCAATTTTCCCAGAGGGAATTCTGGGTGGTTTACATAAAAGTATATATATTAGAGATGAGCACGGAATGAACATTTTTTCGTTTCCGTTATTCGTTAGTTGTTCCGTTACGTAACGAAACGACAAACGAAAATTGTGATAAAATGCAACAAAACGAACAGAACCACGAAAATTCTGGTCGTTACGTTTCTTTTCCGTTAATGGCGATGTGCATTGAAATGAGCTGTTTTAAATGTTAAAAAACGCCCTGGACATCCGTAAAAACGCAGCGATAATTATTTATATTGTCTGATAATACCTACAAGGAGGGTTGGGGTCCTTAAAAGGTGCAATTATGTCTTTTCTCAGATCGCTGTATTTTTTCCCTTTAAGGGGAGTTAGGGGACATCGACCAAAATGGCTCCCAGATGTCTAATATTGATTGATTTCTTGGGTATTAAAACACCCTGGACATCTGTAAAAACGCAGCGATAATGTGATAATTATTTGAAATTATTACCTACCAGGGGGTTGGAGTCCTTAAAATGTTTGATTTTGTCTTCTCCCATCGCGATGTATTTTTCTTTTCCCTTTAAAATGGATGTCGCCACCAGCCACAAAATGGAGGCAAGCCATGTGATGTGGGATCATGTTCAACCAATAGCATGCCCAGGTTGCAGACTGGGCAGGTCTGGCAGCCACAGAGGGCATAAAAAGCTCTGGCAGCCCCCGTCCTCCTTGCAGTCTCTGGTGGGAGTTAGGGTGGGATTGCTGTCTCTGCAACTCTAGCTTCAGTCCTGCAGCCTCCCTGTGTGCGTTCGTGCTGAGTACCTCTTGGTGAGTACCCTCCCTTGCCCCGCAGTGCAGTCACTCTGCGGCTGCCTTGCACCCTGGGCAACGCCCGCCGCTGCCTTTGCAGCCTCCCTGCGTACCTAGTCTATACTGTGTCTCTGCCAGCATCCAATATTAATACAATAAAGAAAATGAAGATAAGTAACCGTGTGTGTTGTGTGTTGTATAGTTACATGTGTGACTGACTCTTCATGACCACATGTCCATGAAGTTTTCTTGGCAGGAATACTGGAGTGGTTTTCCAGTTCCTACTCCAAGTGCCTACAGCACCTGGTATTCCCTGGTGGTCTCCCGTCCAAGAATTAACCACAGCTGACCCTGCTATATATATGAATAAAATACACATGGAATCCCAATGACACAGCCCCACCTCCCCTAAAATAATTGGGGGCGATCTAGTATAGCTTCTCCCAAGCTTGTTCCTCCAAAAAGTATTAGATTACAACTCTCATCTCCCCAGCATGGCTGAAAATATGAAGAATGTAGTTTAGACATCTTGGAGAATGTCACGTCAGGGAAGGCTGAGCAAACCACAATTAAGTACTTGCCAGTCTCATTTATTGTAAGGAGGGAGTTCAAATCAGGCATAGCAATGATTAATATAGATTAATCTGTTTCTTGCTTTTAGGTGATTATAACAGGGCAAGCAGCACTGCAATTTTCTTGAGCAAGCAAGCAAACAAGAACAAATGAAGTCAGGAAGTTGTACAGAGATGTTGTGGTGCAGAATTTCTTCATTGTAACACTCTGATGCCATCTATAATGATTAAGAATAGAGATGGGCACGACTTGGAATGTTTTTTTCAAGTTGTCGTTTTTCGGGACGGGTCCGTTTCGGCTCGTTTCCGTTTTTTGCGAAATTTTTCAAAAATTTGTCATTTCGTTTTTCGTTTTTCGTTTGTCGTTACGCCGCAATTTAGCGCGACTTGACTTCCCAGAGCATGGGGTAGGGGGTAAGGGCTAGGCTTAGGGTAACAGTTAAGGTTAGGGTGGGTTAGTGGGCTGTACCTCTGGGTGCCTCTGGCCCACTAAGAACACAGTGTACTGGCGTATGGGTTCGGGTTCGGGTTTAGGGTTCTGGTTTGTGGGCTTTTAATGCCCTCTCTGGCACACCCAGAAGTCTCAGCAAAACCTGGCCATGCAATTGGTGGAATGGCTCCAAAAATTTGCATGGTCCCATCCCATGGCCAGCCCATCATTGCGCGTGCGCAGGTGTAAAAAAATAAAAATAAAATAAAATAAAATAAAATCAACGGAGACGTTTTGTTGCAAGAAAAACGCACTGCTGCTACTGTAAAAATTCAAGCATTTAAAATAGCTAATTTTCGCATGTTTCTGTGGTGCTTTGTGGGTTTTTGGACCACGATTTCAAAAAAAAAAAATTGCGGTTGCCATTTTAGATCCCCCCGCACTGCATGGCAAATGGAGACGCCGAGGATGCGCCCTCCCAGCCTGGTACAGTCTCAGCAAAACCTGGCCATGCGATTGGTGGAATGGCTCCAAAAATTTGCATGGTCCCATCCCATGGCCAGCCCATCATTGTGCGTGCGCAGGTGTAAAAAAATAAAAATAAAATAAAATAAAATAAAATCAACAGAGACGTATTTTGGCAAGACAAACCCACTGCTGCTACTGTAAAAATTCAAGCATTTAAAATAGCTAATTTTCGCATGTTTCTGTGGTGCTTTGGTCGGTTTTTGGACCACGATTTCAAAAAAAAAAATTGCGGTCGCCATTTTGGATCCCCCTGCCCGCACACCGCATGGCAAAGGCAGACGAGACGATGCCCCCCCTGCCTGGTACCAGCAGCGCAGCAGTAGCACCAGCCAAGGAGAGGGGGGCGGGGAACCCCCCCCCCCAAATAAAACACCCTTCTGGCCTGGTAGGTGCCCTCAGACAGTTTTCGCCTGCTTTTAGGGCCGGGAATCGGGTTTTTTTTTAACTTTTAAAAACTTTTTTTCTGTGCTGCTTGGCATTGCGGGATCGCCGCGATGCCAGGAACGACAACGACAAATCAGACCCAATTATTCTTTAGTCAGTTCGAGTTTGAGTTCTGGCAGAGTAATTCCCATTACCGTTTCCGTTCCGTAACGGAAACGAGTAACGGAAACGGAAATGGGAATTCCGCTAAGTCGTGCCAATCTCTAATTAAGAACAATTATTATTGTTTGAAGAAGCCTGGGCTGAAGCTCAATATAAAAATAATAATAATAATTAGGTGAACAGTGGCCTTTAGGTGAACAATGGCCTAAGGTGCTGTAACCCATAAAGTATGGACTGTTAGCTATGGCCTTGGTGGTGGAGGTGCTTTTGATCTATCTGGGTATTGTTGAAATCACTACCTGACAAGTGGCAAATAGACTGTGCGTGAGTCCCCCACCTCTGCCGAGAGAGGGGTTTTCAATACTCACATGCATGGCTCCCCTGACCCATCTCTCAAACCACCTATCTTCTCTGTCTAATATGTTTACAGGAAGATGGCCCACCATAGGAGGGGCAACAGCTCAGGAGGACCAGAATCAGCAGTACACCTCCACTTGAATAGACGAAGAGCACCCATTCAAAGATGAAGATGTACACATAATAGACAGAGAAAATAGGTGGTTTGAGAGAGGGGTCAGGGAAGACATTCATGTGTGTATTGAAAACTTCGCTCTCAACAGAGGTGGGGGCTCAGGCACAGTCTGCCACTTATCAGGTAGTGATTTCAACAATACCCAGACAAATCAAAAGTACTTCAGGCCTCCTCCACCAATACTTTATGGGTTTCAGCACCTTAGCCCATTGTTCACCTAAAGGCCTATTGAGACTATTGTCTACCTAACAAGTTATTAAGGCCATTGTTCATCTTATGAGCCTATTTCAGACCAGGGTGCCATGAGGTCAAAGTAAACTATAAGATGGAGGACTCACAACTAGCTTTCCTCAGACTGACCAATTTGTTTGGATGATTATTTATTTATTTATTTATTTATTTATTTATTTATTTATTTATTTATTTCTATACTGCTCGTCTTCCTAAAGGAACTCCGGGTGGCTAACAGCATAAGGGATAAAAAACAAAATCAAATGCATAAAAACAAAGAACAAATATAGTAAGAGATTCTTGGCAAGACGGCGTAAAAAAGAAAGGGGGGAGCAAAAGGTTGCCAAATGCCTCTTTAAAAAGCAAGGTTTTAAGTGCTTTTTCAAAAGCCGGCAAGGACTGTGCTAGGCGCATCTCACTTGGCAGATGGTTCCAAAGTGAGGAGCCAGCCACAGAGAAGGCTGGGTTCCAAGTACTCAATTTCCTAGTCTCCCTGGGCGTGGCCACCTGAAGTGAGAAGGACTGAGATGTTCTGGTGGGTTGGACCCTGGTTGATCTTTGGAAGATCTGCGCCACCAGGTATTCAGGTCCCAAGCTGTGGAAGGTTTTGTAAATCAAAACCAGTGCCTTGAATCTTATTTGGGATGCAATGGGCAACAAATGCAGATGAACCAGAACTGGGGTGATGCGGTCAAATCTGCCCATACCAACCATGAACAGCAAAACGTTTCAATCTCTCAAGAAAAGAAGTCCAGTTGCCATGACTCAACATCCTGATAAACTCACCTGGATTACTGAGAATCTTCTCAGGCATGTTTTTCTATATGTTGTGAAACAGACTAGCACAGTTAACCCTTTGAAAATGTCCTCATGAAAAGTCAGGAATCACAATTTTGTGAGTGAAAAGCTTCCACATGTTACAAAAGAATGTGGATGTCCTTTGCCTGGATGTCATGTGAGGACTGACAGACACATTTGACACATAGCATGACATCTTTCCATTCTGGCTGAGAAATTCTGAGAACTGTTGTCTAAAAATAACTTCTACAACATTCTACAGCTTCAGATGTTGTTGGAGTACAACTCTCTCTTTCTCTGATACCAATTGCAGCCCAGCCACACCCTCCAGAGTCACACACTATTTCTTTTTTTCAATTTTGGTCCTACTTACTGACAGTACCACAGGAAGGTTTCAGTCACTAGAGACCTCCCAACTCTTGCTGAGGGTGCCAGGAACTGAACTTGGGACCTTTGGCATATAAAGCACATGCTCCGTCATTGAGTTCAGCAATAGGAACTTCAGTAATTTAATACTTTTTCACTGTTCTTAAATTCCAATTTCCTAGGATGTGGGGTGGGTGGGGTGCTCAATCTTTCCATCACTTTCTCCTCATTTTCTTTTCTTTTCTTTTCCATAGAGACTACTGTACTTGATCCGCTGATTTTACAGTCCAATAATCACAAGCAAAGAAGCTGATTCTTGATTTTTTACAATATTGGAGCAAGGTAATTGGCAACATTTTATTACATATTTATTGTCAAATTATGTTGTTGGCAGTTCTCTATGAAGTGCTGTACAAATAAGCAGAAAATATATACATGCAGTGACAAAGAATACACATATAATTTTCTCTCTCTCTCTCTCTTACATGCATACACACATACACACACGTACGCACGCACGCACGCACGCACATACGCACACACGCACGCACGCACGCACGCACACACGCACACACACACACACACACACACACACACACACACATTTTCTTTACTCTGGCTCATCTTCTCAGCCTGGAGGCTCTTTAGACAGATGCTATCAACCTGGGTAGCAGAAGGACCTTGAGTCACAGCTATAATTGGAATAATT
The DNA here is from genome assembly GCA_023846285.1 of Phrynocephalus versicolor. Taxonomy (NCBI): domain Eukaryota; kingdom Metazoa; phylum Chordata; class Lepidosauria; order Squamata; family Agamidae; genus Phrynocephalus; species Phrynocephalus versicolor. Next base: position 67,618,827 of record JAHTLZ010000129.1, read on the forward strand.
TGGCCAGCAAGGAAATAGGTCAGAAAGATAAATATACTGGTCATGAACTGATGAGGAGCTGCTAATCAAGTGCTTAGTACATCCATTCATTAAGCATGAGAAATGAATTTATAAGAAATGGCCGACAAATGAATTTTGTGGATTTGCAGTAAGAGTTTTTGTATATTTTAAAAATCAATAGAAAACTTGAGGAATAAATCTGCAGCATAGAACTTAGTTGGGCCTTAGCAACGAAGACCATCATGCACATAATCGTAAACTTCATTAAAGTTTATAGCAAAAGCAGTGAGAGAATGTCTTACTGGTTCAGATAATGAATATTCCCCATGATAGTCCTTTTAGTTGTTCAGTCGATACTGTAAAATTTTTCACAACTTCTATAAATTGAAACTCTTTCCTTATTGAAACTGATTACAAATTCTCAGGGCACTGCTGTCCTTGCTGTTGACCTTCCTGATATGATATCTCTGTCTCTGTTTAGAAGGTCAGCCTCTGCTGCAACTGGAAAGGTTTTAGTAAGGGAAGTAAAGTGGTTATACCAGTTAAGGAGTTGTTTTTCTAAGGCTGATATTTCACATCCACCTCATCGTTGTTTGCGGTCCTGCTTGGGACCGGTATGAAGTAATCTTACCGCATGTCCATTGTGGGACGAGGGGAGTTCGTCCTGACCACACCCCCTGAACTGCAATTTAAGCGGGGTGAGAGATTCCCCTCCCTCACCTCAGGAATCTGCTCGTCACGCTTCTCGTTCCAAGATGAGAGCCCGTGAAGTCACGCTTGTCGTGGAACAAATGACGATAGGAGCAGAACCCATCTAGTGGCAGGAGTGTGAAGCGACATTTGCCAGTAAATTCCCTATGGAGTTAGCAATGCAGTGAATAGCTTTTAAAAGACAAATGCATTGAAGTTTGCTCTGTAACACATTGAAGGCAAGGCTTCAGAGAATCGAAACATTGAAAAACGGAAGGTTGGGCCAAAAAAGAAAAAAGAAAAGAAAAAAAAAGAACGAAGACATGGAATTTCACATCTCATCACAGAATGAGGACATGAGTTAACAGTCATGCTGGTATCATCAATCACGGCCGTGCATACACGGGAACAGGGACAGAACTGGAAGAAGACCCTGTGACCACGACCGACATCAACATGCAATGAACTTCCTCCCACAACGAGAATGGACATGAAGTAACCGTCTAAGACACATTACACTTTGTTCCTCCCCTGACTGCAGTTTTGTGAGTACTTTTATCAGAGGGCATGATAATTATGGGACAAAATTTGCTCTTGTGCCTCTATAGAACTCGGTAAAATGCCACACACATTGATTATTAAATTAAAAAAAAACATGGTCTTTTAAAAAACTAAATGCACATTGAATGTCATCCAAACCTCTGCATTATAAATATCAGACAAAACTCAAAGGGTATACTTAAATATCTTTTGGGTATAGTTCAAGACTAACTTTTGGTTACAGAGTATTTTCTTTCTTTCTTTCTTTCTTTCTTTCTTTCTTTCTTTCTTTCTTT
>JAHTLZ010000129.1:67624579-67640777 GCA_023846285.1 Phrynocephalus versicolor
ACCCTCACACATGTTGCATCATGTCATACAGTAGATTGTTCTCATGGTAAAATGTCATGTTGTACTCAAGGACTTCTATTTTCTTAATCGCCTAAGCGTTTAACTGTGGAATCAGCACCAAGCTCTACACAGGTCCATATTTAATTTGATTTGAATTCCACTGCTGTCTCTCAAAGTGAAACCTGTTTATCAGAAATAGGCTTTGTGTTGGTGCACAGGTTCATTGCCATCTGCTGCTGGTTCTTTGTGGTCTTAGCCCATACAACCCCTGCATGCTTATTAAGCAGTAATGAGGCACTTTGCTTTGATTCCACACCCCACCCCCTTTTTTTGCTTCTAACAAACCTCCAATGTACTGCTGTTCACAGGCATTCAGGTGAAAATGATGTGTGTAATGCCAATTACGAGGCTCAAAGAGTATTTTCATTAATAATTTGTGATTATTTATTATAATATACATGGAGAAGAAATAAGTGTAACAGTATTTTTAAAATATGTTTGCAATTTTGAATTCCTAGTGTTCTTGGAGGAAGGCTGGCATTTCATGATTATGTCCCTGCTGCATTGCTGCCTGTTCAAGCGAGAGGCCCAAAAGAACTCATCCTAGTTTTCCACCTGAAATAAATATATTTCAGCTTGGGTAGAAGACCAAAAACACTTGGGTCTTGCTTCACATCCTTAAAATCCGGGACAATCTTAGGCGCATAAAACCTTTTGGAGGAACCAAGCATAACCTGTTCATCCAAACTGTTGTGCATCTTGCAAGTATCTGTGCTCAGTGCTCCAGAATTTTTTTTATAGCTGTTAGCTAGAGGTGTCTCTGTGTGGTGTCATTTACCATATTTAAAAATACCAAGAATTTACTCCATTTATGAGAGTGGTGAGAAAGAAACAAAAAGGAAAGCCTGCTTGTTCTCATAAAACCTGTGTGATCATTAGGACCTGCATGAAGGCTTTGGGCGAGTGACCATCTGAGGTGGAGCAGGGATATATGTATGATTCTGGATCAAAAGAAGCCCTATGGCAATACAGTACCTTGTTGATTCTCATGCTCCTGGAAATCACTGGTGTGGCCTGGTGTTTGGGGAGTTTGTAAATGATACACTTGGGGGGGGGATTAGAATTGGTCTGCACTCTTGCAGCGAAAATGAAGCCCCACAATGGAGCAGAGCTAAAGGCTCAATGGAGGCGAAACCTTCCCTAGGAAAATCTAGACATGGCACCTCTAGAAAGTATTCAGGTTAACCTCACCAATCTGTAAGTACCTATAAGCCCACCCAAACAAACAGCTATTTCCCTTTCAGGCATGGTTTACTCAACTACTTCGAGCACTTAGAGCAAAGCATATATGTGATGACTGACTCTCTTATGCGGGCTGATTGGGTAGTTCAAAGCAGTGCTTGGGACTATCTCCCCTCAACTGTGCATTCTTTCTTTCTTTCTTTCTTTCTTTCTTTCTTTCTTTCTTTCTTTCTTTCTTTCTTTCTTTCTTTCTTTCTTTCTTTCTTTCTTTCTTTCTTTCCACTTCTTCCTTGAATTGCATGGATTTTTGAATTACACTGAGATTTGGGTATATTAAAAGCAGTCTTTTCCGTATGAATACGTCAATAAACAAATAAATAAATATTCAATAAATACTGTGCCCCTGGCCCAACCGAACTCCTTGAGCTCAACAGTGAAAGTGTTGAAGTGGTCTACTTGCCCCCAAACACATCTCTAATTCAGCCTCTAGATCAGGTGGTCATAAAGACCAAGGCTCACTAAACACAGTACTTATGAAAAGGACTGTTAATATTATGGAAGAGTACCTAGACAGAGATATCTGCTCTCTCTCTCTCTCTCTCTCTCTGTGTGTGTGTGTAAATCAACTTGCTCTAGGATATAAAACTTAAACATGAATTTCAAACTATATGGGGTCTTGTAGCCAAGTGTTAACTGAAGAGAGAAGAGTATATTTTCTGCAATATTTTAGTAAAAGCACATTATCAATCCATTATTTAAAATATAAATGAAGTGAAAGGAAAGAGCAGCAATTCTTTTGATAAACAAGTGTTATTTTTCTTCTGCCTGTGCATTCTGAAGGTTTTTTAATGACTCAATCTGCTATTCACTCTGGCACAGTCATCATGCTGGATGAAGCTGAAAACTCCTTTAAATACCAGCGGATTCCATTTATTTGAAAACCATAACGTGACATGTAGAAAAAAAAAATCACAGCTGGAAACTGGAAGGGGGATGTTGATCAGTTAATCTTTTCAGCTATAATGAAGGTTAAAGACACCATAACCTCTGTCTTAAGTTCTTAATTATGGTGTCAGCTCCAAGCAGAAGCTGTTCTATTTTACCTCCACTTATTTTCCCTTCCCCACTTGATTTTTTAAAAAAGCAGCTTCTGGTGTCCTTGCTGAGCCATGTCATAGTTAAATGACACACATGCTGTGTATTTTAATGAGCTGCTAACACTGATTATATGAAAGCAGGCTCTGAGACATGTTCAGAACCTGAAATGCCCCTATGAGAAATAAATTAGCCTCTTTAAAAAGCCTTTTGCTTTGAGGATGTTTTTAGTCCTGAAAGGTTTGATTAGACATTGAAGAGAGTTCAGAGGGTGATAAGGAGTCCAAGTTTACCTGTAATTTTAGCAACGGATGTCCAGCTCCTGGTACTGAAGGAGACAAAGTCTGGAATGGGAACAACCTCCATTCAAACTATCTAACACCAACATAGGGATGTAAAATCTTGTTGGTCTTCTTTCTGCACATGAAAAAAGGAACTGCGTATATTTTGCCTTCAACTCCAAGATAATGAAATGGTTCTGGAATGAGAACTTCTACATGACAGTCTTTCTATACTTGCTTTGGAGTGTGTGCTTTGCTTCACAAAAGGTGAAGAAAATAATTTTGTGCGGATGTTGAGCAAGTTGAAAAAAACCTCAAGGAAACAGATGAGGGTGGAAAACTCACAGTTTTCTCATTTGAATAGCAGCCAGTGCACTGAGGGGAGGTTGGAAAGTGAAAAATGAAATTTTATTGATCATTCTCAGCACAGTGAACTTGTATATTTTTCAAAACAGGGTCAGTATAAAGAGAAAAATTGTTTCACCACAAACCTCCAGCAGTCTAGTGAATAATGCAACACATCTCCCCAAGGGTGCATTACTCTGGAGATCTTAGTCAAAATGTAGGGGCCTCGTGGCAAAACTGTATGATGGCAGCACTCATCACAACACATTATGGAGCAATAAGCCCACAAGTTAGGGACATACATGCCACTGAGGTCCACTAGATGTTTGCTGGACAACCAAGAGGAAAGTATGCAAAGATCATGAAGAAAAGTTCAAATAAATTATGTCCTTAATAATCTCCTTATTCTTATAGTACTATAGTGGGAAATGAAATGATAAAGTGAGTTAACATTTTTGAGTCTGTGGGAGAATCGATTAGGCTGTACCACCACAGTTGCATTCAATGATGCCAGAACTATTGTATATTTTCAGATCCAGTATATTAGGCTCAAAGACAGGTAGGAAAATACTGTATTTTTGCATATATAAGACATCCCATGTATAAGATGTCCCCCACTTTTCCAATCCAAAATTGCAGTTTTGCAGCCTTGCAGGTCTCTCCTCAGCTTACTTTTATGTATAAGACAAATCTCAATTTTAAGTCTAACAATTTTAGACAAAAATGTAGTCTTATATATGAAAAATACTGCAAGCATTCCTCCCACCATAAATACCCTTTTATATTTTGTTTCTTTTTAGAAAAGAGTATAATTTCCCTTCCTGCCCTCACTCCCTCGCAGAGTTTAGGTAGCCAGTTTCCCAGTGTTTTCTAAAATAGTAGGATAACTCATGTAATTGTCATCTAAGGGCACTTTTACAGGGCCCCTAAAATCCAAGGCAAAGGGCTCCCAGATGTGGAGCTTAAAATTGTTTTCCCACCAGCTCCGGAGTTTTAAAAAAATTAAGTACGACCACGCCCACCTAAGCGCGTCCCAGCGCATTTTCCAAGTACATGGTCTCCAAAGGTGAAAAATTTCTTATGCAGATTGCAAAGGAGTGAGTGCCGGGCTCTCCTGGCCTTCTGTTTGTTTGTTTTTTGCCCCCGCCCCTTTAAGAAACTGGAATGCTTCCCGGGGCAGCTCCCGAGGGCAGAGCGGAGGTGAGCCTGCATTCTTTTCTCCCTTTTTTTTCTTCCTCCCCTCACGCAGACAGGAGCAAGGGAGTGCGGAGGGGTGGGAACACAGCAAGAGGAGCAAACCTCCAAGATCTCTGGTCCGAATTTAAGTTGCCAGCGGATCTTAGGGGTCGTGTAAAAGTGCCCTAAGTATAAATAGTACATCTACATCCAAGCTGAAGTCAAAGGTTTCACCAGGAAGATGTAGCTTAATCCAATGAGCAGCTTGCTCTGAGAGACAACTTGAGCTATGATGAACTTTTGAGTAAATTACTTTTGAGTGAATTCCTTCTATTATGAGTAGAGATGGGCATTAAATGCCAAAATGGTGCTTTGTTTTTGTTTTGTTTTGTTTCGTTTGGAATGAAATGATTTTTTTTTAAAAAAAATGTTTTGTTTTTCATATTGTTTCATTTTTCATTTTTCTTTTTTAAATGTTTTTTTTACAGCTGGTCAGCCCACCTGGTCATCACTCCCCCCTTCAAAACAGATATAGGAAGGGGTGATCATCACTTTTTTTAACCCTCACACTGACCAGCCTGTGTGCGGGACCTGGCTGGTTGGCTTTTTTTTTTAAAACAAAACAAGTGCGGGCTGATTTGCACTTTTTTGAACCTTTGTGCTGACCAGCCCTCACGCAGGGCCTGGCCTTACAGCATTTTTTAAACAAAACAAGCAGCGCTGGCTGATCTTTTCTTTTTTTTACCCTCGCACCGACCAGCCCATGCGCAGTGCCCAGCTGCCCAATTGGCGCCTTGAAAAAAAAATGTGCAGGGCCGGTTGGCTGGCACCTATTTTTATTATTTATTTTGAGATCAGCACTTGCCAAAATAAATAGTAAACAAAAATGAAACTGAACAAAACAAAAATTTCCTTTTCGTTTCATTTCAGTTTTTTAAAAGGGCACTTCATTTTTCATTTTATGCTGTAACAAAATGAAAAATGAAATAAAAATCATTTTGTGTCTATCTCTAATTACAAGTAATCTGTTTCTAGTCCAAGGTCTTTCTGTGGATGTCAAACCCCCTCATGGTGCCAAGCTCTGCCTAAACCTGCTTCTGCTCCAAATCATAAAAGTTTAGAAAGCAACTTCAGAAAGCTAAGGTTCTTTTTCTATTTCCATCAATATTGAAGAGAAAATCCCATCCCCTCCTTTCACTGCCACCACCTTGGTCTCCAGGAGTGACCATCTCCACTTCAGCCATACCATGACACTGTTTCTTTCCAATGTAGACCAGAGCAGCAAACCAAAATGGGGAAAGAACAGTCTGATTTGGTTTATGTTTCTTCCTTCCTTCCCTACATAAGGGACAGGGCACAGTGTACAATTTCAGTGTACAATTCAAGCATAGATCATGATTAGAGCAGGGAGACCCTCTCTTTAAATTAAAGGTGTTCTACAGAGGTGGGCATAAACCAGAAAAACCATGGTTCAGGTTCATATGGTTTGGGCCCACCCTTGGTTCAGTTTGGGTTTGGGTTTGGTTCTTAGTGACGGCGGTGGCAGCGGCTCCTCGGTGGTGGCGGCGGCAGATCCTGGCTCCTGCGGCAGGGCTTTTTGAGGTAATGGAATGGGGCCAGCACCTCTTTTTTTAGTTCCAAGCACCCACCGCACAGCCCCTGGGGCCAGGTGGCTGCTTTTTTTCTTTTTTTTCTTTTACTATTTTAAGGTGCCGACCAGGCCACCCATGGCGGCTGATCAGCGTGCCTTTTTTTTTTAAAATGGATTTTTATTTTATTTTATTTGTTTACCCTGTCAATGACCAGCTTGTGTGTGGGGCTGGACATGCTACAGCTGTAGTGCAGCTGGTTCTGGACGTGCTACAGCTGTACCGCAGCCGGATTTTTTTTCCCAGCGCTGACTGTGGGGGCCCTGAGGCCCAGTCAGTGCTGGTTTTTTAAAATATATATTTTGTAAGATTTTAGGGTGTCGACCAGGCCACCCCTGGGGTCCGGTCGGCGCTCCTTTTAAAAAATATTTTTCAAGCGCCCACCGTGAAGCCCCTGGAACCAGGTGGTTGCTTCTAATATTTTTTTTCTATTGTAGGGTGCCAACCAGGCCACCCCTAGGGCTTGATCAGCGCTCCTTTTTATTTTTTTTAACTTTTTTTGTTTTTTTTTTTACTTCCGGGTTTGGCCCCACGATACAGCTGTAGCACGGGGGTTTTGTTTTGTTTTGTTTTGTTTTGTTTTGTTTATATATATATATATATAAAGATTTTAGGGTGCCAGCCAGGCCACCCCTGGGGCCCAGTCGGCACTCCTTTTTTTGAGTTTTGTTTTGTTTTGTTTTGTTTTTTAACTGCCAACCATGTGGCCACGCCACAGCTGTAGCTCTGCTGTCGTTTGTTTGTTTTTTACTGGTCACCGTCCCTGAAGGACCTCCGGACCAACACCAGGTAGGAGACATTTCCGCCCCCCCCCCCATTAAAATGAAATGAGCCTAACCAAACCATTTTTTTTTATAAATCCACTCTGGGCTTTGTTATTCATTTTGTCACCTAACAAAACAAATAATGAATAATGAAATGAACTAAAAGTTAATTTCGTGCCCATCTCTAGTGTTCTATAATAACACAGAATGTCACATCACTGTCTATGGCATCATCACTGACTCTTTGCAGTCACTGAGTAGCAAGCTGACAATGTCTCCTCAGAAACCAGCTTTCCAGGGAGAATGATGATAAGGCCAAATCTCTATGACACCATCCCACCTTACCATACATTTGCAACATGCAATTGGCCAGACACATGTGACATGGCAGCACCCTATGCTAAATGCTCCATTGTGATACATGCAACGTAAAGGGAGGAAACTGCTGAAGTTCCAGAAGTTGAAATCCTTTTATACCATTCTTCCACACAGACCTCTCATAAAAATGAAAGTTCATTATCATGGTTACTTTTCTGATTATAGACTGTGAAGGGAAGAAAGGGCAGATGATAAGCAAATATCCCCATTGGGAAGAGATCTACATAAGACAGAAGTCCCCTTCCAGTGAAATGTCAAGGTCTGCTGAGAGGAAAGAGACAAACAACAGCCTGTTCATCATACATAATCGGCCATCCCCTGATACATACACAGGAACTTGGCCATTTATGTCAGGACTGTACTCCTTATGCTGCTGGTATAATCCAGATATTGCATGAAAGAGGTTCCAAGCCCCCTCACAAAACAAAACTGAGAAGAATTGGCTCATGGTCATTTGTCAGCTTATCAAAGGGAATACCACAATCCCAATTAGCTAACAGTATACATCACATGACTTGCATTACTCTTAACATCAAAATCTCCAGCCACAACCCTCATTTGGACAAAGAAACAACAGCTAGAAGGAAGCAAAAGCTTTTATTGTGTGGCAGGATGCACTGAAATAAAAGTATGTGCTGTACTGTACATGAAAGGGATTGCCAATTGTACTGAGATACCACAAACTACCATGCTGTGACCTCCTTACTCCATTCCCATGCTGGGTATGATGTATCCTATTACATAATTTTCAAACACCATGGAAAAGGTAGAGGAGCAGCACTGGTAGAGGAGCTAACACATAGCCTATCTTCAAAGACCTGCTGATCCTGCTGTAGGTCTCACTTGTGGGTTCTGCATGGCACTGGCAGCCAGGACCATCCTTGCCTCTGCCCTCTTTGGATAAATGTCTGTGGAAAATCCAAGGGAAACAGAAAAAGAGTAATGACTAGCAGTGGTAAAATGGATGCCTCTGGATCTGAACACAGAGTATGTGTTTGCAATTGACAGATTGGGAGAGACTGCTTCCATTTCTGAGGTACTCACCCTCTTTCCTTGCCTCTTTCCACACCTCAACCAGTGGCTGGTGAGGAAGTACCATAAATGGGAAATGAACCAACCAACCAACCAAAACGTTTGTTAGCTTGGGTCATTTTAGTTCATTGCTTTTGGATTTTTAGTTCATTCCCAAACTGATGGGAACTAGCAAACCAGCAATATTTGACAAATGTTCTGGTTAGTTTTTTGGGTCATGCCCAACTCTAATTGAAAGCCATCTGACCTTAATATCATGAACCTTGTTGATATTTCCTCATCTGATCTGAAAAGTAAAATTAGCTTGCTTTGTACTGTGAAATTTCCCCCCATCAGGAGTTGAACTCCGCCTTAGTTTACTTCTAATTTCTTAGCCACAGTGCTGGCAGATAGCAGTGTGACTGAAACATCAGTGTGTGTTCTTCTTCTAACGATATGCTAGCTATAGTATTTGATGTGCCCCACAGGTAGGAAGGCATGGGAAACATTTTGTACAATGATGTTCTGAAGCGTAGATTCCTTACTCCTACAACTTTTCTCTTGCTTGCCTCGTAAGGTGCTTTGACTTTCCACTCCCATGGGAAACATGGGAATTTCTGTTTCATATTTGTGTTGGGGGTCCTGATCTAAGGTATCTGGGAAGGTATTCGGAAGACAAATATTAGCAACATAGTCTTCCTACACGTGTCCTGTGATGAAGTGAGAATCTTCATCAATATTCCCCTGTGTTTCCAGAGTTCCAAATATGTATGGCGCGTTACCAGTATTCATACGATCATACTCCATCATGACAGCATGGATAGTCTTATTACCATCATCATTGTTGCCCCCTCCCCCCAAAAAACATGGAACTTCAATATGTCTTTTGTCAACATGCTATTCTGGTATTACAATGGGAAGAAAGGTCATAGAAAGCATAGGATACAGCATTAACTCTCTGTTTTCTCAACCCATCCCTAACACAACCCCATTTGGGCTCATCTACAGGCTGAGTATCTCTACTACTGGGACAGTATTTTAACAGTGTTTCGCTGTTGTTTCCTAAAGCTATGACATATGTTTGTTTGTTTTGACAAATCCTAAAGCATATCTTCCCTAGAATTGCCCCTCTCTAGAAATTCTGAAAGAGCTGCCTAGATGACCTATGCCCATCCGATCTCACCTGATTTTGGAAGCTAAGCAGGATTGACCCTGGTTAGTACTTGGATGGAAGACCACCAGGGAATACCAGGTGCTGTAGGTGCCTGGAGTAGGAACTGGCAAGCCACTCCAGTATTCCTGCCAAGAAAACTCCATGGACATGGAGTCACGAAGAATCGGTCATGACTGTAATGACACAACACATACACACAGAGAGAACTTCTTAAAAATGTATGCTTATTTTTAATAGAAGAACTGCAAAAGCTCAGCACCTGACCGTCAGCTGCAAACTCAACGCAACAGATTGTGATTTCCTAATAAGACCAATCCAAGTTATGTAAAGTGACTTTAGTACTGGAATAACTAATCAGACAATGTCCCAGTAATCCAGTAATGCTGAAATAAAGTGCATCAATTTTCCCCCTCTAAGTACAACCAACCTATAAATAGCCAGCCACATGTCTCTCCTACAATACAGACACCACAGCCTGCTCATACTGGCTTAATGACTGTACCTCCACATTATATGGTCATGGGGAGATGAGAAACCTAGGAGAGGTGCTACTTAAATAACGATTAATGTCGGCTCCGATAACAGATGTGCAGACTGTGCCATGGGAAAACTGTATTATGATTGCAGAACCATTATCTTGCTCCATCAATCATCTCCCTGACTTTTCAGGAGAGGCAAACTATGCACCTGTGTCTAGTTAGCAGCAGACTGAAGTGACTTCAACATTTCTTGGTTAGTTCTTTCATCTTCCTTATACAGAAACTCTGATCTTAGAAAGTTATATCTGCTGTGTCACAAGTATGCGGAATTGACAGATTGTTTGGGTTACATTGCAAGCACCTAGATAAATGTGGAACTGCCAAATCATGTACTCCGGAGATTATAACCAGAGAGTGGACAGGAAGCAAACTGGGAAGGAAGAACCCCATTGAGTGCATTCCAGAAAATGACAACAAAAATAATCTCCCCATCCAAGATTTTAGTGGATCCTTGCCTACTATTGTTACTTGCCATCAAAGCATAAATAAGTTTTAGCAACCCCAATAGGGGTTTCAAGGTAAGCTACTTAAAGAATGGCTTTCAGTGCCATTAACCCCCCCCCCCCCCCGTGAGCTTCCATGACTGAACAGGGACTTGAACCCAGAACTACTTAGTCTTCATATGTTACTCTATCCACTATGCCAAAGAACCATCCTTACTTAGATTTTTATGATTCGATATTAGGTACCAGATGGACTTCTCTGATGGATTTTGAGACGCCACCTCCCTGTCAGTCCAGACCTTTGCATTTGCTACTAAAATAGTTTTCAATTCGCTCATTGGTATCTCTAAGGAAAAATCTCTGGTATTCTTACATGTTGCATTTTAGAAAAGATGATATACATTTGTGAAACCAAAAAGAGAATTAAAACATTTGTCTTTTACTCTGTTTAAACTGAATTGGAAGATTAAAGCATGAGGAAAGAGGAAGATGCACAGAAGTCATTTTATCTGTTGTCAAATGAAGAAGGTACTTGCCCTCAGGCACAGACAGGAAATTCTCAAGACGTGGCCATTCAGAATGAAAAAAAGAAGAATCAGAGAAGCATATCTGGCAACGACTTGGGTGAGAAAATGTAATATATTCCCTTGTGCCTTGCAGTCATTTTTCACACTCATTTTATTAAGCACAGTGTACTTTTACAGGATTGCATTTTCACACTCCTGTTCATTAATTTAACATTCTTTGCACTCATAATAATTTCAAACTTTGACAGGCATGTGCTCTGTCTTCAGACAAATGTGCAAAAACAGGCCAAATCACAGGCATTTATGCAATGTCATGAATCTGGGGAAATAACGGGTTAGAGTTCTAGGATATACTGTGAGTCCACCATAATCTGTCTATTCTTTATTCAGCTAGAGAGCAAACAGGGGAGTATTCACACACTCCTAATCTTGACCCTTGTCTTCAAATAAGGCAGGGTCTGTTTGAGATGTAATTACATCGGAAAAAAATGAATTGTTTCACCAAACACTGAAAAACAGGCCAATTTGCTGCGGGGATACAAAACACAGTGGGCTTCCATGCCTGCTTCAACACAAGGCTCCCACCTTGTGTTCAGTGGGCACAGAAGCCTTGCTGCCTTTCTGCTTCCATGTGCCTGCTGCAACAGAAAGTGTGTGTGTGTGTGTGTGTTGTTTCGTTACAGTTGTGACCGACTCTTCGTGATTCCGTGTCCATGGAGTTTTCTTGGCAGGAGTACTGGTGTGGTTTGCCAGTTCCTACTCCAGGCGCCTACAGCACTTGGTATTCGCTGGTGGTCTCCCATCCAAGTAGTAACCAGGGCCGACCCTGCTTAGCTTCCGAAATCAAGTGAGATCGGATGTGCTTAGGGCACCTAGGCAGTTCTGCAACAGAAGGTGGGGGAACCCAAAAAGCCTTCTGTTGTGGTGGATGCACGAAATACCACCTTGTGTTGTGGCTGGCATGAAAGCCCCACTGTCTTTCTACTCTCTTTCCACTTTTTTGCACCCGCTGCAGCAGAAGATGGGGCACTCAAAAAAGTCTTCTATTGCAGCAGGTGCAAGGCTCCCATGGAATGCAGCTTTAAAACAAACAAACATACAATTAATCCATGACCCTCAGGACAGATTAATTTGTTTCCCATTCATTTGTTTATTCATTCCTATGGGAAACTGTTTTGAAATACAATTTTTTTGTAATACAAAAATCCCGTATAACAGATTAAATTTATATCTCAAGGCATCACTGTAGATACCCACCCACCTATAAACCCTAATATTTCTTTCCCCTGTGCATCCACGGAGAAGCAGATAATATTGTGAAGTCGCTTATTTATCTTCTCACAGAACTTAAAAAAATCATGGGAAATTTCAAGTGAAAGGGAAAATTTAAAGCCATAAGCTCCACTTTTCTTTAATCCCAGCAGTCCTGCCTGCTTGAAATGAACCAAAGTGGAGCCATCCTGGCTGCAAATTAAAAAAACAACAGTCACCTCTGAGAAGGACCCAGAATGGTGGTCTATAGGGACACTCTGTAGATGTGCTGGTACTAAATGTTGTCTGGATGCTAGCAAAAAGAGTGAACCACCTTATCCCCACAGTGGGACATAAGTGTCTAATCTCTGTTTTGTACCTTTATCTCTACATGTTGTCTTCTCCGGTTCTCAGGCTATTATATATTGTTTGCCCACATAGACATTTCTGTAATAGGTAAACAAACAGCTTTACCTTTTCCAAGAATTAGCATGGCTTGTGCTATGTTGCTGCACATGTCACAGCATGACACAGTGTTGTATAACCTAAACTTCAAATGATTTTTTCCCAGTCAAAAGAAGAGTTTCTTAATGAGAAGAAAAGCTATTGCAAGGATAACTTTTTCAAACATTATATTAAAAAGAAAAAGCAGAGAGAGAGAGAGAGAGAGAGAGAGACTGAGAGACTGAGAGAGAGAGAGAGAGAGAGAGAGAGAGAGAGAGAGAGAGAGAGAGAGAGAGTCTGTATTCTGACACAGACTCCCAGACACAGACTCAGCCCTCTATACTCCTTTGGGAAAACACAGTAAAAACATTGACACCAAAGGAGATATAAATGAATAAAGTAGCTTTGTTCCCTACTTGCTACCTTTTTCATTTTCTGTCATTCAAACACCTTGTCAGAAAGCTGAAAAGTTTCAAACGCTGCTCTTCAGTGCAAGAAGAGGCAAACTCCATTAGGTTGACAACAGAGCAGTAACCTGAAAAAGGCTTCATGTTTTTCAACCTTTCTTCCAAAAATATACCAGCATTATCTGTCTCCAAAGGACCCTCTCATTTTAGTTCTACTGTACTCCATGACATCCTCAGTCTAGAAGAAAGAAAATAATCGACACTAAACTCTGTGGAGAGAAACTCTCAGCCAGCTTCACTCAGTTATTGGATCAGGGATGACATGAGCCACAACTCTCACTAGCAACTTAGGAGTCCAGGTTTCACATCTCTGTTGGTTATCCTTACATCATGTGAGATTGGCATATGCAGGGAGTGTATAGAGGAACAGGGAAGAATGCCTAGATCATCTGAGCACAAGACAGCCATTTCGGTTGTCCACTAGGCCTGTTTTCTTCTGTCTGGGGTGGTAGGGAAGCATCAGGAGGCAATGCACATGAGCACGGCTGAAAGTTTTTCTTTCTCCAGTACCACCCTCTGGACCAAAGATCTGCTCAATTCACCCCAGTTGTGGTTTTGATGTGGACTGTCATCCCAAATCACCACAGTTGAGTCACAGGTGGCACCACAGTTGAGTTTTACTACCTCTCAGTATAAAGGCTGAGAATAGCCTACATACATCCCTTGATCTCTCATCACACAGTGATTCACAGCTGGTCATGGATCATTTGCCTCTTTAGAAAGTTCCTTTGTGTCTGACATCATATTGAGTAGTAATATAAAAGCTCTTCTTGATGGTTAATCCCAATGTTGCTTAAAAGTCACTGCTTGATTTACATGAGAAACATGTGCATGTGAATTTACACCAAATATACTGTATATACAGAAGAAGTAGACATAGTATTGCCACAACAGTCCTAGCTGTTTAGCGAGCCAATTGGGGAAGGTATCATTAATTTTACAAAATTCATTCATTCGTTCGTTCATTCATTCAATTTTATACCGCAAAACCATCTGGCCCAAGAGCCACTCTGGGCAGTGTACAATATCATTAAAATATGATAATGTAAAATACAATATTAAAAATACAATAGTGAAGAAAGACAAAAGAAAAAGTGAGATCCAAAATTAACATTATCATATGCACTAAAACGTGAACAAACATTATCATTAATAAAAATAATAAAAAATAATAAACGGGAAAAGAGAGGGAGGGGGAAAAGACAGCTATGATAAAAAAAACATGTAGGAGAAAATGCTAAGTGTAGTCTTGTGATTGTTTTTAGTAGAAATGGGTATGAACCAAACTACGAAATGGAAAAAATAAACACCCTATGAATCAGGCTGGAGACATTCGGTTCCCCTCCCCCAGATTCAAATGAGGGGGGGGGGAGAATGAATCATGAACTGGTTCATTTTTCCAGGGTTTGTGGGTGGTTCATGCTTTGTATGTTATTTTTCTGGTTTGTGCCCATATCTATTTGCAAGGAATGGATGGCAGATTAAGAAAATTTTTCCTCGTTCATAGCTCCCACCCTTCAAGTTTGTTTCCTCTAATTGATAAGTTGCATGTACTCTTCTTGCACTGAAGAGCAGCATTTGACATTTTTGAAACTTTTGAAATGTTTGAAACTTTTCAGCTTTCTGACGAGGTGTTTGAGTGACAGAAAATGAAAAAGGCAGCAAGTAGGGAACAAAGCTACTTTATTCATTTTTATCTCCTTTGGTGTCGGTACCTTTTCTATGAAGGCAGTATGACGATGGAACCAATTACAATGAGAGGTGACAATGGTTCCACTGTTGGAGGCATTCCTGAGAAAATTAGACAAGCATCTGTCAGATCTGCAGGCATCCAAACAATCCTGGTTTGGATGCCTGCATGGAGCAGGACGTTGGACTCCGTGGCCTTATACTCCTTTATACAATGACCCTAACTGGCCACAACAGTGACTATATGTTGAAGTGCTGTGAGCCCTTCTTGTTTGTGGTGCCGGATCTGTGATCATGCATGTGTCTGCCGTGTTGTCAACTTGCGATGTCAAACTGCCGCTATGCTATGTGAACTTTACACAAACACAAGTAGGATACTAGCTGGAGAACTTTACAGAACGTGTCCCATTCCAGGGGATGACTCCTCTTCTCCTTTAAACAAATGGCAGCACTACAAATGATTTATAACTTCCTCTACTTTCCCCAGGACCAGCAAGAAATGTAACAGAATGCAGCTGCAGCTGAAAATCCCCAGTTAAAGTAATGTGCCACAGGAAACAAGCTGTCTAGAACTATGTGAATGGGTGATACAGATCTGTCAGTATCCCTCCAAAGTAAGTCTTGTCATCTCTCCTCGGTATTACTATCTTAAATCTTACAGCATGCTCTTCTACCCGAGGAAGTCACATTTAGTCTGTTGTGAACTAGGGTTATACATAAATTTTGCTTGCCAATGCAGCATTACAACATTACATTGATAATTTGCCTTGTTTAGGATATGCATATAAAAGAAGATTGTATATCACCTGTCAAATGTAAAGAAAATATGTAGTTAAGCTGTTAAACCCCCCTCATAATCTGTATTCCCCACCTAGCTGGAGCTGTCGGAACAAGTGATTATTTTACCTGTAATTACTTGTACTTATTTTTTTTTAACAAATTACACAAGCTTATTACAGCAGATGCTTTTTCACATGCCCTCTTCTGTTGTTTTTTTTTTTTAAAAGACAGACAGGAAATTATCTTATAGCATGCCAGACCCTTGACGGGTGGCAGGTCTCCAGGGTAGAGATGTAAACAATGCCCCCTACATTCTTCATTCAGATTAAATTAACAAGACATTTTAAAGACTTTCCATGCCTTGAGAAATTTCATACTGCCAGGCTAAAGCAAAAACGAAAAAATAGAACCACTTTCTTTTCTCATCTAAGGATGTGACTACACTGCAGTTTAGTCCATAGTTTGTGGCAGAATTCACAGAGCTAAATTCAATGCATTTTCCACTGGGTATGTGACATAGAGTTAAGGGTATTCATTGCTTTTTTAATCCCCCACCTGGCAGGGGCTAGTGTTATTTTGTAGCAATTCTGTTCACACCATTTTGTTTTTGAGTTTCTGGTGTACATAACCTTTCTTGGTATGGATTGATTTGGGTTCATTTGAAGCTTCCCATGACAGTTAAATCACTGCTGTCATTCACAATCAATCTGGGACAGCCTCCCTGTCCAGTTTTATGTTAAGATTTGTAGAATTTGTAGAAACTAATATCCTCTCTGATGGAAAGGTACCACACATGCAGAAAACACAGTTGAGTGAATGTTAAAAGAATAAAAACCAGACAGATGACACAACTGCCACCTCTGATGCTTAAAATGTCCATGCACCAAGGCAGCAAATATCTATCTATCTATCTATCTATCTATCTATCTATCTATCTATCTAT
>JAHTLZ010000129.1:67640787-67653199 GCA_023846285.1 Phrynocephalus versicolor
CTATCTATCATCTTAATTGTACTGGACTGTATATTATCCCTAATTCTGTAAGCCACCTTGGGTCCTTTTTCCAAGGAGAAAGGCAGTGTAAAAATACTCAAAAATTTAATACATAAATTTATTTATTTATTTATTTATTTATTTATTTATTTATTTATTTATTTTAGACTATTTTACCTCATCTTTCTCCTTGGAAAGGGACACATAAAGACACATAACTATTGACCTTTTGTGCAATTTGTAATATTTGCATTATTTGCTTTACTTATGAAACTTTGTTTACTTTTCACAAAACATGGTCCCATTTTATTTGACTGTCAAAAGAGCCACAGAATATCTTGCCCCAATCATGGGGTGAAGAAAATATTTTGTTGGATCTTTCTCCCGGCATGAAAGGGTGAGATACATGAGGATAGACCAGTCTTCAATCAGTGTGAGATATCTCTTATTTTCTCTGTTGAGGAATTCATTTTAATAGGTATATGTTTTATTATTTTTCCTTTGTCACAGTCAGTATGGGTTTACTCATAGTTAGTAACTTTAGATTTTTATTCCAAACCAGTACTTTCAAGAATGTCTCTGCCATGGTGTCAGTGGCCGCTCAACAAAGATGATTTGTCCTTCCAAACATGGCATTTTATCTTATCACAGAGGAGAAATGAGTTCTGAAGAGCAAAAAGAGTTATTAAGGTAGGTAATATATGTTGAAGAATTCAGTATATCAGTGTGTAACAATCCTGAGTGGTACTTGTGATGAAATACCATGACCAGTAAGGTGTTTGCTTGCAAAAACCTGCCAGGATGCCCTGTGGTTGGAAAGGATTGGAAATTATATTTATGGAGATTGAAAGCTCTCCCTTCCTTGAGATTTTGGAAGTAGCTGGAGAAATATTATTGTAGTCCTCCAGACTAATACTAAATAAGCTCCTCAGCCTTACTTGCAAGCTGCAGAGAGAGAGATATTGAGGAAAGTAAGAAGCTCTCCGGGTCTCTCCCTTTCCCCACAGCAATCCTATTTAAAGATTTCACTGGCATGCAGGTTGTCAAAATATATGCCTCCAGTACCTTAGATAGGCATCATCTTCTGGAAGAGAACAACGGTATACTTTCTGCCCATTTACATGAAAGCAGAAAGAACCAATTAGATGGTGCCTGTAGAGAGACTTCTGAGCAGTGCTGAAGCCCTCTCTTTGCTGAGGGATCTGGGAGCCCTGACAGCAAATCAGGTGCTTTGACAGAGCACTAAGTGACAGAGCAATCAGCCTTGCCAGTACTGCTAAATGGAGTCACGCTTTCAGAGACTGTGAAGACCAACTGCAAACAAGGAGACCACGAGCAACCTTGGTTTTCCTGTCACACACGGAAGAAAACTGAAAAGAAGCAATATAAGAGGGCTGAAAATCTTACAGCACAGAAAATACTATATTCTCTAAATTATCATATGCCAGAGTCCATACAGTTAATAATTATGTAGTTTAAAGAACTGCGATCAATTAATGCTAATCTGCCTGCCTGTATGCTTGTCCTTCCATCCCTCCTTCCATTGTCCCTTACAGCTACCCCTTCTATTAAGTAATTTAGGAACTTACAGCATATGCAGGACCTAGTTTAACATATCTTCCTGATCTAAATTGGTTTTTTGGGTTTTTTTGTGCCATTAAATGCAATTGAAGCAGCACCTATTCCTGTAAAGACTAGTGGCCTGAAGTCACCTTACAGTATTTCATCTGCCTATGCCAAAATCTCTGTCAAAGCAATCAAGGAGTCTGGGATTTTTTATCTGTGCTCCTTATTATTCTCTGTTTCTCAGCCCCTGGGAGTCCACTCACCTGTGCCCAGCCAGAGGTGGTAGAGCACAAAGTCAGTCCAAAACCAGAATTAAATCATTGTTGCTGCAGCAAGGGGAGTGCTCCAGGTAACTTGCAAATCTGTGGGAAGGTCACTGTCCTTAACTTCCCCTTTGATAAATGCACGAATTTGGGCATCGATGACCAAGCAACATTGACATGCATAATAATTATCAGCAATACACACTTTTAAGCTGGTGAGGGATGGACAGGAGATAATGGCAGACCAAAGCACTAAAGTGACTAACACTGTTTTCCTCAGATATATCCAACAATTTTCAGTTACAAAACTACAATCTATGCAGCTTTACTGGAAGAAAAGCAAAGATGGGGAAACTACAGGACCAACTTCAAGGACACTAAAATGGTGCTTCTGAACTTCTGAATCATTTCTCCTCCATTAAAGTCCCTTATCCTTTGCTATGTCAAGTCTTGAATTTCACATTGCAAGCCTGAGGGCAGGAGCTGCCTTCTATCACATACTTGTAAGCTGTCCTGGGAACCTTTTTGGTGAAAGCATAGGGTAGAAGCACATTCATTCAATCAATCAATCTGCTTCCTATTATGACCATTAACTGACAGTGAAATCCTCTGACCTCACCTAGATGCTCATACACAGAGATGTTCTAGTTTTCCAATGTTCTAGCACTTTCAAAAAAAGAAGGCTGCCGGAATTATGAATTTAAAAAAACATTATTGTTATTCCTTATGTTAACAGGTTGTTTTACTCACTTTAAAAGGGGAGGATGGAGTAATAGCTAAATGTTTATTTTATGTCAGTTTAGGGTGTCTCAATTTGAGATTTTCCATCTGTGTAATATGTCTCATCTCTAGAAAAGTGTGAGACAAGGAACACTCTTTTCCCCCACTGTCCCTATGTAAATTTTACACATTGTTTCTGTGCAAAATTAGTATCTTCTCAATTGAGAAAGCAACACAAACTGAGGCAGCAAGCAAATAACACTGGGCAGCTTCTTAAACAGGACACAAACAACCGCTCTGGATGTTTCTTGCCCTGAAAGGTCCACTCAACAAAGCAGCAGCACCCTTTTTCTACAACTTGTCTTATTTTGCACTATAGAGTCTTTTTTAACAAATAAAAGCATTAGTTGCACAAGCTTGCTTTATTTGTGTGTTGGGAGAAGAGTTGTCACCATCCTTTTCTTGTTAGGACCTTCACAGGAACACACAGGAACACACTCTTTACTGTCATTTTACAAGTACAACAAAATTTAAAAAGCGCCATCCAGTCTGCACAATATTCATTCCTAAACATAAAAATTCCAAAACATAAAACCTACCATTTAAAACAAACATCCATACACATGCTCCCATTCTCTCACCCATTCTCTCATCACTTGTACCCATTTCAAACTCTAAAACATAAACCAATCATTAGTGATGGTTTCGTTTTTCGTTTCTCCTCATCCCAGTTCATTTCATTTATTACAAAGTGTTTTTTAAACAAATTTGTTTCATAATTCATTTCATTTAATTATTTTTGTTTTTTGAACTTCCCACGGCCCCATCAGTGCTTTTTTAAAATTATTATTACCGCAAGCGTCCAGCAGGGGACCCGCACTAGAGCTGATCAGGGATTAAAAAAAAAAAAAGCCCTGAGCACCTCTACTGTGCCCTGTGCTTGGCACTGTTTTTAAAAAAATATTTTTATTTTTATTTTTATTTTTATTTATTTTTCTGCAAGCCCAGCGGGGGACCAGCACTACAGCTGATCGCTGGGGCATGGGGGAACAGGTTTTCCCCATAGGAATGTATTGCTAATGCATTTCTATGGAGAAATGAAATGAAACGGAATGAAACAGAAATTTCTGTTTCATTTCGTTTTGTTTCTCTTCCAGAGTGGGGTTTGTTATTCATTTCATTAGGGAATGAAATGAATAATGAATAACAAAATGAATTAAAAATTTGTTTCGTGCCCATCTCTACCAACCATACATACACACTAACTCTTTCATCCCCTCACCTGACAACATTTTCACCCAATACATAAAAACTACATATTAGGAACAAAACATGGCCCCACACAACCCTATTTCTTTCTTCACTCAACAACTACACAATCCCCATACAATATACATGTTAGACATTCAACACTGGTATTTCCTATTTGCTTAAGTTTTAGCTGAATTTAACATGGTTACTGCTGTTGGATAAAAAATACAGTATTTCTAAATCTATTTGTCCTTGTTCTGATAGATCTCTACCGTCTGCCTGATGGCAACAGTGCAAACAGAGAGTGTCCAGGATGAGAAGTATCTCCTATAATGTTCTGTACTTTCTTTCTTAAGACAACAGGAGCTGTATAATTCCTCTAGCATGGGGAGTGGGCTTCCAATGATCTTCTGTGCCATGTAGATAACCCTCTGGAGTGATTTTCTCTGAGTCACTGTGCAGCTGGTGTACCACACACGTGTGCAGTACTTCAGTATGCTTTACTGTACATCAATAAAGGGACACCAGTATTCTCTGAATAATGTTATTCTTTCTGAGCACCATCAGAAAGTACAATCTCTGTTGGACCTTTTCCAGCAGTTTAGAGGTATTTACGCTCCAGGTCAAATTCTCCTCAATGTGGACTCCCAAGAAACAGAAGTCTGTCACCCTTTCTACACAGACCCCACTAATGAATAGTGGTTGAATATCCATTTTCTTCTTCCTGGAGTCTGTTATAAGCTCCTTAGTTTTGAGTGTGCTCAGGTATCTCTCATGGGATGTAAGGAGAATAGATTTATTGTTCTTGTCCCCATGTGTGAAGATTAGAGTACCCAGTATAACCTTGAAGAGCCACTCACATTATAAACAGGTCCAGAGACTCTGAATATTGACCTCATGACTATAAAGTTTATTTATTTATTTATTTTATTTTATTTATATACTGCTCTTATATATTGAATTTATATACGGCTACTCTGGGCAGTGCCTCCATTTTGCATCTTTTTTCCACCTCTATCCTGTCTCTGTTTTTCCTCTTTTCTCCACCTTCAGATTTGTTACCATGCAAACTGATTAGGAGTTCTAGAGAAACTGAAAGTTTGCTTGTTGTTTTGTGATATATAAGGTCCAATGAAGGGATTCCCCAAGTAAATTTTCTAGTATACATGTGCTTTTCAACTTGAAATTCCATCTAATACAGCTTTACCTTGCCCCTTTCTTTCACTGGTGCTGAAATATATTCTCTGAAATGTTTTTTTGAAATGACATCTTTGTCAGGTACCTCTTTTCCTTTTGGATTCAGGTGGCATTTAAGATGGTCTAAATCTTGTAGGACTATGTCCTATTTACAGTCCCCTCCTGCGAATACGTTTGTCCTTAAACATTCACACCTTACATAAGATGTTCCATTAACTTCACAGGATAGTTGCTGAGCAAGACCTTGATGTTTGAAGGTAAGTCAGTGATTCCCTCTTGGCAGGCAACTGCTCAGATACATATGGAGTGCAATCTATCCATTGTATTATAGTCAGGCACTAGAAGCCAGGACCCCTTGGGCGCAATCTTTTGCTACTTCTGCAGCTGATCATCTGTACCTTTCCAGAAGCCATTTCAGCACCTCTGTAATTACCTATCAAAAGAGCTGCTTTTTGAAGGATAATGCTGTTTTGCAAGTGAACTGACACCCTTGACTGTAAGAGGCTAAATAATTAAGATTATGTTTGACTCTGCTCTGCAACAAAGCCATACACATATCCCTCCACTTACGCAGTCTGCACATTTAAAAATGAGGGGAGGCTTTCATTTTAATGAGTTAAACCATTTCTCTCACTCATTCAAATATCTTACCTCATTTTTGCTGATAAAAAACCATAAATAAAAATAAATAAAAACCAACAATATGCTTCAGTACTGCCTCCGAGTATAAATTGTTTCAAAAGCAAAAAGTGCACCCACCTTCCTGGCTAATTTTCAGGGCCACCCAGAGAAAATATGGGACAAGGCATGTGTGATGTTTAGGGTCCCATAAAAACCTATGTACTGTATGTATCTAAGAAACTGGGGATGGCATATGAGAATTACTGTGTGCATAGACTACACCTGAAAAATTGTACTTGCAGCTCCCCTTTGCTCTGGGATCAAGCAGAAAGAGACATGTGTTTAAATGCCTCCTGTGTGTGGACTAAAGAATAGAGAGTGGGTTACCAGATCCCAAGTTCCTTCTGGCACAGCTGCTTTCAGCTTCCTTTGACTCAGGTGAGAAGCAGAAGTTGGAAGTAACTTATGATTGGAAAGGGAAAGGTATCCGGTGATGAAAGCTTCCTGGTGTCACAGCATGCATTTTGCTTATCTCTGCTTTGTTTGATGATTGGTTTTCCGGTCTAAAGCATGAGATTCCTCAAAATTATGATTTCAGCTCTCCACCCCACCCACATCACCACACTGCAACATTAATATTCTTTCAACTAAATGAAATCTCTGGTTTTGGCCCCGTCATATATGTTTTCTGGTTCTGGACTGCTACTGACCCTTATTCACTTAGGAAGGAATCCTCCCCAAAACACATTTCCCTATGGTAGCCACTACATACAAAGTTACTCTGCAGTGGCAACTTGCCTGGAAGTCTTGGTTGGTGCTCATTCACTAATCCACTCTTTCTCTGGCATGCCTGGAGCTCATTCTGTGAAAAGTAACAGCAATTCAAAATATTTTGGCACAGAGGGACTACAGCCACATTCCCAGCTGTTCTTGCTTCTGACCTCTTTCAGCAACCATAGCACAGATCACGTTCTCCACCACTGGAATCTTTTACCATCGGATAATTCTACACCAAGGAAGTTTCTGTAGAATTCCGTATGTAGTGTATGTATACTTGCTGAGATCTTCAAGGGCCATTTCCTGGTATTTTGAATCGTAGATTCCAATATCCCACATTCATAATCCAGAGGTTCTTTGAAGAACAATATTTGTCGTAAATACTTACCAGATGAAACGCATACATTGATCAATGGATGCTGATAGCATTTAATACCCTATAGTGAAATTGATTTACATTTCCCCAGAAAGTTGTTTTAAAGTTTTTCTTATTCTCCCAATTCCCTGGTGCCATCTGTTCCACTGAGATGCAGAACAGGTACAGATAACCATAGTCATTTTTCATTTTCCCTTTTCCTTTTTACAAAAATCCATCACCATCAAGAGACAATTAAGCTATAGGAGATATGCTAGGTAATTCAATATTTGTGGCATCCCAGTGAACTTGTATGGTGTTAATTTTCTGTAAGGTGCAGGAGAAGGAAGTGACATGGGAAATAGGGCCATTAGACTGCCCAGCTGAAAAAGTACTAACTTTCTTCTTTCATCTCCATTCCTTCTTCTGTGTCACATCTTTGTAGATAGGGAGCCTTTTAAACTAATTTTATGTAATACACTCTCAGAGCATTGAGGGCTTGGGAGCGATCTATAAATACTATGAATATGCACCTACCTGAGAAGCCAACAAGGAAGTAAAAATTTAAAGAAGGGATATTTCAAACTGTGATTGACATGTTCCCCTCTGCTACAGGTGTAAATCCCCACTAGTTCTTGTTCTCTGATGTGAAGATAAGGAGCCACAAAACTAATCTCTTTGTAAAACAAGAGGGCAGGATCACACTCACTTCTTTGGTAGCTTCTCAGCTTTGATACAAGATTTTCTCCTACTCTGAAAGCTTGAGGTTCATCCCCCAAGCTTAATGACTGGCTGTGGGATTGTTATCCTAAAATACGCTGGTATTTTTGGTCCTGTCTTTTGCCTTAGGCTCCATCTGTCAATGGAGTACAGAACCAATAAAATAAAATAAAATAAAATAAAAATCTTCTGAAATAGAATTTGGCTGTCCGGCCAAAAGAGATTTCCTACTCTTCTTATAATAGGTGGGAGTGGAGTCAGCAACATCTTTTTTTCATGCAGAAGGTAGCAGTTGCAATCCATGCCTTTTGATATTAGCTTTTTTGGGGGTGGTGGTGGTGGTGGAATTTCCTGAAATCCTCAGAGCCACTGGCCGATGATATAACTCAGAATAAGGTTGTGCCTATCTCCTTAACAGACCCATTTGCCAGATACTGCTCCAATTCTGATGGACACCAATAATACACTAAATCCAGTTTATTAATGTTTTAGCTCATCTGAGTCAGTTCATACTGTAAGATTCGATCTTTGAGGCAGCTAGGGCTCAGGTTGTACAGTGTTTTGTAGGTCAACGTCATGGCTATGGGACTGAGATGACACTGGTTGCATTTGTAGATGAATTACGTAGGGAAATTGATAGGGGATCTGTGTCCCTTTTGGTTTTGCTAGACCTCTCAGCTGCTTTTGACACTATAGACCAGTGATGGCGAACCTTTTAGAGACCGAGTGCCCAAACTGCAATTCAAAACCCACTATTTTTTTTTTTGCAAAGTGCCCATACAGTAATTTAACCTGTATACAGGTGGCTATGGAGGGGCGATGTCGGGTGCCCACAGAAAGGGCTCTGAGTGCCACCTTTGGCACCCGTGCCATAGTTTCGCCATCACTGCTATAGACCATGGCATCCTCCTGAGTCATCTCTCTGAAATGGGAATTGGGAGTACTTCATTAAAGTAGCTCCAGTCCTTCCTGCAGGACAGAAGGCAGAAAGTGGTGTTAGGTGATTCATGTTCGACACCACGACCTCTGACCTGTGGAGTTCCCCAGGGTTCTGTTCTGTCTCCTATGCTATTTAACATCTATATGAAACCACTACGGATGATTATTGGAATTTAAAGTGACAAATTTTGTTCAATGTGACCTTTTGCGGATCAAAATCTACTTCTTTAGACACAAGGAGTGCCTCTTATATCTCTTCCCAGTGTTGTGACAGTCATGTCCATTTCTCTTCAATGAAAGACAATAGGCAAAAATGGGATTATAAAGATGATCCAGGGTGATAATCCAAATGCCATGTGGACTTGGCTGTCACAGTAATTCTGGGAAAGACTAATCTATTGTCTTTTAAAGAGCCAACATAATTTACCTCACCACCCTCCTTTATTTTTTGCCAACACATGGAGACAAGCTAATATGGATATGTTTTGAGGACATGCTCCCTCATGTGATACAAGGTGTATATTTGTAATTTTTTCACCTACCCATCTTGTATTTAAATTAGCATATCTTCTTTGGTGACTGGAAGCTAAAGACAATTTAAATTTGCAGAGATTGGATCTCTAAACGAATCCTGTAGTGAGAGGCAAAATCTACGGTAATTCACTGGAAAAATATGCATTCCTCTTAACTTCCAGTTTAATGTACTCCCTTTCTGAATTAAAGAATTGAAATTGCTTAATTTACAGATCAGTTGGTACTATATATTTTAGGATTGTTATGTCAAGTCTCTCCAAGATTTTATTTTCTTGAGTAAAATGTGCAGGATGTCCCTCATTTTTCAGCTACCTTAAATGAAACAATTTTATCTCTTTCTTAGGAGAGATGTTAATAAACAAAGGAAGGAGGAACAAAATTTGAAGATAGGGAGGCTGGTCATAAGTATTGGCTATTTCCATATTGTTTCCGGATGTAATGTAGGAGGAATACCATAGAAAACAAATAAGTTTCATCAGGTGATACACTGGTGTCAAAGAACCCACTGGCTTACTGGGATCTGGAAAGTTAGAATACTGTACTACAGTATTGTTTTAGCCACCACACAAATCACTGCTAAGCAAGTACTGTAATGCACTAAGCAAATCCTCCCTGCCACCCCAAATAGTTAGCAGCATATTCTATCTGCTTTGGAGTGTGTGGATCATTTCCTCAATTACCCTGTCCGTTCCATTAGAGGAAATCTCTTGGGTCTTAATGGAAATACAGGATATATCATTGAGTAAGTTTAGAGCCAGCAGTGAACTGTCAGTGTGCCTGAAATAAATCAGAAGCAAGAATTTCAGAGGATATGACAAAAGGCACTTGGTCTGAAATGATGTGACCCCCAGAGAGAGCTCTGCTATTGTACTACATTCAGATGGGACTTTGCCTTTTCTCGTGAATCACCGACTGACTGACTGACTGATGTCCAATTTCTTCAAGGAAGCCTGTACGCTACCATGAAAATGTTATAGGCCAAAAGCTTTCAAGAAAAGAAAGGAAGATATTATCCCACTAGTTAGACCTTACAGTATGTCTGTCCTAGACATTTTACACACACGCACTCTCTCTCTCTCTCTCTCTCTCTCTCTCTCTCTCTCACACACACACACACACACACACACACACACACACACACACACAGAGAGAGAGAGAGAGAGAGAGAGAGAGAGAGAGAGAGAGAGAGAGAGAGAGAGAGAGAGAGAGAGAGAGTTAAATGTCCCATCAGATCACAGTATAGTTATCACTCTGCTACTACTCTCCCACTGCATGGTCAAGAATCAGTACTAGCTGGTGACTCCAATTTCAGGAATATTATTACATATCTACTCTAGGGTTTGGTCTCTCAATTATTCTAGTTTGGATCTATTCAAAGGTTTATAATGTGTAAACTGAAGTCTAGAATGGATTCAAAGCACCCCAAAAATGGAGCACGAGTCCAGGAAATCATGAAAGTGCTTTATGCCAGGTTGAATTTTTGCCCATTTAGCACTGGATTGAATGCTCCAGCCTTTCCTAGTAAGGTGATGGGTGATGATCTACAACTTGCATAATCCCCAAAGAATGGTTGCTAACATTTCATAGAACTTTGACTCTTCTTTTCAGGCAGTAGTCATTCCCATCATCTGCTAGCTGATTGTTTCAACTAGAGATGCCAGGGCTTTATACATGCCATATTCTAAACCCATGCTCTTCTGAGCTCTAACTCTTCCACAATGGCAGCATTTTGTGGATTAATGCGTAAGGTTATGGAAATAGGCTTGGCCAATGTTCTCCATTGTTTCTATTTTGTTTTCAAGGTTGTTAAGCAATTAGAGTAGAAGGTTAGATACAGTAGATAAAGGGTTATGAGATGCACAATGGCACAGTTTAGCACATGAGCAATCCTCTATTCCATCTGATTACAGCCCCTTTATTGTCTTCCAGTCAACCTCTCTTAATCCTATGGCCAAAATCCTTTTGCTTAGTGTAATAAATTGCAATAGAGTATGTCCATTGAATAAATGAGGATTTAGTGATTCAAGTCATTGTTACAAATGGGCCTACTTTAACTGTGTCTTATTGTGATAAATAAGTCACAGTTAGAGTAGGGTCCCTTGTATAGATAATTCACCAAATGTCTACGGATTCAGTACGTCTAGTATGACTTACTCTGTTAAGTAACAGGATTTTGGCCTATGGAACTGTGTAATAGGTGAAAATGGGTGAGTTATCAAGAGGCAAACTCTGGATTTTCTCCAAACAGTAAGGTAACCAAGCCCACCCCCCACTTGCCTAGTCCATGAATATGGACACCAGGCAGCACAAATATTTTCTCTTCAATGAAAGAAGAGAAACTTTGGCCAATGAAAATGAAGAGTTGAGCAAATAAGTTTCATAAAGATGTCCTTTATACTCCCTGATGTGGGTGGAGACTCATCCTTCTCATACCCCAATAATTTATCCTTTCACAAAGTTCACAGAGACCCTCTGAAGACAGAATCCCTGTATGGTCCTTGCAATAACAAGGAGTACATTTACTGTACTATCACTCTTCTTCATTTATGAATGCATACAGGAGGCTAGAAAGTGGACACTACCATCCTCAATTTGCAGCCATCTCTTGTTTCCCCGTTTTTCTTCTTTTCCTTTTTCTTACCCAAACAAAACCAGAAACCGCTACAGAAAAAGCCAGAGTAGTTGTCCAATAGGGTCTTTTTACCGGAAGGTGGTAATGTTCCTCCTCTTAGTCAGCACCTGTAGCCTCTCCATTTTATATTCTCCTCATCGTAAAGCTTGGCATTTTGCCTGGTAATTGCTTCAGGAATGCAGAGAGCAGCTGTAAAATGCCATAATTACCCAAGGAAACGTGGTGTTTACATTGTTTTTCTCTCCCCCCCCCTCCTCTCCCCATCTTACTAGACTGAATATATTTTCTAAAATAGTTCCTCGGAGAAAAACAGGTGTTTTCCCCCACATGTAATATCTTTTTATAAAGATTTTTTTTTAAAAAATCAAGGGAATAGATGATAACATTTTAAAAAAGAAAACCTCAGCATATTATTCAGCATATTATTAAAGGAAAGGCAAGACGTTAAACTGTGGGTGGCTCAAGGGCCAAGAGTGCCTCATCTTAAAATTTCATGTGAGGATGCGACTCCTGGCCCTGATCATGGAGCAGCCTTGAATCCAATCTATAGCATTAAGAAGCAAAAACAGAATTCCTCTTTGCTTATTTTGTTCTTGTAGACAAGAGCAAAAGGTTCCAAAGGTTTTCTCCACCTTGGGCAAGATTATGGACTTTCTGTGCATTTCCCATATTTTAGCAGTTTTGGGGGATGGGGAAATCATGGAAGTGTTTTATCCAGCTATTTCACAAAATTCAAGTTTTTTTTTTCCAAAGCAAAATGCACACTTCACACAAAACCCATTTTGTTTGGATTGGGTATGAATGTTGCCAGGTGAAAGAGTGTAGGGCTGTGTGTGT
>JAHTLZ010000129.1:67653239-67674021 GCA_023846285.1 Phrynocephalus versicolor
TGTGATTGTGTTGCCAGAGTAGATGTGTGGGCAGAGTTGGCATCAGGGTTTGTGGCAAGGTTTAGTTCCATTGTCCATGTTGCTATTTTCTAATCTTGTGTTTATTACTATTGTTTGAGGTTGGGAGGTTGTCTGTAGGCAAGTACGTGTCTCCCACCAAGCGCTTTGGAGAGTGATGTGTTCTTGTCAAGGATGGGCTGGAGATCATTTAAGACATGTGTGAGTGGTTTCATTTGTGGACTGTAAGTGACAATCAGTAGTATTCTGTCATTTGGCCCTTTGGATCTGTCTTATAGCAGGTTATCTTGGGGTATAAGTCTCACTTTGTTGATTTGTTCCTTAATCATGCAAGGTGGGTATTTTAGTCTGAGGACAGCATTTTGTAGATCCCTGAGTTTGGAGTCTCTATCCTGTGGGTCAGAGCAGATGCAGTTGTATTTAAGGGCTTGGCTATATATGATGGATTTTGTTGTGTGTTCAGGATGGAAGCTTGAAGAATATGTTACAATAAAATATGAAAGTTAGTATTTAAGGTGCGACATGTTTTGTGTCTTTTGTTTTGTTTTTTCTGATTTTGCCTGGAATTCTTGAAAAGACTAACACGGCTACCCTCTCCAAAACTTCAAGGATGACTGGATAAGAGTGAAAAGATTTATCTATATTGATCATCATGTGAATACAGGCTACAGCCTTTTCTGCTTGAATTGAGATGAGAACCAGGTTCTCAAGCAACAGATAGTAAAATGGCTTCCCTCCAATGATGCAATCCTTCAAAATTGCTGTCAGCACAATCATTTTATAAATGAAGCTATTGCTTCTCTCTCAGTAATTAACCACCCCTTAAAAAGCAAGCTAATTTACAAGTTGTAGAACAGAGAACCCTCACAGCAAGATGAAGGAATGACTTTAACCCCTTCAGACAAGGGAGGACAAGGTACAGTCTGTGGACATATATCAACAGCAGAACGTCATATGGGGTTCCAACACTGAATTGTTTTTTGTAAATTGAAAACTCTTTTGCTCATAAAGTCTCCTTGTGACCTCTAGGGGATGTAGAGGACAATTTCCCATGTTCTAAGAGTACACCAACACCTCTACCCCATACCTTCATTTTTTCTTGTTGTTCTTAAGGGTAAAAGGTCAATTAAGAGGGCTTTTTTCAATAACTCCCCATTTGTAACAATTTGGAAGGGAGGTGTTAAGACTATTTCTCCTTATCTACTTATAATCAGGGTCAATTGAAATTGTGCAGGCACTGAACCAATATTTGAAGACTGCAATAAACTGAAGCTGAAGTCTGACAAGATGGAGACTCTCTGGCTGGGGGGTTTCCTGGTCTGAGGGTTGGGCGGCTGGAGATCTGTTCCAGATGGAGTCTATAATATACACTGTGACGTAATAGTTGTGCAGTTTGAGGGTACTCCTAGATTAATCTTTGTCATTGGAGGCTCGTGGGAACTAAGTGTCTCAGAATGCCTGGCATCAGCTTTGATTCCTGAACAGGGATAGCCTGGCTGCAATGGGTAACTTCCCAGTTAGACTATTGCAATGCACACAATGTGGCGCTAGCCTTGATGATGACACAGATGCTGCAGTAAGTGCAGAATGTAGCAGTTAGACTGCTATCAGAAATATCTTTCAGACCCTCAGTTTTCAGTGAGGTAATATTAAACAGCTGATTTATATTCATGAAGCCTTTGACAGTTAGTATTTCAAAAGCTTTGTTTTTGTTTAAATTTACAAAATGTGCTTCAACCCACATGATGATTTTCAGACACAGTGGTTTCCTGATAAACTATAGTTCTGGGCTACAGATCAACTTACACTGATGTTCAGACCCTGGACTTTGAATGCTTCCTAGACAATACAGCTCAAATTTATCTTTGGTAAAATTGCTGTCCAAATGTACAGAATTGTTATCAGGAAAACTCTCCAAACTCAAAGATAGTCACTCCTGTCTCACTCCAGATAGAATGTTATTATATGATCAATCAAGGGAGTTTTCATTAAGCAAAGACTTCAACACATAATAGTTGTGCAGTTAGACTGCTGTCAGAAGTATCTTTCAGAACCCACAGTTCTGAATTTTTTTTTATCTTGCTGCCAATGTGCTTCTAATCTACACTGATGGTGACTTGTGTTCTAAACAGCTTGATATTTGAAGGAGCAATTCTCCCTATATATATTGTCCAATCACTATGATTTGCTGGGGAGGCCCTCTTCTGTGTCCCACCATTGAGAAACGTTCATGTGGATACAGGGGTTGGTCTTCAAAGAACCTTCATTGTGATGCCCACTTCTTGGAAGCTTGATTGGTGCAGACATTTGCATCATTTTGACATCAAATCAGTACAGTACATATTTATTAGAGCCTTTGGTAATTGAAGATTGTGGCCTGGACTTGTTTTAGTGCTACTTTTTTTAAAAAATTAATTTGAGTGTTTTAATTTTTGTGCTGTTTGATTTTAAATGGTTTAAGTATCGTCCTTCTAAAAATTGTTATATACAGGTTTGTAACTCACCCTGAGATCCTATAATAAAGGGCAAGCCATAACAGTTTAGATACATAATTTCATTATACAGCTTAAAGAAATACGGTTTCTAATGATGGCCTTACTCTAAAGACTAGCCTTTAGCTCTGTATTCCTTATTCCTGTATTCCTCTAATCTACATGTGGAGTACAAACTGCTTTACACCTGGATAGTTGTTACTTGTGTGCAGCTACTTGTATATACCTTAGAGGCAGGTAATAGATGACACCTAGGGCCTCCCGCTGCTGGAGTTGCCACAGCTGCTGGCGGAGGCGGGGTCACCATCAGCCAGCTGGACAGGATGGCCTAGCTCCCCTGCCACTGTTGGAGTCGCGTGGCTGCTGGCGGAGTCGTCGCCAGCCAGCCTAGGGCCCCTTGCTACTGCCGGAGTCGCCTCGCCGCCACTGCCAGCCAGCTGGGCAGGCCAGCCTAGGGCCCCCTGCCACTGCCACCGGAGTTGCCACCAGCAAGCTGGGTAGGTGGTCCTAGGGCCCCCCGCCACTGCCGCTGGAGTCACCGCTGCCAGCCAGCTGTGCAGGCCGGCCTAGGCCCCACCGCCACCAGAGCCTTTGGACTCGGAGCCGCTGCCACAGATAATGAAATGTTTTGTTTCATACAAATATTTGTTGTTAAAATTTGTATGAGATGAAATGAAATGTGCCCCCCCCTCAACAGAACGAAATGAAACACAGTTTTTCTGTTTCGTGCCCATGCCTAACTGATAAGTGCTCAAGATTGCTGTTTTGAAAATATATTAAATATTCATAACAATTGGGTCTACTCCACATCTGTTTCAGGCCAACATTCTTATCTTGTATTAAGGGAATGAAAATGAATTAGTTTGACTCTGAGAGGTTTTTAGATGCACAGTACCAACAAAGAAATAAAAGGGCCAGCTTTCAGTGAGGTAATATTAAACAGCTGATTTATATTCATGAAGCCTTTGACAGTTAGTATTTCAAAAGCTTGATTTTTGTTTAAATTTACAAAATACGCTTCAACCCACACAATGATTTTCAGACCCAGTGGTTTCCTGATAAGCTATAGTTCTGGGCTACAGATCAACTTACATTGATGTTCAAACCCTGGACTTTGAATGCTTCCTAGTCAATATAGCTCAAATTTATCTTTGGTTAAATTGCTGTCCAAATGTGCAGAAATGTTATCGGAAAACTCTCCAAGCTCAAAGATAGTCACTCCTGTCTCACGTCAGATAGAAGGTTATTATATGATCAATCAAGGCAGTCTTTATTAAGCAAAGACCTCAACACCACCAAAACCATACATTTTGGTGGTAAAATATTGCACAGATATAGGTCCAGAGAGCCTCAAACCATTCCAGCCTGGTTGTGCAGAATAGGGAATTCCTTTTCAGCAGCTGACACTTGACTACTATCACATTTAAATTAATGCACTGTGACCCCCCAGCATAGCTTACAGGTTTGTTGAGCAAATTTGGCATTTCCATCCATCTCATCCCAAAGGGGGCTATGTTTTTACTCTGTGGGTATTATCTTAAAGAATAACACAAATATTTCTTATTTTCTTTCCACCGTGTCACATCTATAGGAAGTCATTAAAAGGAATCATTTATAGGTTTGCAGTAAAGATGGGCATGATCTGTGGCTCAGCAGTTTGGACCGGTTTGGTGTGGCACCTGTACCACATGCTTCCTGTCTCCATCTCCTTGGGTGATTCTCCAGACATTATTGGATAACATTTCAGATTAGTCCTAGCCAAAATCATGATTCATGACTAGATATGTAGTGCAATGACCTCTGGAAGGCCACAAGGCTTTCACTCCCATTTATATATTTACCAGAATATACCTGGTAAATGCTCATAAATATGCATTGCTGCCAAACTCATATATTTCTAAACACCTGATATCCAACACTGTAATCTGTTGTTTCTGTTAATGCTCTCTTGCACCCAATAACTTTTGGCCAATCTCTTCTGCTCCTGCCAATATCCATTCCTCTGACAATTTTGCCATGTCTCCCTTTCTCTTTGCATTCTCTCTTGTCCTCTTCTGTCATATCTGTTTGTTTATCTGTCAGTCATCAGTTGGCCAGTCTTCCTCCACTTATTTCCTAAGGAAGCAGTGGGCAGATTCCAGAGGACAAATTCAATCTCCAGGAGACCCTGAAGGTCACACTACTCCTCCGCTCCCCCCCTCCCCCCAAAAATCTGGGAGTGTCTTGAAATCCACTTCTTACTTTGTAAACTTCCTTTGGTAACTTTGGGGATGGAAGACGGCAGGACATTGAAACAGGAGTGGCTGTACCTTGTTTAAAGGCAATTGCTACTTTTGGAAACTTTCAGGAACAGATAAGGTAATCCCTTGTTTCTGAAAGGGAGAACTGCCTAGGGTAAGGTCTGGGGACTATCAGAAGAAAACCAAGAACTGTTTGTGGGATTGAACCCTGGGTCATGAGTACAGTTTTGGCTGCAGTACAGTTTAACCTGTGCGCCACGAGGATCAGGGCCACAGGGATCCTGATGCCCACCTTGCCCTAATAAAGGTACCAGTTCTATTAAGGGTTTACTACTATCACCAAGGCAACACCATGTATATAATATAGCAACATTTCATAGTCTTATTAAAAGATAATCTTTTCCCGAAGAATTTTGAAAGCCACCTGTATTTGGGGGGGACCATTTTCAAAAGGTGTCTCATTTTAATTTAAACTGTATGCTTGGTAAACATGGCAAGTGGGAATTCCTGACAATCAGTATTTGATGTGGTAAAGCCTTCTGTTGCCCCTTCATCTTTGCTTGAACTTGTGAGTAGATCTTTCTCAGAAGTGGCAAATCATCTTTTCAAAGACATCAAATAAATAAATAAATAAATAAATAAATAAATAAATAAATAAATAAAAGTATGGAATATTCTGTGCACAATTCATCGAAGGCAGGCATGACTACAGTATTTTATGCTACTGTTCTTTGATTTAGCTTTAGAAGAAGTCATTCTGTACGTATGTGTCATCGTATGCAAATCAAATGCTGTCACTACCTATTGTGTCAACAGTAGTTTAGAGCCTCTTCTTCCTACTCTTAAAAATCACGAGCTTCCATTTTTGGAGATTACCCGTAGTAAGTAGTTCTTGACATTATACATTTCTGAAAATCACACTGCAATTAGCCACGGCTGAAAACCACGGGAAGAATTTAAAGTTCTGACAGTGATATAAAAGAGAAGAATATCTGTTAGGTCCTTTGCCATTAAATTCATTTTTGCACAGGGAAAAGGGAGCCAGCACTTCTCTACTACTGTTCTGCTATGCTTGCACACCT
The DNA here is from genome assembly GCA_023846285.1 of Phrynocephalus versicolor. NCBI lineage: Eukaryota > Metazoa > Chordata > Lepidosauria > Squamata > Agamidae > Phrynocephalus > Phrynocephalus versicolor. The sequence continues at coordinate 67,659,072 of JAHTLZ010000129.1, forward strand.
GATAGAAGCATCATGGCTGAAAATGAATCATTAAGACCAGTTATGGAAACTACTAGATAGCAGGGTGGCTGGCACCCTTCCATAGAACCTCTAGCTATTGTAACCATTAGAGATGGGCATGGAACGAACATTTTTTCGTTTCCATTACCATTTGTCGTTTCCGTTATGTAACGAAATGACAAACGAAAATTGTGATGAAAATGAAAGGAAACGAACAGAACCACGAAAATTGTGGTTGTTACGTTTCGTTTCCATTAATGGTGACACGCAACGAAATGAGCTGTTTTAAATGTTAAAAAATGCCCTGGACATCTGTAGAAACACAGCGATAATTATTTATATTGACTGATAATACCTACCAGGGGGGTTGGGGTCCTTAAAACGTTTGTTTTTGTCTTCTCCCATCGTGATGTATTTTTCTTTTCCCTTTAAAATGGATGTCGCCACCAGCCACAAAATGGATGCAAGCCATGTGATGTGGGATCATGTTCAACCAATAGTGCAGTCACTCTGCGGCTGCCTTGCACCCTGGGCAACGCCTGCCGCTGCCTTTGCTGCCTCCCTGCATACCTAGTCTATACTGTGTCTCTGCTAGCATCCATTTTTTTTAGTGTTTTCCCTCTGGTCTGGGGCATTGGGGGAATGCCTGCGCACGGAAATGCTTTAAAAACCGTGCAAAAAGCGGGTAGAAATGACAAACAAAAAAATGAAAAATGGTAACAAAATTTTTCAAAAAATTTGCAACAACCCGAAACAGACCTCTCAATGACAAACGAAAAACTGAAACACATTTTTTTGTTTCATGCCCATCTCTAGTAACCATCTAAAAGCAGAACATAAATAACTTTCTAATAGCTGGGACACATGTTGCATGATGAATGACTTAGAGCAGTAGATTAGGTGTCTTTATCATCCATCCCATGCCCCTCCATCTTCCAGGCTTTAGTTCATAGTGATCTCTTTAGCATGCAGCTGGCAACATCTGAGCAGGTACTGGCTCGAGGTAGGTCCTTTTATTACACAGATATCATTTCATTATGCTGTCTCTTTACAAAATGCTTCTGCTAATCAAAAATCCCATGTGCAAGGGATCACCGTAATCTCTCTTTCACAGTTGAGGTTTTGCCTCAGCCCCACACAAACTGGATTTTCCAAGCATCCTCATTTAGCAGTTAGGCTTTTGTTGTTGTTCTTCTCTCAGAGATTTGGTGTTTCATAGTTTCTTGCATGTCACCACAGAATGGATGAAGTCCTACAGATTGTCTTGCGATGTTCAGAGCTGACTTGGTGAGCCAGATCAATATAGTTGATTGTTGGGCACAGGAGCCCTGCCTGGATATTCCAGGGATCAAACCTAAATGTCTTCTTCATGAAAGCAGGTTTCTTATGCTGACCAATGACCACCCCCGACAATCCATCCCTCGGAAAAGTAAAACAACACTTTGCTTAAGAAAATACAATGTGCTCACATTTTATATTTTGTCAAGGATGCTTGTCCTAAGAAGTTGAGCCTGCCCCTTTTCTGCCCAGCTGAATTTCATCATTGTATATGACTTGCAAAGCATGGAAAATTAAAATTTCCATCATGGGCAACATTGGGGTTGGGGGATGAAGGATAGCAATTACAGAACTGCAAGGTTAAAAGACAGGTAGAGTAAATGTATTTGGTCAAACACAATCATATCAAATATATATATTTTTTAATTCTAAAGGAATTGATATAGGATTTTCATCTTTTACTGTGAATTTCTGTGTGTATCCTCCTTTGTTATCAATAGAACATGGTTCCCTTTCCATACTTCTCTTCAAACCAGAATAATGTACATGGCATCTCCATTTTTAAATTTATACATAAGTAAAACTTATATCCATTAATATCCCACTCTGAATGGTCAAGGAAGAAATTTACCTAAAACTGATCTAAGTCTCAGTCCCCCATAAAGTTCAAGAATAGTTTTTACCTACCTGAAGAACCTGATGACCACTAAGGGGTTGCAAAGTGTTTTCTGGGGTTATCTTATATGTGTTGTAGCCAAGGTTCCTTCTAAGGTGTGTCTCTGTGTGCACAACTCTACCCCACTTCACGCAGGGCAGGGGTGGTGGTTTGTGCATGCATGAGGAAGAGAGACAGCTGAACGCTGGGAGGAACAGTGGTTGCAGCCCCTGTTAAATAATTTATTCCTTGACCATTCAGAGTGGGATATTAATGTGCATAAGGGAGGGAAGAAAGAAGCCTCTACTTTGTGAGAAGGCATGACTTTACCCCATTAAAGATGCATTTTTATGCAGGCATGCCAAGGGTGTGTGTCACAGATTACTATTCTAAAAGGGGATCATGACTCAAAAAAGGCGGGAAGCCATATTTTTTTTCTAGAGTCTTCCTCCCTGCCTTCTATGTTTTATATTTTTCTGTCATAACATACACATGGGATTAGTGATGAGAAGAGCTTCCTGACTACACCCACCCAAATATATTCATGTTTATGTGGAAGTTAGTTCCAGTGGATTGACTGAGGCTCGTTGCCAAGTGAACATGCATACGATTGCAACCTGTTTTGGTTTGTTTGAAGATGGAATAATATCTGGAGACTGCGGACTGTCTTGCTTTAGCTCATGGACCATGAAAAACATTTGACATCCTCGAGATATATATTTATCTAGTGTTTTTGCTCCGTATGAATGACACATCCATGTGAGAATGGATGCGGCAATAGTGTTGCATTAAACATTATTTGCTCACTTCAGTCATCTTCACTCCTGCATTTTATTTGCAAGCCATGGGTTTCATTTAAAAGCAGGAATATGTTTAACACAGTTTGTTTATTTTTAAACCAAAAGCTGAACTTGCCCAGATAACAAAGAAGGGGTGAGCAGGAGTGTTTTCCAGTCAGCACTAAGGCAATTTTGACATATGTACTCTTGCTGCCTCTCTTTTCCTAATCAGAGGTTGTTGTTTTGTTTAAATTTTTGGAAAGACAAATAAAGTTTGCTCTTCACATAGAGCCAGGAGAATGGGTATAATTTAATCAATGGAAAGCAAGTCGGTAAAATCCTCAGAGAATTTTTCCCTGAGTGAAGATGCCGGCAAAGCATATGCATTGTTTACAGGAAGTGTAGCCTTTAACAGAACACTCAGAAGTAATGCTCAGTTTGTACAATTGTTTCCTGAAATAAATGAGACAGCGAATGTAACTTGGCACTTTCCCTGTGAAACCACAGCTGCAAAATGAATAAATATTAATATACTTTAAAGAAATATATCTTATGTTAATGATTTTTCGGAGACATGTTCACAAGTATAAAAACTGTTAAGACATTGCAGAGTTTCTCTTTTGCACAGTGCAAGGACCATCAAGGGCATAAAATCTAGAGATGCTCAAGAAAATCACTGATACAAGCTTTGAGACAAACCCTGTTCACCTCTCTACAGGCATTTGAATTCTGTGCTGTAAGTTCAAATAAGGCCTCGGTCGCATGGCTATTAAGTGTGCATCACATTTTGATGCATACTAAAATCGTGGGCAATCACGTGACGTTTGGTGCGCAGTTAATGCCCCAATGGCAGGGGTGTATTATACTTCTTTCTGTGCATCCCATCTTGCCAAATGTGCATCTTTCCCTGTTTATTGATCTGCTTTTCTCCGTCATGCTCATATATATATGATTTGCTTGTTGATTACCTGCATCTCAGCTTTCTAATATTTCTGCAAGAGTTCACGCGAAAGTTTGAGAACGTAGCAGTGTATCCCTAGTACTACAGCGCCTTTATAGTAACTCCTTTGTTTTTCTCTCATCTCTCACTTCCTTTCCCATTGTTCACTGTACCAGGTAATTTGCAGCTTGTAGAAGTGCTCAGTTACCGAAATGCCAGCAATTGATTAAAGTAGGGCAGCAGAAAGAGGTAGAAAAAAAGGGGGGGACTGAAATGGTGCGAATTTTCACCAGTGACACTGCAATTGCTGCAGTAAAAACTGTGGATCATTAAGAGGAGTAATTTGATTGAACCCCTAGTGGTGGTATAGGATGATGCGGTTACAGTATGTTTCAGGGGGTGTGGTCGACTGGGGTGCCAAAATGCTGCACCTTGGAGTGGAGGCATGATCTTTTGCTGCAAACATAGCATCAAAACAGTCGTGTGATTGGGGCCTAAGGCAACATATTAAGTCAGGAAAAGAAAAAGAGACAATCTTCTCTTTTTGTCTTTCATTGTGGATGTGCTATTGCAACTCGTATCGTGCAAAGAGAGGCACAAAACAGGGCTTGGGAGCATGTAGCTCTCAGGCTGCATTCACTCTCAGGGGTTTGAATGTACTGTCCAAATATTTAATATTTTCTGGGGTGGGGGGAATTATTGTTCAAAAAGTCATCTGCCTCCTGCTGGACCCTGGGATAATTTAATGAAGTTTTAAGGGGACTGAGCATTCATGGGACTCCCTCAATCTTCTCCCACATTTACGTTTGTTTGGGAGGGGGGCAAATGTTGAGGTTTATTTCCCAACTTAAAAAATACTTTTAAGTTACAACTCCTTCTGGGATGAGATCAGAGGACTAGTTGTGGCCTGTCCTCCAAAATTCAGGGATGGCAAGAACAGCTCATGCATCTTAGAGGATATCCTGGTATAAAGAGAATGAGTCTGGAGTTATTTTAAGGCTGGGGAATTGGGTAGTATCTTCAAAAGTTAGATTCGTTTGGGGAATTCATCTCAGTGATTTTCCTTTTTAGAGGGGATTTTCCTTTTTAGAGGAAAGCTGTGGGAGGAAAAGAACAAAGCAGCAGCTGTTGCTGCAGGACCCACTGTACAGGTGCTTCTATGCCAATGCTCGAAGCCTCCGAGCAAAGATGGGAGAACTTGAACATTTGGCAGCTAGGGATAGCATAGATATAATAGCCATAACAGAAACCTGGTGGAATGCGGAGAACCAGTGGGATACAGCAATCCCAGGCTATAAACTCTATAGAAGGGATAGAGAGGGGCGGGTTGGAGGAGGAGTGGCCATCTATGTCAAAGAAGGCATAAAATCCAGCAGAATGGAGATTGACAGAGGGTCTGACTCCACCATAGAATCACTGTGGGTTAAACTACCAGGTCCAAGGAGTGATGTGATAGTTGGGGTATTCTATCGTCCACCAGATCAAAAACTTGAGGGGGACCTTGAAATGAGGAGAGAAATCATGGAGGTGGCTAAGAGGGATAGGATAGTAATCATGAGGGACTTCAATTATCCCCACATCGACTGGGCCAATGCGAGCTCCGGGCAAGAAAGAGAAACTGGGTTTCTCGACTTGCTGAATGACTGTGCCTTAGAGCAACTTGTCATGGAGCCCACCCGAGAACAGGCAACTCTGGATCTAATACTGTGTGATACTCAGGACCTGGTCAGGGATGTGAATGTCACTGAGCCTCTGGGGAACAGTGACCATGCTGCAATCTCCTTTGCCATGCATGTTGGAGGAAGAGTATAAAGCAAATCAGATATAAAACCCTTGATTTTCGAAGGGCAAACTTCCCTCAGATGAGGAAAGTAGTTAGAAAGAAATTGAAGGGGAAGGTTGGAAGAATCCAATCTCTTCAGAGTGCATGGAGCCTGTTTAAAACAACAATAATAGAGGCCCAGCACAAGTGCATACCACAAAGAAAGAAGAGCTCCTCTAAGTCCAAGAGGGTGCCAGCATGGTTAACGAGTGGAGTTAGAGAGGCTCTAAAGCTCAAGGAGAGGTCTTTCTATAAATGGAAATCCTCCCCAAATGAGGAAAATAAAAAGGAACACAAACTCTGGCAAAAGAAATGTAAGAAGATGATAAAAGAGGCAAAGAAAGATTTTGAGGAACGCGTGGCTAGCAATATAAAGGGTAATAATAAAAGCTTCTTTAAATATGTTAGAAGTAGAAAACCTGCCAGAGAACCAGTTGGCCCTCTGGATGGTGAGGGAGGAAAAGGGGAGGTTAAGGAGGACTTGGAAATTGCAGAGAAATTAAATGAGTTCTTTGCATCTGTATTCACGACAGAGGACTGTAAGCAGATTCCGCTGCCTGAACGGCCCCTCTTGACTAAAGAATTAAATCAAATACAGGTTAAAAAGGAGGATGCTTTAGGACTAATTGATAAATTGAAGATTAACAAGTCACCGGGCCCAGATGGCATGCACCCAAGGGTTATTAGGGAACTGAGAAATGAAATTGCAGATCTCTTAATGGTTATATGCAACTTGTCTCTTAAAACGGCCACAGTGCCAGAGGACTGGAGGATAGCAGATGTCACACCAATTTTTAAAAAAGGAAGGAGGTGGGACCCAGGAAACTGCAGGCCAGTTAGCCTTACATCTGTCCCAGGTAAGATGGTGGAAAGCCTCATCCAAGAGAAAATCTTAAAACACATAGAAGAACAAACCTTGCTGAGAGAAAATCAGCATGGCTTCTGTAAGGGTAAGTCTTGTCTGACAAATCTTTTAGAATTTTTTGAAAAGGTCAACAGGCATGTGGATTTGGGTGAACCGGTGGATATAGTCTATCTGGATTTTCAAAGGCTTTTGACACAGTCCCTCACCAAAGGCTGCTGAGAAAATTGCACAGTCAGGGGATAAGAGGGCAGGTCCTCTTATGGATTGAGAACTGGTTGAGATCCAGGAAACAAAGAGTAGGTATCAACGGGAAATTTTCACAATGGAGAGAAGTGAAAAGCGGTGTGCCCCAGGGCTCTGTCCTGGGACCGGTGCTTTTGAATCTGTTCATAAATGACCTGGAGACAGGGATAAACAGTGAGTTGGTGAAGTTTGTGGATGACACAAAACTTTTCCATGTGGTAAAAACCAGAGAAGATTGTGAAGAACTCCAGAAGGATCTCTCCAAACTGGGGGAATGGGCCGCAAAATGGCAAATGTGATTTAATGTAGCCAAATGTAAGGTAATGCATATTGGGGCAAAAAATCAAAACTTTATCTACCAATTCATGGGCTCTGAGTTATCTGTGACGGATCAGGAAAGAGATCTTGGTGTTTTGGTGGACAGCTCCATGAAGGTGTCTACCCAATGTATGGCAGCGGTGAAGAAGGCCAATTCCATGCTAGGGATTATCAAAAAGGGGAATGAAAATAAAACAGCCAACATTATAATGCCATTATACAAAACAATAGTAAGGCCGCACCTGGAGTATTGTGTACAATTCTGGTCACCGCATCTCGTAGTAGAACTGGAAAAGGTGCAGAAGAGAGCGACTAAAATGATTACTGGGCTGGGGCACCTCCCTTATGAGGAAAGGCTAAAACATTTGGGCCTCTTTAGTCTGGAAAAAAGGCGCCTGAGGGGGGATATGATTGAGACGTACAAAATAATGCAGGGCATGAGTAAAGTGGATAGAGGGAAGCTCTTCTCCCTCTCCCAAAATACCAGAACTAGGGGACATCCACTCAAATTGAGGGCTGGGAGAGTAAGAACAGACAAAAGAAAATATTTTTTCACTCAGCGCTTTGTTAGTCTGTGGAACTCCCTGCCACAGGATGTGGTGATGGCATCTGGCCTGGAGGAAAAATCCATCACAGGTTACAAACCATGATGGAGATGTGTAATCTCCAGTCTTAAAACCGGGTACTTCAAGGGCCAGATGCCGGGGAGTGATATCACGAAACAGATATCTAGTCTCGTGCACTCCCAGACGCATCTGGTGGGGCTACTGTGAGATACAGGAAGCTGGACTAGATGGGCCGTTGGCCTGATCCAGCATGGCTCTTCTTATGTTCTTATGTTCTTATGGACCCCTCTAAAAGGAATTAGCCAAGTGGGAAAGTGGGTAAATTTGAGATCCAAGCCCTAAAGGCAACCTGTTAGTTTCACACTAGCCTATAGAGTGGGAGGATCGTTGCGAGCCTCAGAGGAATGAATAACAGGACATCATGGATCGATGGAACTCAATGCTATGTGAGATGGGCTGAATGCTAGGAAAATCTCATGAAACATTTCAGATATAGAAGAACAGATAGTGGGAGAAATTAATAGAATGCAGTAGTGAAGACAGGCAGCAGCCTACTATTAACATGCAAAACAAATTAATAAGACACAGAACTGCTTTGTTTTTCTTGTAAATTCAGAAGTATTTATATGAAAGGGCCTAACATATAAATTGTAGCTTATCAGTTAAGCTTTTACTTTTGTCAGAGTCTCTCCTTCAAAGTGCTACTGGCATTTTTTTCTATAGTGCCAAGTGAAATGTTCCGTCTCTCTTGGCTTGGCTGCTCAAGATCTAGGCCGCTGAATGGTTCACTGGAGAAATATTTGCTCTTGAACACTCAAGAGCCCTCCATGACCTACTTGCAGTTTTCAACTCATGTCAAATCAGCAGGAAAGATGGGGGGGGGGATAGATAAGTAGGTACACACTTGAGTCTACTTGTGCATGGCATTTCAGGAAATACTGATTAAAAAGAACTCTAGTCTTAAAAGAATAAATTAACAGGCTGTACAGAAGCTGGCTCAACAGGTCAGTGAATTCGACATTTGGCTGCAGAGCCAGCAGTTAGGAGTCGAATTCACACTATTTATCCCAGAACAACCAGCCTGTGTGACTTTGGGCAAGCTGCAAGGTCCTAGTCCCATACCCAAAAGGAAATGGTAAACCACTGCTGAGTATTGAATACCTGGAAAACCTTAAAAGGGTCAATATAAGTCAGAACTGAACTGACAGCACATTGTTGTTGTTGTTAGCAGTAGTAGCAGTAAATGGTTGAGTACTTTCTCCCACAGTTTGTAAGCATTTTTCCTTCCTTGTTCATTGGGAAAATGTGGTGTATGAAATCAAATTAGAATTTACATGACCTCATAGGGTGTTTTCATTTTTTTAAAAAAAAATATATTTATATATTGGGATGTCCAATAAGAAATCTATGAACATTTTTTTCTTTTTGGTGGAATTCTTCCACATATGACACAGAAGCTCCTGGGACCATTTTCTAAGATCTGTACCTAGCAAGGCATCAACTAAATCTGATGAAAGGGCCTAACATATAAATTGTAGCTTATCAGTTAAGCTTTTACTTTTGTCAGAGTCTCTTCTCAAAGTGTTGAGAAAACTTACAGTTTTGGATGACAGTAGTGATGGGCTTTTCGTTTCGGAAGCAGTAGCTTCCAAAATGACCCACGTGAACCCAGGTGCTGTTCGGCAGTCTACAAAATGCAAGCAGGCAGCAGCCAATCACTTACCTTCCTGCAGGGTCACATCGGGCTAAACTCCAACTAAGAAGAAGTCTCCTGACATCATCTGTCCATCTCCCTGGTGCTGGCCAATCATGAGCTGTGCAGGGAAATACATCATCCTGCCTCCCTGTCTGATTTGCCAGCGCCAGGGAGAAGGACAGAATGAACAACCCATCCCTAGATGACGGCTTTCCAGAATTTTCAGCCAAAACAATCATGTTGGATAGAGGATTCTGGGTGTTATTGTTGCAAAAAATAACTTCTCCAGCCTATGCTGAAATACACCAAGTTCTTCCTTGCATTTTCCTTTGCAAGGAAAGATGGATCATTCTGAGTAACCTATATTTGAAGAGTACATATTGAAAACCGAATGGCATCATGAGGCATCTAACTTCTCCAAATTCTCAGACAAAGTTTTATCATTGAATTTTAGAAATAAGACACATGTTAAAGAAAGGTCAGACCTAGAATCAACATTTTACAAAGGCATGTGCTTCTGCTATTCAGCAGCATGTTTTTCATTTAATTCCTTTCAATGTGTCACCTTCCTTGGAGGCTTCTAATAATGGAGAATTATAATGCTGATATTAAATTACAATAAGTTCATTTTCACCATGCAACCTACCTATGGAGCAAGAAAAAGAAGAGCACCTTCTATCTAGAAGACTTCCTTGAACCATATTCAATATAAATGTCTGTAGCAAGAAGGAAGACTAGAACAGTTTGAAGGATAAACACATACATGGATGTTCTTCCTAGGCTTCAGCACAAATATATTGTCTCACAACACCTCACAGGTACGTCTCGTGTGAAGTACGTACCCTCACAGGTACGTCTTGTGGGAACCCATGAAAGGGCCTTCTTGACTGCTGCACCCAGATTCTGGAACTCCCTCCCACTAGAGGCCAGGACTGCCTCATCTATGTTACCTTTCCGGAAACAGGCAAAGACCTTTCTCTTCAGGCAAGCATTCCCTGAATGATGGACTACCTATTATGTCTCTTTTATATGAATCTAAAGGATCACATAGACTTTGTGTTTATAACTTATTATAATCTTATGTGATTACACTGACATTATGCTTTCAATGTTAGTTTCCATCACTCATAACTTTACATGAAACTTTATTCACCTTTTAACTGCCCATGTTCTCTTGTAACTTTACATGGAGCTTTACTCTCCTTTTAACTGCTTGTGTTCTCTTGTAGCTTTAATGTAATGTTGTCTATTAATGCTGTAAGGTGCCCCTCAATTCCCTGTTCTCAATACTTGAGCATGTATTAATTGTACTGTACTGTATATTATCCCTCCTTACTGTATGCTACCTTGGGTCCTTTTCTGAGGAGAAAGGCAGGGTAAAAATACTCTTAAACAAACAAACACCTGCTCAATAGCTGTAGCAAGGTAATCTGCGATCCCTCAAGAAAGAGCAAGGCATTTCAGAACTGTACAATACCAATATCAAGACTGTCAGTCACAATATCCTCACAATATTGCTTTGGGGGGGAATCCTAAAATGCGTATTGATTTTTATATTAACAATTCTGGATGGCTTTCAAGGTTCGAATGGTGACACGGTGGATGATATCTGCATAGCTGCCTAGATTCCATGATATAGCAGTGCAGAGGCATAAGAACAAACTATACACTCAAGAAGAAGATGACCACTCCACTCTGTGTTTACACTGTAGGTTAGGTCATGAAAACTAAGCAATGTACTGTTGTCTTTAAATGGTCCATGGCCTCAGACAGGAAAAAAGTGTGTTTGTGTAAGTAAGACGAGAGAAAAAGAGGTGTCCTCTAAAAAGAAGAAGAATGTTTAAGACCCATGCTATATCAGGTCCACTTAAAATAGCTAACAAGGCAGTCCATATTGTTTGCCACTTTGAGGAAAATGCCTTCTGTGGCAGATGCTGAGACAGAGGTAGCAGTAGTTATCTTGTTTTTGTTTTCTGGGCCCTAAAACCGTTCATTCCAACCTGTGGCCTGGCTGAAACTCCTCACAGCCTGAGATCTATTCTATCCCAGATAACCAACTCAAGGTTCATGTAGCCTTCAATCTTTTTGAGGTCAGTAAATTGAGTGCCCAGCTTGCTCGGGTGACAGGGCAATGTGTAGTCTGCATAATTAAATTGTAAGATGCCCAGAGACTGCTGAAGGGGTATATAAGTATACCTTTATTTTATTTTATTTTATTTTATTTTATTTGCTTTAGGCTGCAACTTCTCATGGTCTGGTCCTAACACACACATGCCATTGAATGCACAGAAAGTGAAGTTGTCCTCTGGCCAGGAATATCTGTTAGACCAACTGATAATGCCAGAGATCTGCACTTCTGTATACAGTATTTTGAAATTTAAAAAGCTACAGGAAATATTTGTGCATTTCCAAAGAACATCAAGGCTGACAGCCTTTGGTACTTGGATTCCCCACTCAGCATGCCTGGAAATGAGCCAGGCTATATAGCCTTGGGTTTGCTTCATGATCACAGCTGCAGAAGAAGGGAATTGTAAACCATTTCTGAGTATTCCATACCTAGGAGACTCTGTAATACAGTCAGAATTTACTTGATGGCAATTGAAATTGGTCGCTATACAGTCAGAATTTACTTGATGGCAATTGAAAACAAATCACTCCTAGGAATAGAGATGGGCACGACTCTAAAAAATTGTGTTTCGTTTGTCGTTTGGTTGTTTAGGGGTCCGTTTCGGTTTGTTTCCGTTTTCGTGAGGTTTTTTGCAAAAAAATTCATTTCTGTTTCGTTACGTAACGACCCGAAAAATGAAAACGAAAATGAAAAATTGCTGTTTCGTTACCATTTAGCACAATTCAATGTATTTGCCGTAACGAAAACGAAGCGGTCGACAAAATTTTTCGTGTTTTGGGTCGTTTCGTTTCATTTTGGAGTCAAAATTCGTTTTTCATTTCATTACGTAATGAAACGAAAAAATGAAAACAAAAATGAAAATTTCACTGAGTCGTGCACATCTCTACCTAGGAATTTAAAATTGTTATTTTAATTCCTTTCATAGCTCATAGTTGGACTGTGTCTTTAATTAAAAGTTAATCGCATAAGATAAGGCTGGCCATCATCGGGTCATCTAATCTATCTCTTTGCTTGGAATGTTTGAACCCATCTGTGATCACCTTTGATGCCCTTGAATCTTAGTTGTGACTTGGTTTTCATGACCTCTCTTGATAAATAATTCCTTTGTTAATTAGAAAGCAGAAAAAGCTACCTTACTTTTCAATGTGCATTAATGTCTCTTGTTCTGTGATATAGAGAATTTACCCCATCCACAATTTCATACTAAACAACAGATACAGAGGAAAGGGTAATTTTTGGGGTGAAACAGAAATTCTCTGTGGGAACCCATCCTTCTTGTTTTTCTGCGAAGACATCTACAAGGTAGAAAGTAGATTATAGTGTGCAAGTGAAAATAGGACCTGCCCTGAAGCCAATTACAGTGCTCTGCTTCTGAGTGAAAAGCAAGTCCTGGCAAAGACCCTCTTACTGTGGCAACACATATTCATAAAGAAAAACATATTTTTCCGGTTACCATCATATTTATTCAATTCACTCCTTTTGATGCCGATAAGCAGCTTTTGTGTGAAGAGAAACCTTCTGCTAGAATTCAGACTTGTTTGAGCATTACAAATATAAAACACATTAACCAGCAGAGACAGTGAGTAAAGTATGCACACAATGCCCTGAATCTTTTGAAAGGGATTAAAGCTTATTCGCCAACTTTCACTTGAGATATCAGCCACCCTCCCTTCCCCCTTTCCATACGCTGTCTCATAATTGCTATTTTGATGCAACATTTAGACGATAATTAAAATTAAAAAAAGCTAAACTGGCTGAACCAATTGCACAATAACATTAATTTTCTAGCTGCTTAATTGAGGGCCTCTTAGGCTTTTATGTCACCTCAGCCAAGGAGAAGATTTTGCTTTTTGGCTTATTCTAAACGGGCTCATTTTCTAATGTGGTTCATGTACTGGTGCATACCATGTTAGGAGCAAAACAGGGTCCTTGCAACATAAAAGGAGATTGAGGTTTAAATTGCAAAGCAGTAACCATTGTATGGAACCAAACATCCAGTGTCTATTTTTCTATAACTAACAAGGAATTAGGGCTCCACGTAGACCCGCAAGCAGTGAGTCATGTAAGTCTAGTTTCTTTTCAAAAAATGTGCTGCTTATACACCACTTCATGCTGCTTCAAGCACTATGTTTGCAAATTTAATTATGCAGGCTACACATTGCCCCCACCCCCATCCACCAGCAAGCAGGGTATTCAATATATGAAACAAAACGAAAATGAAAAATTTTGAAAATTCGCTCACGAAAACGGAAACGAGCCGAAACGGACCCCTAAACAAAAAACGAAAAACGAAAAACCATTTTTCCTGAGTCGTGCCGATCTCTATTTATTACTTTTGTGCATATTCCACCAATAAATAATGGTGCTTCATGCATCCAACAGCACATTGGAAATGCTCTGGATAATGTCTGTACCTGTGTATTAAAATCTGGGGGGAAAACGTGGATTTCTACATCAGCGCAGTTCCACAAAATGTGATGAAAATTTTGAATTTGGAAATGCTTCTGGACAAAGTGCATACAATTTAATTGATTCATTCCCTAATGAATTATAGATCTTGCCAGTTACTGGGCTATCAGCTCTCGTGGTGATATGAGATATGTGATCAAAAGTATTAGCTCCAACTCTGCATGGTTCAATGTGGCCATTTTCAAAGGCAACAAGTTGCCCAGGGCTATTGCTTAATTTCCTGGTGTCATCCATGTTCTAAGTCAGCTCCGCTCTCCAGTTTGAAGGCTGTCCACAGATCTACAGCTTCTACACATCCATGTGCAGCACTGTGTTGTGCCATTGACACTGTATGCCTCCAAATGAATTCATACCCTCTCTTTCTTAAACATCATGCTAAAATAGATAAAACCAGATCATGATCCAAAGCAGGCTTTGTGCCTATAAATATATTATATGCATTGTCTGCACATTTCATACAATATCTCCCCGCTTTTAAAAGCTATTTGTATGAAGAGTTTCTCATTTTGCATATATATACTAATGGTACATTTTTATGCTGTGTGGTTCAATATATTTTTGCTTCCCAAGCATTTGCAATCACTGCTTCAGCCTGGGGCCCATTTGGTCTTTTAGCCCAGCAGACACCCACAGTCTGGGCAAATGTTGGGCTTGGGTTTAAAAGAAGCCTGCCCTTTAACTTCTAATTTGCAAGCTAAACTATTCATTACACTGCACTGTATGAATGTTTGCCCCATATACTTTGAGCGGTGTCTGCCGGAGAAGGCAGAGAAAGGAAGTCTGTGCTCCTGCCTAGACTGTCCATCCATCTGGCGAGGAGGAGCCCAGGCAGTGTGCACTGGCGAGTGAGTGGAGCAGCTGTTTGTGTGTGTGTGAGGGGGAGGAAATACCCAGCACCTATGATGCCTAATGTACAATTTTTTATGGATTAGGATTATTCGCTTAATGCTCATCTCTAGTTGTTTGTTGACCCACAGCAGTTGCAGTGGTAAGTTACCGTGTGAGATTTTCAGAAGCAGAACATTTACTCTTTTCCCATTTGAGTTGCTTTTCTTCATAAAATGGCTTTCCTGGAGGTACTATTCATCCCACAGGGGGAAATTACACACATCCATAACCTCAAATTGATACCTTGTTTGTTTGTTTATTATTATTATTATTATTATTATTATTATTATTATTATTATTATT
>JAHTLZ010000129.1:67674031-67714686 GCA_023846285.1 Phrynocephalus versicolor
TTATTATTATTATTATTATTATTATTATTATTATTATTATTATTATTATTATTATTATTATTATTATATAGGGCACAACTTTTAAAATAAAGTATAACCTTATTTGTTACACAGACATCTTATCCAGGAGCAAATTTGTACTTTCAAAGAGTTTCCTTTCAAAAACTAGTCGTTCACACACACACACCCTTGGGCCATAATAACTAAAAGCTTTCAGTGCTATTGGCCAAGTTTTAGTCGTCAAAACTGCTCATACATTCTACATAATTTTAAAAAAAATCCTGTCGCCCTTTCTCCAGTAAAATGAAATATAAGAACAATCTTAAATTCCTCTGTGACCTGCCTCTGACTCTTTCTACATTATTTTCAACTAAGTTGGCTTTTAACAAGCATAATTTTGTGGAGAACTGAAATAGTTCTACCTGTCACTGCAGTCAATAAGGCCTGGAGTATTCTGGTTTAAACTTGTGTCACTAAGAACAAAGGGCTAGTTTTGACAGTATATAATGAAATCTCAAAAAAGAATGATCTTGATTCAGAGTCCAGATTAAATTCCCATGTGGCCAACTACTTGTCTGAAAAAGCCCCCACACAGGACTTTTAATATGACATTCCCCTTCTTATCATGCTATCCAGCAATTGGTGCTTAATGAAATAATTGCTTATGGTACTAAGGAAGTAGTATATATCCATCCTAACTGGAGGTCATTTATCCTTCCTGAATTTTGTCCACTTCCCTGTTAAAGCTCTCCAAATTGGCAACCACTTCTTCAGTATTTTTCCCACACCTCTCCCAAATTTATACACTTCTGTCATGTCTCTTGGGGTATAAATGTCACAATTTTCCAGGAAAATATTTTTTTGATCTGTTTTGGGTCAATGTCCCTTTTGGAGGGCATGTTTAAAACTTTCACATTTGAGATACTAGCCAACTTTCTGGAATTTAGAGTTTACAATTGCCATCCCCTGTTTACTTCTGTCAGAGTCATCTCCACTGAAAACAGTGAAAGGCATGCTCAAATACTTTTACTGAGAGTAATGAATCCAACTTTTGTCATTACTAGGCCAGAATATTTGAATACGAAAGCATCTTAATAGTCTTTCTTCCTCTTCTTTTAATCAAGTTCCACTTGTTTTTTTCCCTTGGCTTCTCCATGCAACATTTCCCCTACAGTATTATGAGCAGCACTCTTTCTATCCTTTTAAAAAAAAGGATAAAACCTTATGTGGGAAACAAGTAATGATTTGAGCACATTTATTCTCAGGCACTTTCTTATCTCTTCCTTCTAGCCAGAATGACACTCTTCTAATTAAAAATATGTACCAAAATCTGCTATGCTTCTTCAGTTGGAAATCTGCAAAAGTCTGGCTCTATGCCTTGAACAAATAAGAACACAATCACTTAGTAGACTGTCCTGGAGTGATATTACGCAGTGACAGATTGCGCCCTCCCAACCTCTCTCTTCCCCTCATCCTCCTTTGTTGCTCCTCTTCTCATCTTCCACAACTGTATAAATACCACTTATCGCTGCCAATTAGAAAGGGTGGTTGGGGTGATGAAGGATTGCTCTGACCTCCACGTCAGAAGTTGGCAGTTTTTTCTCACTTCTGTATCCCTCACAAGCTCATTTTGTGCATCAGTAAGTGTGTGCATGGGCTTCACGAAACTGCAAACTCAGCAGTATTTGCCTCTGAATGTCCTTTGAGGAGTCCCATTCAGCCATTGATCAGATGTAATGGTGAACTAGGAAATCCACATTGAAAGACACAACACTCTTGGGAAATATAAGAAGGTGTTGACCCTAACATTATAAACCTGAAAGAAGTAATGCGAGGCATCACAATTCAACCCACCAAAGACCTTATCCTCAGTGTGGTCAGGACATCATTCTCTCCTTCATGGCTCTAGAGGATTGATGTAGTTGATCACACAAGCGAGAAAGTGAAATAACAGAATGTGAATGGAGATATAAGATAAGCTTTTCTAGTGAAAAAAATGTACTGCTGAATAGTCAAGGAAGAGGGTCTGCTGATTAGCTTTACCTCATGATACCTCAAAATTAACAGTAAGAACTGCAGTCAGTGCAAAGAGAGAGAATTTCTCACATAATTGCACCCTCAATGCAACAAAATTAGTTACTCAAAATTAAGTTGTCATCTTTGAATGCTCAGCACCATGTGTTTCTTTGTTTACACGTCTAGTTAAAAGTTATATTTTAACGTCACTTGGTTTCTGATCTGATATTGCATTATTCCAAACCATGAAGAGTAAGATAGATGTGCTCTCTTCCTAAAGTAGCATGTTAAAAACATGCTACTGAAACAGTGTTTTAAATTCCAAAGTAGAGATGGGCACAACTCAGCGAAATTTTCCAGAAAACAAAACGAAAACGAAAACGAAATGAAAAATTTTGCCGTGGTTTTCATTTTCGTTATGACAGACACATCACAATGAAAAAAATGCTAACGAAAACAAAAATTTTTCGTTTTTGTTTTTTGTTTCGTTTCGTAACGAAAATGAAAACGGAAAATGCGCAAAACCCCCGAAAAACTTAAACGAACCGAAACGGACCCCTTAACGAAAAACAAAAAATTATTTTTTTGAGTCATGCCCATCTCTATTCCAAAGCACTGCTGTGTCACATCCATGTTTAGAAGCTCCTTTCCATAGCACAGATAGCAACTTGCCGAAGACTCTTTGGAGAGAAGTAAAATGTCACTCACCTTCCCCTTACAGACGCGACGGCAGCCAGCAACTAAAACAATGAATGAACAGCAAAGGCACGGACAGACATGGATGTCTGAGATTCCCCCCCCCCTGAATCAAACCATACTCCTTTCACAGCAATCGCGGGACACAGCACTAAATGCCTTAGTATACCATTGACAACAAGATGATTCATCGCTCAGTAAGCACCCCTACTAGCTTTGTAAAGGATTTGTCAAATTGATTTGCTGTTTAGTGATGCTCACATATACAAGGAAATCGAACGGGTGAGCTTATGAAAAATATAACAACGAAAGTGGGTGCGTACATAATCAGAATGATAAAGTCATCTTATAGCCAGTGTGTGACCAATTCACAAAGGCCCAACACTAAACATCTGACTTTAAAAATGTGTATTGCCTGAAATAGGCTAGATATTTTATACATATAAATATACATATATATACCCATACTCGAGGACCGGGCAAGAAACAGAATACATCTGTCCCCAGTGCGGTAGAGACTGCCATTCCCGAATTGGACTATTTAGTCACACTAGGTGTTGTTCTTAGGATCTCTACTCCAGGCATGATACCAGAGTCTTTCGAGATTGAAGGATGCCAATGACCCATAGAGAATCCAAGGAGGCTCACAACCAATTTAAAAACATGGTATAAATATCACATTTAAAAACAATTCAACACATATTAAGATTTTTAAAAGTAGTTTTAATACTATTTAAAAACATTTAGAAATCTGCAAATTAAATACAGGGGTACCTTGTATAAAGGAATTAATTCATTCCAAATGAAATTATGTTAGGCAAATTTTCCTTTATACAAATTCCCATAGGAATGCGTTGAAAATGGAGTAATCCCATTTTTATGTTGCACAGATTTTCCCCATAGGCAATTATGTTAAGCAAATTTCCCCTATCTCCAGAATTTTTTATGTTGTACAGATTTTGTTATACAAGCTGTTTGTTATACAAGGGTCCACTGTACCAGTATTCCTGAGATACAGTAATTTATTGCTTAAAAGCCTGCCTTGCTTGCTGATGGAAGGACCATCACTAGAAAGAAGGGGGGCAACCTGGCTTCTCTGGGCAGTGCCTCGCAAAACCTGGGACCAGCCACTAAGAAGGTCCTCTCTTGTGTCCACACCAAATGAAAGTGAGAAGCTAGTGGAACAGAAAGAAGGGCCTCCCTATAAGATCTTAAAAGCCAGGAAGGCTCATATGGAGTGATCCAGATTTAAAAAAATCAAACCAAGTCAAGGAAAACAGATTGGTACTTTTTTGCCTCTTTAGTTCCCTTTACTGAAACTCATTATGCTACCTGATGGGTCTTTATAGTCTGACATGACAGCTTGGTAAATGTGCAATGCAGAGGTTTGGCTGCTGACCTTTTAAAGCCTGTGAATCCATAACATGAGCTCTCTTGTCCCCAGCATCAGTGCCTGCCACCAATTATTGTATTTCCCCAGCACCACCACCACCAAGCACTGCCTCTCTCCCTGTGACAAATAAGTGCTGGAGCCGCGAGTTCTCGAAAGCATGAGACACCTGGAAGAAGAAACTTCTGTTGCTTAAATAACTTAAACTGTTTTCACACAACCCCTAAAATCTGCTCCAAAATGCTCACAGATGCAGAGCATAAAATCATTTTCCCACCAGCAGCGGACTTTAAAAACAATAAAGTATGACCATGCCCATTTAAGCACGCCCCAGCACATTTTACAAGTACCTGGTCTCGAGGAGGTAAAATTCTTGTTGCTATTCCTTGTTGCTGTTTTAAAGCATTGCATGCCTGACCCTCCTCCACTTTTTGTTTGTTTTTGTTGGGTCTCCCCCTTTTAACAGACAGGAATCCTAATGGGCTGGAAAAATTAGCTGCTGCCGACGGCAGGCGGAGGTGAGCCTGCTTTTTTCTCTCTCTCCCCTCACCGCATACAGAAGCAATAAAATCAGAGTGCGTGAGGTGGGAACACAGGAAGCAGAACAAAAACCATGTTGGGGGGGATTTGTATTTAAGTTGCCAGCGGATTTTAGGGGTTGTGTGAAAGCAACCTTAGTTTAACTGCATAAATAGCTGGCTGGATAGCAGAGTAAATTAGGCAGCTGTCTCTGGAACTGGAGGCGGAGAATTTATTTCCCCACTGTGCCTTCCAGGGGGAGATCCTGTGTAGCTTTGGGTAACCTGCACAGCTCTAAGGCAGCCTCAGAAAAAGGGAATGCTCCTTCTGAATGTATACCTAGAAAACTCAGAAAAAGGTCACATCATGTCACAATTGTTATGATGGCATTACAGAGGCACATACTCTGTGCTTGGGAGAAAGGCCCCCGGGAGCAACTCAATGGTTCAAAATGTTGCCTATTCTGCTCTGTCCAGGGAGAATGCTTGTCTTCTCAAGCACCAGAACTTAAAATATTTCTTCTTCTCTAACAAGTCCTTGGAAAAAAATACCACAAGGGTATATAGTTCTTAGAATTTCCTAGCTGCATAGCCACTGGCTATCTTGACATCGAATTTCTGAGAGTTCTAATCCATCATCATAGCAATGTTTTCAAAGTTTGGCTCTAATTGCTTTTGCTCATCCATAGGAAATGTCAGAAGATCTTGGGCAGCAGGCACTCAAGTCACGAAGATGAATTTATCTCTACCTTCAATCTTAACTCTAGTTGTGCTCCTGACGCACTGCCTGTCAGGTCCAAAACAGTTTCCCTCAACAGCTGAATTGCGAAGCAGTGGATACAAAACATTTCTGAAATGGTAAGCACTGGGTTTAGTTTTGTTATTAACAGAAAGATTTGGTGCTCTTTTGCTAATTTGGCCAAAGGAATCTTTCTAACACATTTCTTGGTGACAGCTATCGCCCAAGTAACAATCTCTCTCTCTCTGTGTGTGTGTCTTTCTCTCTCTCTCTCTCTCTCTCTGCTCCCCCACCCCTGAAATAAAATGATTCATGATCTAGGCTCATTAGCTGGATAAACACTTGGCAGCACTGAACTGCCATTCTGGCTGGCCAGGTTCCCCAGGCCAGAGAAAGTGGTTTAACAGATGTGACACATACACAGCGTTAAAGAGACGCTACATCCAGAGCAGCTGTCTATGCTGCAACCTGTAAATCTGGATATGCTTTTAGTTTTTTTTTTAAAGAAAAGCTTATTGTGGTGTTACAACAAGGTTATACAACAAATGGCTATTCACTAGAAGCAAGCTAGATCCTCACCCTACAAAGTCTTGTATGTGGAATATATCTGCTAAACACATGCAACAATATAGAACTGACTCATTTTCACACTCTACCTGATTCTAATTTCCAAATATACAGTTCACTGCCACCCAGAAAATACACATACATTCCATATTTAAGTATCATAAATATGTAAGCGTTTGTAAGCTAAATGCAATATTTTAGCAGAGAAATTTAAATGCTACACTCAACTATTGTCTCACTCTTGCCTTAAAACAATATAGCTCAATTTCAGTGTTCAGATTTGGCTTGGACATTTTGTCAGTAGTATAGATCAGCATATTACTTAGCATGTCACTGATCCAAAATGTATGATGCCATCATGTTTGTGAAGTTGCCTGTTAAATCTGCATCCCTGCATATTCATTAATGCGGTTTTGCATCAAACTAATAACTTCAGTGCACTGAAATGTGTTTAGATTACTCTGTTAGATAATTTGCATTGGCTGATTGTCATTTTTATAATGATACACTGCTGTTTTTTTCCTAATATTCCAAATTCTGTGGATTTTATATTAGAATCATAGAATCATAGAATCATAGAGTTGGAAGAGACCTCAAGGGCCATCTAGTCCAACCCCCTGCCATGCAGGAACCACATCACAATATTTCCGACAGATGGCCATCCAGCCTCTGCTTAAAAACCTCCAAAGAAGGAGACTCAACCACCCTCCGTGGCAGCATATTCCACTGCCGAACAGCTCTAACTGTCATGAAGTTCTTCCTAATGTTCAAATGGAATCTCTTTTCCTGTAGTTTGAAACCATTGCCCCAAGTCGTAGCCTCTGAAGCCATGGAAAACAAACAAATATTAGATAATCACATGACAAATAAAAACAAATATTAGATAATCACATAACTAAAATAATGATCATTTTGAACACAAATTGATTTCTATGTAGCAAAGGGTTGTTGTAGCTGGGTTGAAAGATCTATAGTAACAGAAAGGAGCCCAAACATATATTGACAAGAATTCTTAAAGGAGCATGAACTGGGACTGCCCTTTTGGATGCAGGAGTCCCATGGCACCGTGGTTAAATGCCTGTACTGCAGGTAAAACTGTGCTCACGACCTGGGGTTCAATCCCAGGTAGCAGGTTCATGGTTGACTCAGCCTTCCATCCTTCCGAGGTCGGTAAAATGAGTACCCAGCTTGCTGGGGGGGGGGCAATGTGTAGCCTGAGTACTGTAATTAAACTGTAAACTGCTTAGAGACTACTTGTAGTGGTATGGAGCGGTATATAAGCAGAACACTTTGCTTTCTTTCAAAAAGTATTAAAATATAAGAAATATATTTACTGGCTTTTAGAAAATATGTTGTAGGTTAACTGTACCTCCACACACACACCCAGCATGACTGAAATCCACAAGAAATTTTGTATCACATATAGGATTCACCTTTGGGTAAAAAATCAAAAACAAAGAAATAAACAAAAATAGGATAAGCAAATAATTACAGTAAAATGCTGATTAAAGCCAATTCTCACTTAAAAATGGCCATGAATATAAATGCATCCAAAACAGAATAAAAGAGAGAATAATAATCATAGCAAGCACCTAAAGTTATCCTGCCTTCAATGTGAGGAGACCTAAAGGACTGCTTTAATAATATCTGTCTCACAGAGCAAAGACTACAGTCAACTTTCTTAGCAGGGAGTGCTTGAGTCTGGGAGTAGCTACTGAGGTGATCCTGAGAAGGTCATAAGACATACCTGTAATAGCAGTGGGATTGAGTTAAGGGTCTCTGCTGAAGCTCTTATGCCAAGTGATGCTGGCATAGAAGGCTGTGCTCTTTTCATAGAGTAGGCCTCATGTCATACAGGACTCTATGGGTCAGCAACAGCATTTTTAGGTGTGCTCAGAAATCAGACATAGCAAGAGCATCACATCAGTGTCCCTGAGTATCAGTCACAACACACACAACTCTGGATCAAGCAAAGTTTCCAAACACTTCTCAAAGCCTTCATACTAGAGATGGGCACGACTAGAGAAAATGACGTTTTCAAGTTGTCTTGTGTTGGAGGCGGGCCGTGTCGGCTCGTTTCCGTTTTTCGCGAAACTTTGCAAAAAAGAGTTGTTTCGTTTTTCATTTTTCATCTGTCGTTAAACTGGTTTAGGGGGAGTAGCGGGCTCCTGGAGGCACCTCTTTTTTGGGGAATGGGTGCCTCCTATCCTCACCCGCTAGGAAGGGAAAGCAGGCTCCTGGAGACCCCTCATGGCATGGGGGTCTCCTCTCCTCACCTGCTGCTGCAAAAGGGCATGCATAGCCATATGGATATGCATACCAGTTGCAGACAATGAGACCAGTGGACTGGCAGAAGCCAAAGCCATAGGGTGATGGCTAAGGCTCTCACACCCGCTGTGTCTCACAAAGAAGGGAATCGTACTTGCGTAGTGCAGTGCAAGTAGATCTGGCTTAGGGTTAAGACGGGTTAGCGCAAGGGCTAGGGTTAGGCTAGTTACTGGTGAGGTTAGGGTGGGGTAGTGGGGTGCACCTCTGGGTGCCTCTCTGACCCACTAAGAGGACAGTGTACTGTGGCGTATGGGTAAGGAATCAAGGATTAGGGTTAGGGTTAGGGGGCTAGGGCAGGGTTTAGTGGGCTTTTTGGCACATCCCAGAAGTCTCAGTGGCCAAGTGGCCATGCCATTGGTGGGATGGCTCCAAAAATTTGCATGGTCCACTCCCACATGGCCACTTGGCCAGCCCATCATTGCGCAGGTGTAAAAAGAATAAAATAAAATAAAATCAATGGAGAGAGGACAGGGGAGGAGACATTTTGTTGCAAGAAAAACCCACTGCTACTGTAAAAATTCTGGCAGTTTTAGCAATATCATTAGCAATTTTCGCATGTTTCTGTGGTGCTTGTGTGTTTTTGGACCACGATTTCAAAAAAAAATATTGCGGTTGCCGCCCAATTTTGGATCCCCCGCCCGCACCGCATGGCACGGCGACTCGAGTCCGGCTGCCCAGGACAGGAAAGGAGGAGAGGGGGGAGGCCGGGGACCCCCCTCCAGAAACCACCCCTCTGGTAGGTGCCCTGAGCCCTCACTCAGGCAGGCATATTTTCACCTGCTTTTTGGCCGGGAATGGGGGGGGGAGTTTAAAACTTTTTTTCGGTGCCGCTTCCGCTTGAATTGCGGCGGCCGGCAGCGAGTCCGGTGCTGTTGCGAACTTGTGGCGAGCGACTTCGACGAGGATTCCCCCCCCACCAGAGCAGCCCAGGGGGACAGGAGAGGGGGGGAGGCCAGGGACCCCCCCCGAAACCACCCCTCTGGTAGGTGCCCTCACTCAGGCAGACATATTTCTGCCTGCTTTTTGGCCGGGAATCGGGTTTTTTTTTTAAACTTTTAAAAACTTTTTTTCTGTGCCGCTTGGCATCGCGGGATCGCCGCGATGCCAGGAACAACCACAACAAATCAGACCCAATTATTCTTTAGTCGGTTCGAGTTCGAGTTCTGGCGGAGTAATTCCCATTTCCTTTTCCGTTCCATAACGGAAACGAGGAACGGAAACGGGAATTCCACTAAGTCGTGCCCATCTCTACTTCATACCATTTTAAGTGTGTGACTTTTGGGGACAGTTTTGTGCATGGGTTCCCTTTGGGTGCTTGTTCTTGGTCCAAGGCACATTTCTCAACAAAAAATATGTGAGGCAGATTTCTGAACAAATGTAACTACTGACTGACCCGGGAGACAGAAAACTGGTGATTGCATTCAAATATGTAGTCATGTAATAAACCAACCATCCTGGACAGGCTTAGTCAGATATAACACCCCACTGTTTTCCTCACAGGTAAGTATGTTGCTGTCTAACTGTGTGTGAATGACAAAAGGACATGGTGACAGAACAAAATCACTCTGATTTTGAAAATGCATGCCCATGGTTTCTTGATGAGCGGATGTCCAGTTTAGAAACAGAAGCAGAACCATCTGTTTTCAAACCCTGTCTGCTTGAGCATCATCCAGTCCATCAGTGAGTTGCCAACTGGCTCAGAGCTGCCTCATAACGCTGCAGGATCCCTAGCCCAGAACATAACACTGAGCTACCTGAATGAGCAACTCTGAACCATAATTTTCTGAGGGTAATTATTTTCGTAAACAGGAATTGTGGGATGGCTGCCGAATGGTGCATTTGCAACCCAATCTATAATGCAGATGGATGGAAATGCAGTTGTGCTGTGCTGATTAACTATATGTGGAGCATATGGCACTTCATCTCCAGACCGGACAGCCAGGAATTCTTTGAAGATACGGTTTACTCCTGGACACAAAACATTAGTCCAAAGGTCAAAACATGTATGCTACTATAACTGCTATCTGATAACATTTCTAAAGGCTGAGTGTTGATAACATTCACAGTTTATGCAACAAAAACAAACTAATAAAAAGTATTGGGGCATCTTAAACGCTTATGATAGAATCCTACCTGTGTTTTCTTTTCATGCCATGACCCATTATGCAAACAATCGACAGTTTCCAAAGTTGTGGAAGGAGTACTTACTTCCTTGGTACTTCTTTGTTCTAGTGTTGTGCATGTAAACATAACAAATAACTTCCTGGCAGAAAGATCTGTTGGACAGTGCAATGGACTCAGTAGTGTAGAGGTGTATCTGTCTTATTCATTGGATTGGATCCTTCAAGTGTATGATTTGAAGCTAAAGAGAATCAAGATCCTTGTTTGTTTATTTATTTATTTATTTATTTATTTATTTATTTATTTATTTATTTATTTATTTATTTATTTATTTGCAGACTATACAAAATTCCCTTTATGCAATCTTATTCTTAATTAACAATAGCATAACCAGATTCTCTGTAAATAAATGCACAATCTAAACCAGTCAAGGATAAATAACTTTGTCTGATATACGAATAAGCTTGAAGTACAGCAGAGAGATACTAACTAGAGTTAGGTGTAATTATCCACTTGAGAAAGTAAATCTTGCTTTATTGAAGGACCACAAACTAGAGCAAATAAATCTAAATTAGAATTGTCATGTTAGGCCTTCTAATCCGGTTTAGCAGTTGCAGACATTGAAAACGTATATTGCTTAACTTAGAACCTGGAAACAGGCCTGAAAAGCAATACTGATATTATTACTTCACTAAATAAAAAAAGGAATAATTAGTTTTGAATTGAATGCCTCATCTTAGGAAGTTCTCATCCCTCTCAGCTTGAAGCTGATCTCTCTCCCTCTCTGTGCGTGCGTGCGTGCATGCATGTGTGTGTGTATTCTGTCCTGTTTTTAAACAGATAATGAAGATCCTCTGACACTCAGAGCAGTATGGGACTCTACCTGCTGCTGCTTCTAAAGCTGAAAACCATGTTGCAGCAACTACTAGACATGGGCACGACTCGGCGAAATCCTCGTTTCCGTTGTCGTTCGTCGTTCTCGTTATATAACGGGGAACGAGAACAACAATTACTCTGCTCCAGCTCGAACCCGACCCGATAAAGATAAATTGCATCTGATTTGTCGTTGTCGTTCAAGGCATTGCAGTGCCGGCGATCGTGCGATGCCAAGCAGCACAGCACAGAAAAAAGTTTTTAAAATAATTTTAAAAAACCCCGATTCCCAGCCGTAAAAGCAGGCAAAAATATGCCTGCCTCAGTGAGGGCACCTACCAGAGAGGGGTGGTTTCTGGGGGGGTCCCCGGCCTCCCCCCTTCTCCTGTCCTGGGCTGCTGGACTGGTACCAGGCTGGGGGGCATCCTCATCGTCTCCATTTGCCATGTGGTGGGGGGGATCCAAAATGGCGACCACAGTTTTTCTTTTGAAATCGTGCTCCAAAAACCCACTAAAGCACCACAGAAACATTTGAACATTAGGTATTTTAAATGCCTGATTTTTTATAGTAGCAGCAGTGGGTTTTTCTTCCAAGAAAACATCTCCATTGATTTTATTTTATTTTATTTTTATTTTTATTTTTTTACACCTGCACACGCACAATGATGGACTGGCCATGGGATGGGACCATGCAAATTTTTGGAGCCATTCCACCAATCGCATGGCCAGGTTTTGCTGAGACTTCTGGATGTGCCAGAGAGGGCATAAAAAGCCCACCAACCCTAACCCTAACCCTAAGCCTAAGCCTAACCCATACGCCAGTACACTGTTTTCTTCTTAGTGGGTCAGAGAGGTGCAGCCCACTAACCCACCCTAACCTTAACCGTTACCCTAAGCCTAGCCCTTACCCTAACCCCAACCCTAACCCAGATTTGTATGCAAGTACACTTCCCTTCTTAGTGGGTCAGAGTGGTGCATCAAAAAGTGCCTCCAACTCCAGATCCACTCCCTCCCTAAGCGTAACCTGTACGCCAGTATGCTTTCCTTCTTAGTGAGTCAGAGAAGCGCCGACGACATTCCTCTGACACACTAACCCCCAACCCTGGCTAGTGGCTATGGCTATTGGCTAACATAATGTTCTTAGGGAGACAGAAAAGTGCCAACGAGGTTTCCTGTCACACTAACAACCCAATATAATTGGTACGCAGCGGCTACGCATTACGCTTCCCTTCCCTTCCCTTCTGGGTCAACTCAGAGGCACCCAGAGAGGTGCCTCCCAGAGCCCACCCCTAAACCACTGTACAAATGACAGACAACAAACGGAAATGACAAATTTTTGAAAAATTTCACGACAGACGGAAACGACCCGAAACGGGCCCGTCCCGACAAACGACAACTTGAAACGTAATTTTTTCTGGTCATGCCCATCTCTAGCAACTACCATAAATTTGTCTGGAAATGCTCTGCAGGGGCTGGAGCACCCCATTTGTACCACAAACAACATGGATTTAAGTAGGCAAGGTCCCTTGCTGTTCTTCATGGAGTGGGGCCTTTAACAGATTACAGACAGAAGCAGAATACTTCCCACCCAGCAACCCCATATATCCTGGTGAGGACTGTGATAATGTAAACTAGTCCAATGAGCAACAGAACAAATGATAATGATTACTCTGAGTGGCTGCATTAACTAGTAATGGAATTCTTTAAGAGTGTACCAGCTTAGAAAAAGTAGTATCATTAGGGCAAGACCTCAGGGCACACATTAAGGACTCTAAGGCTCCAGGAGACAGCAGAGCTAGCATGTTATGTTTTAAAATAAGCAATATACAGTACTATCCACTTACTGTTGAAAGATCAAGTATGGGGCATAAAATAATTAAACTCAATCTAAGAATATCCAATGAGCTATTGCCTGAGTGCAGTTAGGCATAACTGTCATAGAACTATGTTTAGAACTTAATTTACAAATAACTCTAAAATCACAACAGCTCTACAACAACAACAAACTCAGAATGAGTGCCCAGTTCACTCGTAAACATACAGAAAATTACTTAATTAAATGTGCATGCCAACATTTCCGCAGTAATTGAAGTTGTTTAACCAAAACCCACACACCCACACCCACAATCCTGCATACAAAATGTTTCAGTTAAAAACACGCATTGGTGATGTTTAAAAAAAAAATCAAGAGGCTTCCTGAGTCTTGCAATCATGCAACAGTTGTGCTTGTACCTTCTCTCTACACACAGGTGCAAATCAGCTTTGTCATTTTTCAGCACTTGCGACAGGAGGAGGATGTTGAGGTTCTACAGAAAACGGATACAACTGCAAACTTCAAATGCTTTCCCACAGAATTTACTGTACATTAGAAGAGCATTAAACATTTAGAAGCAACCTATCCCAAGTGGCTAGCAAGCTCTTCATTAAGAGAAGTGTAGGAACGGGAGGAATGCTACACCAAAGGCACGTTCGGCTCAGCAGGCAGCACAGTTTGCGATCCACAAAGCTAAAGAAAGCCCAGCAGCAATGTGCTGGTTTCTGCCAGGAGCTCTGTCACCTCCAGCAACAACAGAAGAAGGAAAGAAATGCTCTGCTGATCACATCATGGGGAGATCAAATCCAGCTCAGTGGTGCCGGGGCAACTTGTACTTCAAGGATCAAATGAAGAGTAGGTGTTATGACCTCTTGAATTCTTCCCCAGGTTTCATTTTAATGAAATGGAGAATACTTTCCACACAATTATCTCCCCCCCCCATCAAGCCACCCTCTAACTGACCCCCAACCCTCTTTCTTTCCCTTAGTGGGCTAAAGTAACCATGGAGAAGAAAGCATCAAGAAAGGAGAGTATACTGTATATAGGTTCTCTTCTTCCTTATCTGATGTCAACGTATGTGCTAGCTAGAGTTTTATTTGCAGCCTTGCATACTGTCTGATGGGGAGGGACTTTTCTGATCTAGGGTGATTTTCTGTCCAGCATTATATAGTTCCTTCCAAAGAGAGACCTGCCTCTCTGTTGAATGCTTCCACCCTCTCTTTAGTCTGTTGATGTCTGTTGTTTTGTTTGCTATTGATCAGTTCAGTCAGTTGGCAGTATATGTGCGGTAAACAGAGCAGGATGCACAAGTCTATAACTTCAAACAACTGTTAAGAAAAGAAATATTTTTATTCTTTTCTCTTACAAATCATAGAATTATAGAATAGTGAAGTTGGAAGTGATCTATAAGGCCATCAAGCCCAACCCTCTGCTCCATGCAGGAGTACATATCAAAGAATATCTGGCAATTGGTTGTCAATTTATTTATTTATTTATTTATTTATTTATTTATTTATTTATTTATTTATTTATTTATTTATTCATTTCATTTCATTTCATTTCATTTCTATACCACGCATCTTCCAGCAGGAACTCTGGGCGGTTTACAACAGGATTAAAATTGACAATACAATACAAATAACCAAATCAGGGAAAGCCAAAACAGTAAGAGGGAAAACCCTCAGCAAGAGGCATCAAAATGGCGGAAGAAAAAAAGGGTTAAATTAAATTAAATTAAAGGTCGCCAAATGCCTCAGAGTGAGTTACTGAGACTTTAAATGCTGGTTAACTAGAAAGGGAGAACTTGCAGCTATTCTCTGCACTTCTACTGAACAGCAACATGGATTTTTTAAATCAGAAATTCCAACATTTGTTGACCCAAGTAGATTAAGTTCAATGTAAGATTGTCTAATGAACTATTGCCTGACTGCAATTAGGTCTAATTTTCTCAAAACTACGTTTACAACTGAGTTTAAAATAGTGACTCGAAAACATTAAGAAACTTAAAATGAGTGCCTAGTTCCTTGAGAAGCAGACAGATAAATAGTTAATTAAATGTGAGTTCCAAGATTTACGCAAAAATTGAGGCTGCTTAACTAAAACTAACAAACACACACACATTGTTTCATATAAAAAATGTTACTAGTTTATGGGTTTCCTAAGGAGTACTGTACTAAACTATCAGTAGTCTTTGGAAAAACTACATATCCCAAGGACATTTATGGCTGCCAATGTCCCTTGTTTGGTCAGTGTGCAGAAAGAAATGGGTGGGTGGGTGACCATCCTATTAAGTGGAATGAGAGGAAAACAAAGAGTGGGAAGGGCAATGAGGGCAGTAGTGTGTGGGAGGGGCTGTTGAATAAGGAATAAGTCACATGTAACCTCTTCTGAACATGATAGTATCAACTTCTATCTTGTCCCAGTTTCATCAACTTTTTTTTAACAAAAGAGCCCAAACTATTGTCTTCTTTCCTCCATAGGGAAAATGACCCAGCTCTTGTTAGACTGTTCGGGAAAAAAACAGGTAACATGATACATAACTTTAGGTGCCACAAGTTAACATGGACTCAAATTCATTGATTTCATTTTGATTTTAGGTCAATTAAGCTACCACTGCCTGGCTACCTTTTCGTTCACCCATTACAAAGTATCACGTAGGTCTGAAAGAAGGGAGGTAGGACATAATGAAGTCCAAATCCTTCAGTGAAACCTCAAACCAGCAACTTCTGATTCCTTCCAATTTTAGCCAAATCACAACCTACACCTTTCAAAATTTGTGGCTTAAAGGCAATCAAAGAAAATAAGGGACTTGGGCTTTACTTGGTCCCCAACAAGTCAAGGGGTAGAAAATGGAGTGAAAATGGAGTCCACTTGTGTTCTGCTGCTGCAGAGCAGAAAGCCCAAACCACTGGATTTAAATTACAAGAAACAATATTTCAAGTAATCATTAGAAAGGTGGTGAAAGCTTTATAAGAGATGGGTTGGTTCTCCTTCACTAATCACTTTTAGACTTAGACTGTTTCATCACTGACAGTGAATTGAACTGAATGACTCATACGGTTCCTTCCAACTCTGTGATTTCACTATGAGCTTCTCCTCCTCCTCCTCCTCTTCCACCACTGCCAATAGCCTCTTGTTTTGCCAAAAAAGGAAGACTTAAATTTGCATCTATGATATGTCTCCCTCTACCAACTTCTATTTCAGTGTTTCAAGGAAGAGAACTGTAAAGTAGGAGTGGTGGAAGCTTATTGGCATCAATTCAGGCTTGCATTTAACAACTGTCTTTGTCGCAGTAAATGAGTAAGTTACTAATGGAGATATGGGTCCATGCTAGTCAACGAAGATAGAAGGCAACTGCCTCTTCAACAGGCATCGGAAAATGGTAGGCTGTTGGAGGAAGGACAAGGCACTTCAGCCTTCAAATAGTAGTCCATGCGGTTGAAGAGTTTTTTGTTTTAACTGCTCCTGCTAATATGTTAATATACTGTATTATGTTTCCATGCTGGTTGCAGAGGCAGGGGTTTCTTCTCCTGTGCAATCTATATAGAAACGCAGGCCTGGTTTTTATGGACTAATACATTTTCTAATTTTATTTACTAGATTGCAATAATTGGTTCTTGGTTCATAAAAGCTATAGCCACAACGGGAAAGTGCAAGTGTGGTGGCATACAGAAACCTGCTCAGAAAAGCCTGGGCCCATGTTTGCTGGTTGGGCTGGAAAATATTTGGGCATTAGAATGCACCAATTACTATCTAAATTATTTGCTAACTTACAAGATTATTGTGTAATGGAAAAGCGATGACAGCAAGTTGTGAGGGACTGGTATCTTGATGTGGATGCACGTGGCAAATGCTCTGAATTCCTACAAAGCCATCGAGAAGATCTCATTGCATCATATATCTTCTCCCAGGCAGGCTTCATTTGTGCATTCAACTTTCCTAAGAACCTAGTGGAACAACTTATGCCATGCAAATCTATAGGAGTACATTAGGCAGAGAATGAAAGGCACACTGGGATTAGGTTTCCATCTCTTAGCATCTCTCTACGTGATGGATGGGATTAGTAAATGAATACGCCACTGAAGTAAGGAGAGCAGATTAATGATCGAAAATAAAAAGGTAGATAATCAGCCTGCTGGAAAGGAGGCTCCATGCATACATAGTGAAAACTGTGCTGGTATACTTACCACATTAAACAAGTGACATAGCAAATGAAACATTGGGAAGACCATGTTTCATTAATCCAGACTGAGGCTTGGCTGGGACTGGCTATTGCCTGGGGAAGTCAATTATGGCCACTAACAAGAAGAGAGTTCTCTTTGCAAATGCCCTGCCCAATATAATCACCCCCATAACAGGCAGATTAAAATGCCATTTCAGCTCTGATTGCTAGAGAAGGCATTTTAATCTCTGCTCTCTATGCAAGTCATTAGAAAGATTGACTGTATGATTAATAAATGATTGACTCGTGGGTTTAGATGCTTGAACAAGGGTTAGCAGATGATTACAACCCAATCCTCCATCTCATCAAGTTTAGCTAGCTGCTTAGTTGTTGCAAAATCTCAGGATCCCAAGCACTGAATATAAAACACCTGTTACAATGAAATTGTCTTTATCTATAATCCCACATCACTGGGGGCATATATCAGCATTTACACGATCAGCATTGGGGGTCTATTGCTCTCTCTCTGCACCCCATTCTAAGGACAGCCTGCTCTCTAACCCCCCTTTTCATGTTCTGGAGACATTGAGCTCAACACCCATGGCCATGAGCACCATCCAGTAGGAAACCCTGCCAGGTTTAGTTATATGCTTAGCATGGCTGGATACATCTGCCCGTATTCATTCATGATGACTACAAACCACACAAAATGCTAGCCAGCTCAATATTGCACCATACATCTGGTGTCTATCAGAACAAAGAAACCTCTCAGCTTCACACTAAGCTAGGGGAGTGCTTCTGGAAACCCGAGGGAAAGGCTAAGTAGTCCACAAAAAGGCTCACAAACTGTTAGTCAATTGTTAACATATTAGCTTTAAAAGATAAAGGGAAAATTAATCCAAACTGTGCTGACCTTCTATCATCTTGGTTGGAACAGGGGAACCAGCTGCAAATTGCCTTTAACAGTAACACAAGAACATTTAACAGATCTCAGAACATCTCATGTTTATTCATATGCTTTTGACGCATCTTGAGTTACATGTATCAGTGATGTCAATGGATAACTAAAAAACACATACCTCCCAATGTACTTTTTTTCTCCAGTACACTGACAGAAGCAAGTGATGGCAAAGCAATGAGGATAGATAATCAGCACTCATACATTTTCTTATGTTCAGTCAGTGCTATATCTCACAGTGCTCATACACCCTGCTGAGACTCCAACCTACTTCATGAGAAAGATAGCTCGCTCATGGTCAGAGCTGGGCCAAGGCATTTTGCTGCCTGAGGCCATCAAGAGGAATGCATTGCTTTTATTCCACAAGGCAACTTGATAAGCAGTTGACTCTCACTTGGATGGTGGGGACAAGATAACACTCTTCATCACTCCCAAAGGCAGCATTCTCTGATTTCCAGTGGCTTGATTAAAACTAACTCCCTGATGGTTGCCTGGGTTGAACAGCTAGTGTGCAAATTCAAGGCTAGATTTTGGGGGGCAGGTGTTGGAAATGGGTGAAGCGAAGATCTTCATGCCTTCAAAGCAGATTTGTTCCTTTAAATCTTGGTCATTTACAGCAGCATAGGAACCACACAAGTCTGTGACTGAGGCAGACTAAACTTTCCCATAGATGAATGCTCTGAAGTCTGTCATCAGAGTTCTTCTTCCTCCCAGCTGTGTTTTAGTACTAGAAGTGAGTCCTTCTGGGAGAGAAGCAACCCAGAGGCAGGAGTGGCACACGTAAGTCATAGATGGGGAGAATTTAGCTGTCATCACCTGTGGAACTCCTTTGCTTTTAAATTCCTTTCTCTGGACTATATTAGATAGGATACTGATTCTGTGTTTATAATCACTGTCTGCACCCTAAGGTCTGTACCCTCTCTGACTGGAGTAATAGGAGCTTGCTTTAATTCACGTGGGATCAAGTCAGTTTGTTTTAGTTTTGTAGAGGGGTCATCTGGCAGATCGCAAGGTTTTGTTCACATGACATACGTCTCAGGCACACCCTCTGAAAGACTGGTATTGCCTTGAGGGGTAACATTGTAGAAGAAGGAAATAGCCATTCACTTTAAGGTCTTTTCTGATCTTTAGTCTTGGGAAGATCTAGATAAAAATACAATAGAATGTAATAGATAAATATAATAGAATCTTCAGTCTGGGAAAGATCTAGAGAAAGATATAGTAGAGAACTCTGGTACTGTCACATGCAGTCTGAGCCTCTGTTGATCCAGCAATCATCCTGAAAGATGATCATTTGAAACTGGTTGCAATGTTGTCTGCTATCATTGCTGCTGTTGCTGCTGTTTATATGCTGTCAACTAATTAGTATGGTGACATCTATAAATCATGGGTGCCCACCTTGCACGCTAAAACACTGGCGTCCTAGAACTGGGTTCTTGTTGGATTACACATGCATTGGGTTATTGATGTGTTGAATTCTAGCTTTCATCATTCCCAGCCAGCATGGTCAACTGATGAACTGGCTAGAGGAGAGGGAATTATAGTTTAACATTTGAAGCATGTAGGAAAGCTAATATTTTTTAACTTACAGAAAATATCTAAGAGGACATCATCTGCATCATCTCAAGCTCCTTTCAGGAAAAGGGCAGCACTAATATGAATTTTTAAAACGACTCACTTGGGGATGCCATATTTCATGGGAAATCAGTGGTCAAGGCCACATGTTAATCAGTTCACACATTACATTTGCTCATATGACTGAGAATTCTTCTAGCAGCTGAGTCAATGTTAACTGAACTGGCCCTGAAGTGGCACTTGCACATCCGATCTCACCTGATTTCAGAAGCTAACCAGGGTCGGTCCTGATTAGTACTTGGATGGGAGACCACCAGGGAATACCAGGTGCTGTAGGCGCCTGGAGTAGGAACTGGCAAGCCACTCCAGTATTCCTGCCAAGAAAACTCCATGGACATGGAGTCACGAAGAGTCGGTCATGACTGTAACGACACAACACACACACACATGCTATGACAAGACATGGGTTCCTGCCTTTGGCTATTACTAAATTATCACTCCAAGAGATTCACAAAGGACTGACAAGTTCAATATCACAAATGTGGTCAGGAATAAATCAGTTGTGACTGCCATTTGAACTTAAATGTCTTACTACTACTCATGTTTCTGTCAAAATAATTAGTGGTGGGAATTCTGATAGTGTTTATACAAGGTTTGCATGATTTGCTGCATCTAATTTCAGCTAACCAATGAGATGCCTGACACATCTCAGTTATGTGGTCTTTCAGATCGTGTGCCTCAGTGCAGCCAATATGCACTACTTCATCAATTAGATGCAATTAGCAACAACAAGTTATAAAAATCTTACACAAGCACCCACAGAATTTGGGCCAGCAAATAAACTACTGTATACCAGAGGCAAAGTATTTGTCCATATGGCCCAGAACTTCTTGTTCAAACTGAAATTCACTTTCTACTAAGGCGACACGCAAATAAAACCTTTCACATCATCTGTTTTCTATCCTTATTTTGGTTTTGTTTTATTTTATTTTTGACAAACAGAGATGATGGGGATTGAACCTGCAATGTCATACTCAGATCTAAAATAGAGATGTAGCCTGTCCTGGAACAGGCTTGCTTTTGTTTATTTGAGCAGCTTCCCCATCTTCTGAACCAATTTGCTTATCCTTTGAATTTAAATCTCCTACCATTAAGGTAACCAATCAACCATTAATTTATTCAACTCAAAGACATTGCTAGATTGAAATGCCTGCAGGATGTACAAATCCACAACACCCTCTGCTTTAGTTTTCGGCATGAAACAGAGACACTGTCTCATAAAGCAAGTGTCATTCTCAGCTCCTGTTGTCTTCATGGTGGTTTATCCCTTTCACATTCATTATTCATGTTACAGCAACCATAAAGGGCCTTTTAGTGCACAGTTGGTTTCTTAAGGAGAGATTTATGACTTTTCTGGGAAACTTCTGGGAAAACCTCACTGCAGTTATTTCAGCATTTCTTGAGTAAACTGTATTACAAAATCCAAAACCGGGGATGTCCAGGGCTAATAAAGCTGGCTTGTTAACAAAGTTAGTTCTTTGTTCATGCCTGATACAACAGACACTGGATGCTAGCATTTTCTTTCGCATTAAGTGGTTCAAAGCCAAATAGATCACCTGTTCAATGACTACATTGAATTATCTATATTTAGAGAATATAGGTGCAGGCAAAAGGTTGGACATGCAGTGAGACATACCCCATTCTGCTACGTATCTGCAAGACCAATTCATTTCACAGGCCTCTTCACCGAAAAAAATATTTCCACTGAAATATATTATCCATTACTTTCAGTTCAGTCAATGCAGGAGAAAGCCTTTGACTGATACAATCTTCCACATATTTTATAACTTCTCAAGAAAACCTAACTGGAGGCTATATATGCAGGTCCTGTTGGGCGAAGTATTGTAGTTGAGCGCTGACTAAGAATCAGAGAAATACAGAGTCAGTGGCACTCAAAAGTGGAATTTGTTCAGTGAGTGATCACTACCTTTCATTATGTTCTTTAAAGTAGGTTGTTGCGAGTTAAAAGTGGAGGTGAATGGAGAACTTCTTCAAGAACTAACTTCCTCAAGGGAAAGTCCTAGAGCTGGTTGTGGCCTCACAGCTACAGAAGTTGATGGCATCCTTGTACAAATTCAGAATTGAAATACAACAATTGTGTACAATAATCAAAAGCCTTGCACAAGGTGCAAGAAGAGTAGTTAATGCCTCCTAACAACAGGGCAGGATTCCGGCATGCTTAAAGGAGGCTATAGTAAAACCGCTGTTTAAAAAGCCCTCCTTAGACCCAATGATACTGAACAATTACCGACTGGTATCGAATATCCCATTCTTAGGGAAAGTCCTAGAGCGGATTATCGCCACACAGCTCCAAAGGTTTCTGGATGAGCTAAACTACCTGGATCCATTTCAGTCTGGCTTCAGACCTGGCTATGGGACTAAGACGGCACTGGTTGCATTGGTAGATGACTTATGCAGGGAAATGGATAGGGGATCTGTGTCCCTTTTGGTTTTGCTAAACCTCTCTGCTGCTTTTGACACTATAGACCAGGGCATCCTCCTGACTTGTCTCTCTGAAATGGGAATCGGGGGCACTGCATTAAAGTGGTTCCGGTCCTTCCTGCAGGATAGAACGCAGAAAGTGGTGTTAGGTGATTCATGTTCGACACCACGCCCGCTGACCTGTGGAGTTCCCTAGGGTTCTGTTCTGTCTCCTATGTTATTTAACATCTATATGAAACCACTTGGAGAAATTATCAGGTCTTTTGGGGTTAAGTGCCACCAGTATGCTGACAATCCCTTGCTCTGTCTCTCGACACCTCTGGACTGTAAGGGAGCTACTATCTCAACTTTAGCTGCAGTAATGAACTGGATCAGGATGAACAAAATGAAACTAAACCCAGACAAGACAGAGGTGCTCCTGGTCACCTGAAAAGGACAACAAGGGATAGGGAAACAACCTGTACTGGATGGGGTCACCCTCCAATTGAAAAATCAGGTACACAGCTTGGGGGTGCTCTTGGACTCATCCTTGAGCTTGGATACCCAGGTCATGGCTGTGGCCAGGAGCGCATTTGCACAATTAAGGCTAGTACGCAAGTTACCCCCATTCCTAGAGAAACCTGCTCTGGCCATGGTGACACATGCCCTAGTGACGTACCAGCTGGGCTACTGTAATGCTCTCTATGTGGGGATACCGATGAAAAGTCTCAGGAAACTTCAATGGGTCCAAAATGCAGCAGCCAGACTGCTGACTGGGGTGGGTTACAGAGATCACATTACACCCCTATTAAAACTGCTCCAGTGGCTGCTAATCAGCTATTGAGCATAATTCAAGGTGCTGACCTTGACCTACAAAGCACTTTATGACCTGGGTCCAAGCTACCTCAAAAATCGAATCTCACAGTATGAACCAACTTGGGTGCTAAGGTAATCAGGAGATGCCCTTCTCTCCATCCCGCCACCCTCTCAGGTATATCTCGTGGAAACCCGTGAAAGGGCCTTCTCGACTGCTGCACCCAGAACTCTGAACTTAAATTGTCAGAGAACCATCAATCAGACTCAGCCAATGATAAATAAAATTATGAGAATTGTGGCCCAGAACACTTGCAGAACCAAAGTTCACCAAATATAGTGTAATGCGAACTAGAACTTACAAATCAATCTATTAATTCACTGTGTTAAGATGTGACCCCTTTTCCAACAACCTTATTTTATTTATTTATTTATTTATTTTATTTTATTTTAGAGTATTTTTACCCCACCTTTCTCCTTGGAAAAGGACCCAAGGTGGCTTGCAGTAATGAGGGATAATATACAGTCCAGTACAATTAAGACATGTTCAAGTATTTGAGAACAAGGAACTGAGGGACATCTTACAGCATTAATAGACAACAGTAATGCTACAAGGTGATAAGTAGTTATAAACACAAAGTCTATGTAAACCCATAGATTGATATAAAATTCACATGGTAGTAGTCCATCATTCAGGGAAAGCTCTCCTGAAGAGAAAATGCATGCTATCCAAATCCAGTTAATGGCAGATAATGTCACAAGCAACTCTTCTTGTTTTTGGTGGTAACTCCCCCGCCACCCTAATAATTATGACTCTACCACTTGGACACACTAGCATAGCTACATTTCTACATTTCTCCTTGACTGTGTGGCCCGGTCTCCTGGTGAACCTATTATAATGAGAACATATTGACATTTTGGACCTTTTCATTTGTTTTATTTTAATTTTCATATACACCATCAGGTTCTTCTGAGGAGAACCTTAGCGTAATTTTGCCTCTCGAAATTAAGTACGGTTCCCCAAGGATAGCCAAGATTATAGAAGTGACCTAAATTTTGCTTTCCTCGTTTCCTCGGTTGTAGTGATGATGAACAATTCATTCCTTCCCTTTTCATTTGTTCTGCTAAATTGAAAAATGCCTCAGCATGAAAATCACAGCTTCTATATCCCTCTCTATACCATGCTGAAATTATAGGACACTTCAACATATTCCCTGAGAGCTCAGTACACAAATCCTCCATGGTTCTTGTTCCTCAGTACACTCCACCCCCTGCAGGAATGGCTAAAGACCATTTTATTTAATCAAGCAGTTAGGACTGTAGGTAGAGGCAACATGATGATTGTGAATTGAATTAAATCTGCATTTTATAGGGCTTGATTTATTTGAATTAAATATGTTTCCATGGACTACACTGAATGTTCACTTGGTATATCACAATTCCTACAGTTATAGTACTTGGAAATCCCCATGAGTGCAGTCTCACGTGCTATATTTCTCCGAGACGTGTGCTTTACATGCATAAGCAAACATGTAGAACCTCAGAAGAAAACATTGCAATTAAGAGCATCTGAGAAAGGTGCAAAGGATGGACAGAATGTCTCAATTGGGCCCTGGTGATGGCCTACAGGACACTTGCTGAGGAACAAGTATCTACTACTCATTGCCTGAAGGCACCCATGCAATCAAACTAAAGGTATGGCTAAATATGGTAGAATGTCAACAGTTAACAGACTTCCACACAAGGAACTAAACCCGTGACCCCATTTTCATCTCTGGATGCAGAGCCAAATGATCGGACACTCTGCCCAGGTGTTGAAAATGATGACTCAGAGAGGTAGACATGGATAACATATGTCTCATTACACAAGGAAGACATTTCAAACATTTTCTGCCCTGCATGGCTGAGTAGTACTGAACTGTAGCTGCTTTAGCAAGAATGGGGGGCTTCACTTATACTGTATTTAAAATCTGTACCTTCAGTGAAAAGAATTCTTTCCTGTTGGTAAAACATGGACACCAGAAAAGCAATTCATTCTTGAGTGCACAGCTTTTCCTCTCCTTAACAGCCATGTAGAGCTTTAGTGAGGCTGGAAGTCACTTTAAAAATTCTCTCCCCTTTACCCCCACTTCAAAATGCATCCTTTCGTTCTTTCTTTCTCCTTAAGATTCACAGCCTGCCAATGAAACAATGTACCAGCAACAGCTCTCGTCATCTCTGACGACACTGCATCTGCTTTTGCCCTTTGCAACACAATCAAATTGCTATGATAATAACAGATGATAAAGACACTTAACGGTTGTTCCAGATGGACATCTCCAGGCACTACCCATCGAAGAACACTGCACAGCTTTCCCTCTCTAACAGACTTTGGGTGTGTGATGAGAAAGAGATGAAGAAAGTGGGAGAATTCCATGTGGGAAGAGTTGTCATCTGGACCCTCCCCTTCTGTTAGTAAAAATAATGCACTTAGGCAAACTTTTCTGGCACAGAGACCTTTATTAAAGTATATATATATATATTTGCAAATGGAGGCTCAAAGCAATAGGAATCCAACGGGAATCCTATCACGAAACCAGCTAGTGCAATTAGTAATATAGAGGCATAGTGCAGAATAGTTTATGCCATTCAGCAGTTCCAAATTTTTCACTGATCCTCAATGGAACAAGCATCAATGGCCAAAATGCCATTAAACATAAAAACATCTTTTTGTCATACTTCCTATCTCATCATGTTCCTTCCTCTTTCTTGGATTGCCTTGCCAAGTTCAGCAAGAATATATTCCTGGAAGGTTCTGCTGATAGGGCCTGATTTCTTGAACTAATATTTAGGTGTTTGCTTTGGGTTGAACCCTGTGGGTTTCCTTATATATTTCAGAACATTCCCACACCTTCCACTAAATTCTATTAATGGGTTCGTGGTAGTTCCAGAATTGTGCACAGTGAATTTTCCTTCTCAGTATTTTTTATTTATTTATAGATTTATTGATTGATTTGCAAAATACTCAGTCAGATGCTGGTTCCCAGAATCGAAAAGTATTAAATTATTTTTTCCCTAATTCATCAGGAATTTAGAAAGCAAATTCTATCTTTGGCCTCCAAATTCTAGGACTTTATATGTTGTTAGAACTGGTGGGAGTTGAGGAAGGAGAAAAACTTTGTGGTTGAACAATCTTGGAGACTGGTTTGGATGCCTCACCCATCCTTGTTTGGAGCCATCACATCCCATGGATGAAAAGTCTCAGGAAACTTCAACGGGTCCAAAATGCAGCAGCCAGACTGCTGACTGGGGTGGGGCACAGAGATCACATTATGCCCCTATTAAAACAGCTTTACTGGTTGCCAATCAGCTATCAAGCACAATTCAAGGTGCTGACCTTAATCTACAAAGCACTATATGACCTGGGTCCAAGCTACCTCAAAGACTGAAGGAGAAATACTCTATAATACTCTAAAATAAATAAATAAAATGAGTCACTACAGCCATGATGACATCCAAGTAAGTAGTAAGAAAGGAGCAACATGTTTCCAGAGAATAATGAGAAACACTGTAAGATAGAGGAGGAATGTGGCAATACACAGAGAAAAACACACACTGAAAAAAATGTTCTTGATGAATATGTTTAGAACCTGTGTAGAATGAATGAACACAGGCGGTTTATATTTAGGCATGCAGCCTGGACAAATGTGGAAAAGAGAACCAAGTCAGGGGGTTTGGTGCAATTCCAGGACAAGCACGGGATTGAACAAAGTTGTGTTGTTCATACCTGGGTCAGAGCAACACCGTAACAGATCTTATGTATTTGCAGGATACAGAGATGGGCAGCAATTTGAATCAAATAAAGAATGAATAGAAAGTAGCACTGTAGACTGAAATGCTGGTGACAAAAAGAGAAGGCAAATGACAGCTGAACCCAAGATCTTCCCTGGACGTCCCAGCTACAGAGGCACTAAACAGGGCTCAGAAAGAGGTCAGCACTCAAACTATAGTTATCCCTCACCTCTATTCTTCTAGATGCTTGATGGAGCTGTAGGGTGAACAAAACGTCCTATGCTGCTGCTTAGATAATATTTTTGAAGTATAGATTTTTGAAGTATATCCTTCTTTTCCCTTTGCTCTCCTATTCAGCTCAATGTACTAAACTTTACTGAAATATTATGGGATTCTCTGTGTAGGTGTGATTGAGGAGCAAAAACAGTAGCCCCTCCCATGTCACAGACCTTTGTGTCTCCTCCATTCATGAGATTTCTTTTTAAATGGAGCTCTAGAAATGCAGACATCATGTCACTGACCAGGGACAGGGTGGCTACATGAGTTATTTGGTCCCTATTCTGGCACCGATTGGGTCCCTGTCACTCTCCCATGCGATCATTCTAGCCCATTCTCTCACATTTCTGCATTAGTTTACATTTTTTAAAGCCTCACACTATTTTTCATTTTATTCTAAAATAAGATTTTATTTTGCACTTCACTATATATGAGATAAAGTGGGAGAGAGCATAAGAGAGACAGAGTGGGTGGTGGAAAGAAAGTAATGGGTTTAAGATAAGAACTCATTCTAAATCTGGAGAAGTGTGAAGAACCTAACAGGGACTGACTGCATTCTGTTCCAGATATCAGTTCAGAAAATATAAATCAAATTGGTTTGTGGCTTTACTTATAAGTGTGCATCAGACAAAGTCTTCGGGCATTCCCACTGGAGACAAAACATCCTCAATGCATTGAGAATGTTGGAAGAAATGTTTTTAGAAAATGCTTTCCTCAAAGATTGAAAAAATGCTGGATTTTAAAAAGAACATTTGTATTAAATTTAAAAAAAAGTATATTAAATGCCCTTGAGAGAATCAGCAGGTGGGTTCATCCCCTACAATACCACAGGGGGGAAATATATACAATGATACAAAAATATCACTTAAACTTCAAATCAGCTCTTAGATTTATTGGTTAAAGAGTGTACAGTTCAGTGCATGGACCTTATAACTGCGGAAAAAAGCATCCAATATAAATAAATAAATAAATAAATAAATAAATAAATAAATAAATAAATAAATAAAATTGTGTCAAGTAGGTTTTTCTTGTGAGGGCATCCTTTGATACATGTGCCAACAGTGAAAAGTCTCGAGCCCCAGTTCCACCCATTGTACTTTACTTGGTGGAGAAAATTGATGAAGGGCCCCAGAAGATAACCTTAAGGTATAGAAGTACATGTGGCAGCAACAGATGGTTGGTGATCTTTCAGCCAGCCAATCTTAAGCCATTAAATGCCCTAATATTGAAAAGCAGGACAACTTTAAAGCCAGAAACAGTTGATGGCATCCTTGTACAAATTCAGAATTGAAATGCAACAATTGTGCACAATAATCAAAAGCCTTGCACAAGGTGCAAGAAGAGTAGTTAATGCCTCCTAACAACAGGGCAGGATTCCGGCATGCTTAAAGGAGGCAATAGTAAAACCTCTGTTTAAAAAGCCCTCCTTAGACCCAATGATACTGAGCAATTACCGACTTGTATCGAATATCCCATTCTTAGGGAAAGTCCTAGAACGGATTGTTGCCACACAGCTCCAGAGGTTTCTGGATGAGATAAACTACCTGGATCCATTTCAGTCTGGCTTCAGGCCTGGCTATGGGACTGAGAGGGCACTGGCTGCAGTGGTAGATGGGTTACGCAGGGAAAGGTATAGGGGATCTGTGTCCCTTTTGGTTTTGCTAGACCTTGCAGCTACTTTGGACACTATAGACCATTGCATCCTCCTGACTTGTCTCTCTGAAATGGGAATCGGGGGTACTGCATTAAAGTGGCTCCGGTCCTTCCTGCAGGATAGAATGCAGAAAGTGGTGTTAGTTGATTTATGTTCAACACCATGGACTAGAGATGGGCACGACCACGGAAAATGACGTTTTCGAGTTGTCGTGTGTCAGAGCCGCCCCGTTTCGGCTCGTTTCCGTTTTTCGTGAAATTTTTCAAAAATTTGTCGTTTGTCATTTTTTCATCTGTCATTAGTACTGGTTTGGGGGGGAGCGGGCTCCTGGAGGCACCTCTCTGGAGTGGCTGCCTCCTCTGGCCCGCTATGAAGGGAAAGTGGGCTCCTGGAGGCACCTCTGTGGGTGGGTGCCTCCTCTGGCCCGCTACAAAATGGCATGCATAGCCAATTGGATATGCATACCAGGTTGAGTGGCAGAGGCACCTCTCTTTTGGGTGCCTCTCTGTAGACCGCAGGCCCACTGCTGATATCGCATCTGGGCGCTCTGTGGTCCACTAAGAAGGGAACTGTACTTGCGTGTGTATAGTGCAATGCGAGTACAGATTTGGCTTAGGGTTAGGGTTAGCGCAAGGGCT
This sequence comes from Phrynocephalus versicolor, assembly GCA_023846285.1. NCBI lineage: Eukaryota > Metazoa > Chordata > Lepidosauria > Squamata > Agamidae > Phrynocephalus > Phrynocephalus versicolor. Next base: position 67,703,421 of record JAHTLZ010000129.1, read on the forward strand.
AGGCTTAGGGTTACGGGTAAGGTTAGGGTGAGTTCATGGGGTGCACCTCTGGGTGCCTCTCTGACCCACTAAGAAGGACAGTGTACTGGCGTATGGGTTCGGGTTCGGGTTCGGGCTACGGTTAGTGGGCTTTTTATGCCCGAATGGCATAAAAATTAAATTAAAATAAAATAAAATCAATGGAATTGGAGACGTTTTGTTGCAATAAAAACCCACTGCTGCTACTGTAAAAATTCAGGCAGTTTTAAAATAGCTATTTTCGCATGTTTCTGTGGTGCTTTGGTGTGTTTTCGGACCACCATGATTTCAAAATAAATATTGCTTGCGGTCGCCCCATTTTAGATCCCCCGCCCGCACCGCATGGCATGGTGAGTTGGCAAGACGACGAGGATGCGCAGCCCAGGAGAGGAGGGGGGGAGGCCGGGGACCCCCCCCCCAGAAACCACCCCTCTGGTAGGTGCCCTCACTCAGGCAGGCATATTTTCGCCTGCTTTTTTGGCCAGGAATCTGTTTTTTTTTTTACTTTTTAAAACTTTTTTCTGTGCCGCTTGGCATCGCACGATCACTGCGATGCCAGGAACGACCACGACAAATCAGACCCAATTTTTCTTTAGTTGGTTCGAGTTCGAGTTCTTGCGGAGTAATTGTCATTCTTCGTTCCGTTACGTAACGGAAACGAGGAACGGAAATGGAAACGAGGATTTCGCTGAGTCGTGCCCATGTCTACCACGGATGCTGACCTGTGGCATTCCCCAGGGTTCTCTTCTGTCTCCTATGTTATTTAACATCTATATGAAACCACTGAGGGAGATTATCAGGTCTTTTGGGGTTAAGTGCCACCAGTATGCCAATAACACCCAGCTCAACCTCTCGTCACCTCTGGACTCTAAGGGAGCTACTGTCTCAACTTTACATGAGTGTTTAGCTGCAGTAATGAACTGGATGAGGATGAACAAAATGATACTTAACCCAGACAAGACAGAGGTGCTCCTAGTCAGTTGAAAGGAAGAACAAGGGATAGGGATACAACCTGTACTGGACGGGGTCACCCTCCAATTGAAAAATCAGGTATGCAGCTTGGGGGTGCTCTTGGACTCATCCTTGAGCTTGGATACCCAGGTCATGGCTGTGGCCAGGAGCACATTTGCACAATTAAGGCTAGTACACAAGGTACGCCCATTCCTAGGGAAACCTGCTCTGGCCACGGTGACACATGCCCTAGTGATGCAACAGCCAGACTGCTGACTGAGGTGGGGTACAGATATCACATTATACCCCTATTAAAACTGCTCCACTGGTTGCCAATCAGCTATTGGGTACAATTCATGGTGCTGACCTTGACCTACAAAGCACTATACAACCTGGGTCCTAGCTACCTCAAAGATTGGATCTCACAGTATGAACCGTCTCAGGTGTTAAGGTCATCAGAAGAGGCCCTTCTTTCCATCCCACCATCCTCACAGGTATATCTCGTGGGAACCCATGAAAGGGCCTTCTCAACTGCTGTGCCCAGACTCTGGAACTCCCACCCACTAGAGGCCAGAACTGCCTCATCTCTGTTGCCCTTCCGGAAACAGGCAAAGACCTTTCTCTTCAGGCAAGCTTTCCCTGAATGATGGACTACCATGTGTGTCTTATATAAACGTATAGGTAGCTTTAATGTAATGTTGTCTATTAATTCTGTAAGATGTCCCTCAATTCCTTGTTCTCAAATACTTGAACATGTCTTAATTGTACTGGACTGTATATTATCCCTCATTACTGTAAGCTGCCTTGGGTCCTTTTCTAAAATAAATAAATAATGGGATTAGATTTGTGTCATTTAAGATGAAGCGGTATCAATAATTTGTCTGCACCTTTTTGTCAGTTCTGAATTGAATCTGAATTAAAATGAATTTCTCCCAAATTTCTATTTGGTACACAATGCACCACACTAGTAGCTGTAGGTTCTCCATGTAGGGCAAATAAAATATTGAGGAGTGTGGTTGGACTAGGGGAAATCTGCATGGGGTTAAGGGTTAGGTTAGGTACCTTTCCTTGGCCACTAAGGACACAGACAAGTCTTTGTGTCCAACTCCCAAATCTGAGTCCAGGTCTTTCGTACTAAGTTCCAAGTCTAAGTCAGAGTCCTAGAGTCCTTGATACCAAGGTCCAAGTCCTAAGGCCAAAGTCCGAGTACTTGTTAAAAATAAGCTTTTCCCCAAGGGAAAAAAGGGGAGGGAGTGGTTGGGTTCCAAGTTATGAGTCAAGTCCAAGTCACTGGGGAAAAACTCTGACTCAAGTCCAAGTTGAGTCACTGGTAGAGATATAAATTTCAAATGCATGGGTTTGGGGTTTGAAATTGGGGGAAAACAGTATTTGGTTGTTGTTGTTTTTTTTAAAAAAAGTTTCCAGAAACTCCACATCTCCAGTTCACTGGTGCTACTTAAGCTCTACTTGATGCCATGTCCTCTGACTTGTGTCCCCATCCCTGCTAGCTACTAGCTTAACCTGGCAAAATGTGGTATGGCTGCTCCTAGCTTTTTTTAAACCTTTGTGAGATCAAACCTAAGATCCCCTGCTTTGACTGAATCTCAAACTTCTGTTGTTTCTCTCTACATATTGCTACCTCTGACTGGAAACAGCTCTCCAGACTTGTCACCTCATAGAATTATTTTCAGCGGACCTGTGGTCAGTCTCTTGTCCAAGCATCCTAGAGCATGTCATATGGAAGACAGATTTCCTGGGGACTTCCAAGGGCAAGAATTCAGCCTCTTAGACTATGTGGTCATACCCAGAATTTATTTCCAACGTTTACCTGTGAGTCTGTCTCACCTTAGGTGTCAGTCCCTCATCTTAATCTCCTGAATCCCCATGTAGGTATTTTGCAGATGGAATTAGAGCACCAACTTCAACCATGTGCCATGCTGAGAAGTTTGTCACTGGCAAATATTGTTACAGGCCCGTGTCACCTTGAGAAAAAGCTGGTCAGCTCACAAGACAGAGCACAAGAAACAGCTTTCCTTAGAAACAGGGATTCAGAACATCAATCAACAAGCATTGCTAGGATCCGTTATCTACAAAACACTCTTTATGAGATTATAAGGCTAACTATCTAGTTCAATCTATTGGAGCCAAAATGTTTAAGATGAATAAACATGAAGAAACTTGATAATGTGTGTGTGTGTGTGTGTGTGTGTGTGTGTGTGTGTGTGTGTGTGTACATGCAGGCCCGTGTGTGTGAATGCCTCGGGAAAACTTTTGTGGGGGCCCTCTTTTTAGATATGTAACTTGGGGCGCTTTTACACGACCCCTAAGATCCGCTGGCCCCTTAAATTTGGACCAGAGATCTTAGGGGTTTGTTGCTCTTCGTGCGTCTCCACCCCTCCGTACTTCCTGGCTGCTGGCTGCGTGAGGGGAGGTAGGAAAAAAAGGGACAAAAGAATAAAGCCTTACCTCCCCGGTGCCAGTGGAAGCTGCCCGGGGAGCCCCGGTCACTTCCTGGTTCCTCTTAAAGGGGCGGGAGGCAAAAAACAAAAACAAAAAGAAGCGAGGAGAGCCCAGCACATCCGCATCAAATATTTTTCACCTCCCAAGAGCAGGTACAAGAAAAGTGCGCTGGGTCGCGCTTAGGTGGGCGGGGTCGCACTTAATTGTCTGCAAACTCCGGAGGTGGTGGGGAAACATTTTTAAGCTCCGGAGCTTGCAGCCATTTGCGGCGGAGTTTAGGGGTCGTGTATAAACACCCTTGGACATCTGAATTCAAAACTTGCAGGGCTTGTTGAGGAGAGCCAGAGATGCTTCCCTGTAATTCTGGTATCTCTAAATGCCCGAGGGACATTTTATAGCCCAGTGACTCAAATAATCAAGAATTGCTCAAATTTCATCAATTTGCATTTGTTGGTGGCCATCAGTTCAAATGAATACAAACTGATTAATTAGCAATTGTTGATGAATTTTGCAATTCATTTTTAATTCAGGCCCATCTCTAGTTATCAAGCCAGAATCAATTTATAGGGACCTTAATAAGGCTTTCAAGATATGTGATATATTTAAGGTGTGGTTTTACCAGTTCCACTCCCCCTATGAATTTCCATTGCCAAGTGGGGATTTAGACCCTATTTTCCAGACTCCTAGTCCATTGTGCTGTTCACCACACAACACTGGGAATTGCCTGCTTGAAGAATGACAGAAAAAATGGGGCCAGGCTGGCCTCCTGTGGGAGGGAGTCCAGAGTCTGGGAGCAGCAACAGAGAAGGCCCTTTCCCATCTCCCAAGTTTGTGTACCTAAGAGGATGGTGGGACCAAGTGAAATCCCTCTCCTGATGATGTGAACATCCAGCCAGACTCCAGCATTTAGGGCTTTATAGGTCAAAACCAGCACTTTGAATTGTGCCTGGAAATTCATTGGCAACCAGTGGGGCTACTCTAAGATGAAGGTTATGTGATCTCTGTGACCCAAATTAACACTCTTGTCTGCAGCATTTTGGATGCACTGGAGTTCTCAAGCACTTCCTTTTTTCATTTCTGGTAAATATGTGATGGCAGGTTAGTACACTCTGCAGAGAAAGAGTGATATTCCATCTTATTTCTAGTGCAAGAAATTTTCATGGCACTTGGAGCTGATTGGATGTGACAGGTGAAACAGTGAGGTGATGGAGACTGAGGCTTTTGCCTCAGGAAGTCAAGTATTTGTTATGAGAAAGCACCAATACTGACTCCATTGTTTCATTTAAGGCATCCTTTTTATTTATTTTTTTATTTTTTAATCACCGTCAGCATTTGCTACAGGCCTTTTCACAGAGTTTCATTCAGCATAAAAAAGAAGTCTCTGAATTGACTTGAGGATAGGAAATAGACTTAGTGTTGGCTTAGCATTTATACTTTATTTTCAGGCATAGCCACTTTCTGACAAATTACTGAGTTAATCAAGGCATATGGGCCAAATTATCCATGGCCATAAATAACCTTGTCTGCTCTACTGACTTCAGAGCTTCAGTAACATATAGCTGCAGAAACATGGCCTTTCATATCTGCTAGGCTGCTCCCTGCTTTCCATTTGCAGATTAAGAGGAAAGGTTAATCAGCAATGTTGTCACCTCAATATCACTCTTGCACCTTAGGTTGGCAAGCAAAGGACATAAACAGCCTGGAGAATGAAACTGAATTGGACTCACATCCACTGATTTCAGCTACTCCTTTTGGGGTCCTTTTACTTCTACACATTTGCCTGGAGGACTTTAAAGTCAGTTACAGTAGTTGTTTCTTTCATTTAGTTGTGACATTTCGGTCCTATACTTCTGCTTAAAGTTTAGACCAATTTAGAACGTTTTGTAGTATTTTTGTAAACTATATATAATCAAGAGGTTACACAATTAGTACATTGGCAGTAAACAACAATAGCATGAAAATGAAGATGATGTGAAACAATTAACAGCAAGGTTAAAAAACAACTGTTGAAGTATAATCCTTGAGGAAAGCTACATAATTCTTAAGAAAAGCAATAGCCCAGGAAGACTTGCTCAAATTAAGCCACTTTTTGCTGATCATTTCAAAATAGTACCACTTTCAGAGAAGGCTCTTTCAGGTTCTGTTCTTTGCAAGCCTTGTGATGTAGAGTGAGACAAAGGCAGTTACTTCACATCCATTTTGTCTCTGTTAGTGTTGAACTTAGGAGCAGTACAAAAAAAGTTACTTCATGTCCATCGCGCAACTACTGAAATTTGTCTTGACCACAACCCTGGAGTGGTGCTAAGCGTGACAATACTGTACCTGGTGTTGGGGTAGGGTTTTCCCTTGTCACTCTTTGTTACCACTTTCTGTTCCGAGACAAGACACAGTGTAGTAATGACTGTCATGCAACAAAACATTAGTTTATCTCAAAAAATGGTGTCCGTTTTGTGTGTGTGTGTGTGTTTTTTTTTTTTTACTTTTCAGAAGCGAAATATCAAAAATGAATTTTTAAGGCCCCCCCTCCAAAAAAAGGGAAAAGGAAGCTAGACAAATTCAGTGTTTGTCACGGTACAAGACTGGGAGGTAACACTCGTCACGAGAAAACTTATCATGACCACGGGAAGACTGAAACAGGGATAAAACCATGTGATCGCGACCAACGCTGTCATGGTACAAAACTAGTCTCAGAACAAAGAAGGATGTTAAGTAACCACCAAAATAAACCCATGAGCTTGCCATGACCCCAACCTCCCACAGTAGTTAGAACTGAGATGGAGGAGGAAGCAAACCCAGTACAGGTCATGAATGCTACTTGTAAACTTGCTAGCATATACCCATGTCAGGATGCATCCATGTGCCAAAAGGAAGTCTAGGATTAGAATTGTTTCTTTTATAGACTCTTCCAATATGCCAGCCACTATGGCTAGTGTTCATTCTGATTGGTGTGTTTGGGAAGTTACAGTCCAAAAACATAACTTTTCCTACTTCTGCTATTAGCTTAGATAGCAGAGATTAGACTGGAAAAATAATAATAGTAAAGATATTAAAAACAACACCACAATAATAGCAACTAATGACTGGGAGATGCCGCAGCATGAGTGGGTGGGCATAGAACAAAGCCTCAAATGCAGTGATTCTAAAAGCCCATTTAGCTCTCAGTTAATATACAGCAAAGCTTAAAGATGTACTAAAAAATTTTCATAGAGGATAACAGAGATGGGGAAAAATTGAAAAACTAATCACATTTTCTGATGAATTTGGCCAATTTGTCAGTAATTGGCAATTTAAATTCTCATAAGTGTAGCCCCAATGAATACAAAATTTATAGATTTTTTGTGATTTTTGATTCATTAATTTGTTGGTATATAAAATGGCCCCCAAGGCACATAGTGGCACCAAAGTTTCAGGGAAGCACCCCCAGCTCTCCTCCAGAATCCCTCTAGGATTCGCTAAAGATCGAGTCTCCCCAAACTAGTTTCTGCAGCACACTTTCCTGGGACCCCCAATTTTGAGGTGTGTAACAAATGTCTGAAACCCATTTTCCACCAAACTTAGAGGGACTGTTGAGGAGAGTTGGGATAAGCTGCTCTGCAAGTTAGGGGTTTTTAGATGCGGGGAGGGAACTTTCCTGGGTCCACTTCTTTGGGGGTACATAACCCAGGCTTCTGAACCCAAATCTTCACCATACTTGCTGGGCTTGTAGAGAGGAGTTAGAGGACACATTCTTGAAAATTATGGCCTCTAGATATCAGGGTGCTTTATAGTAGCATTTTAAAGGGGAGATAAATACATTAATTGATTTGCCACTAGAAATCCATTGATTCATCAATTCGTCAGCTCTGATGAATCATGAATCGTGATGAATCCCAATTTTTTTAAAAAATTGTTCCCATCTCTAGAGGATACATATTGACGTGACTGACACAAGTGAGTTTAAATTGATTTCAAAAACCTTGATCCCTCTCCTGACTAATTTTAATAGTATAACAGTGCCCTAAGAGGCATACATCAAATGGGTGGTACCCTCACTTGTCCTTTATGTTTCTTACTTGAAAGTTTCCATGGGGGAAAAAATAGATCTGCTAGAACACATGTGGTTGACTTTCAAAATGTGCAGTTTCAGTTTTTCAAGCAGTGCGAGGAAAGACTGGAAGAACTGGACACATTTAGCCTTAAGAAGACTGAGAGAAGATATGATACCACTTTTCAAATAAGCTTTCTTACATCGGATGGAGTGAGCTGTAGTCTTTGAAAAGTCATAGAAAATAAAATGCCTACATTTTTCAGTTGCCAACAGTTGCCTTTTTATAGAAATACAAACATTCCTCTTGGGAAGTTTGCAAAAGTAATGTAAAAGTCATTTAAAAGGGAAATCAGGCATCTTTTGGGTGAAAAATTGTGCTTCATTTAACTCTTAGATCTTTCCATTTGAATTTTAGAGCTGACATAGCAAGTAGGTTCTTGGAGAAGCTTCTGGGCTATATAAGAGTAAGAATGTCATAGAAGTTCTATACGCTGTTTGGTAAATTTATAAAATATATTCTTTATGAACACTTGAGTTTTCTGAACTGTTATTTTCCTTGCTTTAATATCACATTATTGCTGATCTTCCTCTTTAATGAGGCCACCTCACTTCTTCTTAGCATGGGATTTATTTTTTGTTTTGCTGTATTCGTTGCATTATTTGCTTTATCCTTAACCTGCCTCTTTAGCTTAAGGCATACTTTTTAAAAAAATGTCTGTCAAGGGGCTTTCCGCTATCTGCTTGTATCTTAACCTTGTTGAATTCTCTCAGGTAACCTATTAATCTATCGGGACCAACACAACTTTTCATCATTTCCCCGCCAAGCTTTTCTTCCTTTTTTTAAAAAAAATCTTCCTGCTGGTTTTAATTCAGTGTGAAAGGACAGCTCAGTCTCATTTAGGGGAAAAACACTAAAAACCAAACAAAATACTAAACACCATAAAACATGATGTCAGTCAATGACAGTTGCCCCCCTTTCTAGTAAATGCTTTTTAAAGTTCTGTTGGGAAATAAATTGTAGCGCAAAGCCAGCTAAATGTGTATTTTATATAGCATAACAAATTAACTCTCATAAACACTGTTTACATGTAGGGGTGTTCTTTTTTGTGTTTTGAGACTTCTGTTCTCGGAATTTTCCAATTCCATGAATTGCAGCTCAGAAACCCAAATCAGCGTAGTTGTATGTTTTACAATATGTGTTATTGAATCTGTGTTATGAAGTTAAGAAGGAGATTTCATTACTTGGCCAAATTCACCAAAAGCCTTCACAGATGGACAGAAACAGAACACAATATCTTGCCATATCCAATCAATTTGTGTGTGTGTGTGTGTGTTGTTGTTCTTCTTGTTGTTGTTGTGTTATTGTTGTGTCGTTTCAGTCGTGACTGACTCTTCATGACTCCATCCATGTCCATGGAATTTTCTTGGCAGGAATACTGGAGTGGTTTGCCAGTTCCTACTCCAGGCACCTACGGCCCCTGGTATTCCTTGGTGGTCTCCCATCCAAGTACTAACCAGGGCTGACCCTGCTTAGCTTCCAAAATCAGCTGAGATCAGATGTGCTTAGGGCATCTAGGCAAATAATAACAATCTAGGCAACTAGGCAACTGATAACAATCAGTTTTTAGTGATTACTAAAACATTGGTGGCTTGATATCCTTTGTTCTATGCCTACTGTAAACATGGTTAAGAACTGGGACACAAAGCACATGACATCACTGTGTGGAAGATGTTTTAAATTGTTCTTAGTGGAATCTGTGCCCCCTTTAAAAGCAAGTGTTTCATATACAATGGCTCACCCTTTGTATTTATTTGCCACCCAGGTAACCTCTCCAAATGTCCCTTGGCTTAGGGTTTAAAAAAAAAAGTAACTCCTGCTGCTTGGCCATTAATGAAGAAAATAGGATACTTGAAATGAAACAAAATAGCTTGGAGAGTCAACATGGTTTGCATTTGCATGTGTGCATGCATACACAAATGATATGATTGACTCCATTAGTGTTTCTATGCTCAGATGTATCCATTTGCTATTGCATTTCTATAGAAGTGGTAATGTAAGAATTCCTAGGCTTTTAGATCTTCCCTCTGCAGTATTTGAAATGTTTTCTCTTCTCCAGCATGCAAGACAATGAAGTTTATACTGCAGTTGTTTGAGTTTAGCACCTTCATATATGCATTAAGAAAGGTGAGCAGCACAATGCTGCCAGGAGGTTGGACTCCACTGACTAGAAAAACTTCTAAAAGGCAGATGCTGGGCCGCAGCATTGGTTGGAAGATAAAAGCAGTTGGATCTTTCCTAAATAACAAAAGTGATGTTCAAGCTAACTCTTGTTAGCATTGCACAGGAAAAGGCAGATCATTTGAAATATTTAATAATTAATATAATTAAGATACTTTATAAATAATTTGCCATTTGTAACCAGGTATCTCTAAGTTTTTTCTGCAATTATTAGTATAGTAAGTAAGTAAATGTTGATATATGCTAGTTCAGGGTGATTTTATAGCAAATGTCCATTGAGGGCATTTCAAGCTACTTCTCCAGGCTGAAAATGTGTGATAAAATTATTCTCCAAACATGGAAAATGCATGGAAAATGATCTTTCCCCTTTGCCAGCTCAGATCTTAGATTTACTGGGTGTTTTTCAATTTAGCAACAAACATGACTTTTACATCTCTATTTCTCTCTGTTGCTTTTTAGTATTCCTCTTTTCTTAAATTATTGGCCTGAAGATTAAGTGCTTTGATTTCTTCCCGGCACATTCCTTTACAAATCTGTGATCAGTCATTTGTTATCTATAATGTCCACCATTTTATGATTTCAGTGTCATAAAATGGGTAAAGGAAACCATTTGGTTGATAAATGTGGTATTAAAAAAAGCTGTGTGATCAGGCCTACATCACAGAACAGATTATAAGCGAATCATCAAGAAAATTGCTTTTCTGGTAGAGAAATGTGAAGATTGTTTTGTTCAGTGGGAACAAAATTCAGTAAGAAACCCACCGTACATGATGCTTCTAAGTGAGCTTTCCATTTTTCCTCCATCCACCCACCATTACTACTTCTGAATATAAGAAGTTCCTTTATTTATCAGAAGGTGAAAATTTTACCTTTCTGTGGGTTCTTGGAGGAAAAGTTCTTGCATATAATGAAAAAAGAAACTGATAATGATGCAACCTCTCAACAGCAGTTCTTGAGTTTCTATTTGGGGGGGGGGAGGGTGTCACTGTTCATAAAGTTCCATAGGATAATTTATAATGCACCAAAATTCTAAAGGAGCATTTTAATTTAAAGAGAAGTATAACATATCTCAGTTGAGTGAAAAGACTCTTATCTCTCTCCATATGCTTCCTTACCTTTGAATAATTCAGCCCTTAAAAATTGAAAGTAACTGTTCAGTTCAATTAGTTATGAGAAACTGGAAAATTATCCTTTTAAAACCGAAATGATATGGTAACTACCTCGCACCGTTGAAAGCATAACTAAACACTTCTCAAAAATAACCCTACAAGCTTTGCTTGATAGTTTATAGCCACCTTATGTATTCAAGATATATGCCTAAACCTCTGAATCCAAATGTACTCTTCAATGTGTATTTTCATTCTGGGTTCTGGGTTATAGGAATTATTCATATAGCAATAAGAAAAGACACTGGGGGCAGGAAATAACACCTCTAAATCAAACTGTATATCTAGTGTTTGATGCACAAATATTATTTGGATGGTGCAAAGTTAACTGCATTACGTTCTTCCTCCCCCTCCCCTCCCCTCCCCTCCCTCCCTCTTTCTTTCTTTCTTTCTTTCTTTCTTTCT
>JAHTLZ010000129.1:67714696-67729670 GCA_023846285.1 Phrynocephalus versicolor
CTCTCTCTCTCTTTTGCCATGGAAGCAAGCGGCTGTCAAGATGCCAGTGCGAGAGCTGCAAACTGGCCTCCTGACCATTTTCAGAGGGGTCCTGCTGAGCTATCATTGGGTGGACCCCTTGAAAAATGGCCCAGATTCCACCAGGAGATCCCCTCGGGTCGACTTTTAAAGGGGTCCAGCTGATGACAGCTCGGCAGGAGCGCTCTGAAAATGGTTGGGACACCAGCATGAGAGCCCCAAACTGGCTTCCCGAAGGCTCCTGCCAAGTTTTCATCAGCTGGACCCCTTTAAAAAAGGCCCAGTCACCACCGGAACCCCCCCGGTGCTGACTGGGCCATTTTTAAAGGGGTCCATTCAATGACAGCTCCACAGAAGCCCTCTGAAAATGATCAGGACACCAGTGGGGCTGCCCCCAAGCACCAATCAGCTGGCACGTGGGGCTTCAGTGGCTGGCAAAAAAAAGTTTAAAGAGCCCACACTTTTCCCCACCCAACTGAGCACATGGGGGGGAGGGCAGGCTTTCAAAACTTTTAAAGTCCCCTAAGAAAGCCCCACATGCCAGCTGATTGGCACTTGCTTCAGGAACCAAAAAAAAAAAGTTTAAAATGGCCCACCCAATCTGGGCGCATGGGGGGAGGACCATGGGCTTTTAAAACGTCTTTGAAATCCCTGAAGCAAGCCCCATGCACCAGCTGATCAGCACTTGCTTTGTGGACTTAAAAATGTTTTAAAAGCTCGCACCATTCCCCCACCAGATCGGGCACTTTGGGGGGTAATGATGCGGGGCGGGCTTTAATATATATATATTTTTTGCTGTGGAAGTAAGTACCGATCAGCTGATGCATGGGGCTTCAGAGGGGGAAATGATGCGGGGTTTTAGAAGCAGTTTCCCATAGGAATGCATTGCTTCATTTCATTTCATTTTTCTTTGAAGGGACACTTCATTTTTCATTTTGTTAGGGAACGAAATGAAAAATGAAATTAAAAAAAATCATTTTGTGCCCATCTCTAATGATAAAGAGTATTCCCTTCATCAGAAGTACATGAAATTGGTTCTGATAAATGTTCCTAAGAACAAGAGAAAATCTTTTCATCAGTGAATTAGATGCATTAGTGACTGACTGCTGAACACATTTTAAGCTCTACCTGCTGCAGGCTTTTCAACCTTATTGTGTGACCCAGAAATAATGAGAGACAAGGTACCGCAGAAAATTGCTTTTGCCACCTGCATCTGTTGACCAAACTGGGTGTTGTAAATGCATTATGCACTATAACCTCTCCAACATGAATGGTTTGTTGTTGTTGCTTTCTTCAAAAGAAATGTTCCTTTTTTTATTTATTTTCATTGTACCACATGCAGGTTTATTTTCTCTGTGAGATAAAATGTCCAGTTTTAAATAAATTCCTTTTGCTTTTGAAAGTATGCTACCTGAGCCCACAGCCTCATAAACTAGACACTCTAAAAATCCCAAAATATTTACAACTGTGTGAGCCATATAAATGGCTGACACTTCTCCAAGGGGAGGGAGGTAAAGAGAGGGGTTCCCCAAGGTTCAGTACTGGGACCACTGCTTTTCAACCTCTTCATAAATGATCTAGAAGTAGGAGTAAATAGCAGTGTGGCTAAATTTGCTGATGACACTAAATTATACAGGGTGGTAGCAACTGAGAGAAATTATGAGGGCCCCCAGAGGGATCTCTTGACACTGGGGGAGTGGGCAATCCAGTGGCAAATGAGCTTCAACAGTAGTAAGTGCAGAGTGATGCACGTTGGGGCAATGAAACCCAATTACATTTATAAACTGATGGGGTCTGAACTCTCTGCAACAAACCAGGAAAGGGACCTTGGTGTCCTGGTGGACAGCTCAATGAAGGTGTCAACTCAGTGTGCCACAGTAGTGAAAAAAGCAAACTCAATGCTAGGGATCATTAGGAAGGGTATAGAAAATAAGTCAGCAAGAGTCATTTTGCCTCTTTATAAATCTATGGTGAGGCCCCATCTATAGTACTATATTATGCAAATGGAAAAAGGCAGAGGAGGGCAACCAGAATGATTAGGGGATTGGTTACCATCTGAGGCCGCAACGGCTGGGCCTCTTCACTCCTGAGTGATGGCGCCTAAGAAAGAGGTGACCTGATTGAAGTTTATAAAAACATACAAGGTGTGGACAAAGTAGATAAGAAAAACCTGTTTTCCCTATCGCACAACACTAGAACTAGGGGGCACTGCATGAAACTTTTGTGTGCTAGATCTCAAAAAAAATATATAAGAGAAAGTCCTTTTTCACCCATAGGATCACTGGTTTCTAGAACTCCCTGCCAGAAGTGGTGACAGCTGTAAGCCTTGACAACTTTAAGAAAGGATTGGACAAGTTCATGGAGAACAAGGGTAAAAATAGCTAAGGACAACCTCTGGGTTGCAGAGATGGGCATGGTATCTTTCAATGCCATTTGTGGGGATTCATAAGCAAGTGAAGACATCTGCATGGGAACACCCAGAAGCAAATGGTGAGCCACTGGGTGAGACAGAATGATGGACTGGCTGTGGCCTGTTCCAGCAAGGATGTTTTTATGTCCTTATGTCCTTATCTTCAAAACGTAGAAACATCTGGAACTGGATCTTCAATGTCTAAAGCTATATGATTCCCATAAACTGAGAGTGTCTCCACCTGGCTGTCATAAAACATTCAATTTTTCAAACAAACAAACAAAAATCCTCCAATTTATGAATATGGAATATTATGCTTCTGTACTCATGTTTCAAAAATCCTGTAAATGGCCTAATATTGCTTCTCAATAGCATGCCTGTGCTGACAACAGGAAAAGGTTGCCAAGCGTTACATAGGCAAGGGTAACTTGAATGTTGAAATTACCAATGGCAGCAGTCAAGATTGTCTACAGGATACTCTCTTGTGCTCACTGCTATTCACAGTCACAAAACATATGGAAATATCTTGGAAGCTGACTCTTTGTTCCATCACTTAACCACTTCTCATCCAAACAGAAAGCCATTGTCACAGCTGTTTTCAAGAAGTGTGGATGGTAGCTTTTCACAGAAGATAAAGAACATACTCACGCTAGCCTACTTGAAACAATGAGGCATCTCGCCTTTCTTTGTATTTGAAGATGCCAACAGGATGCCAATTGGATATTACTTTGATACAGGGGACAAGATGGCATCCTTCATTGCATCTGAGCAAAAGGTTCAAGCTGCCTGATGCTTCCCTGCTGTTTGCTGCTTTAGTTCTGCAGTTCAGCATAAGAAGCACCAGCATGCATCTCAGGAAAAGATCCAGGCACGTACACATGTGATGTATGTTTGGAGTACATGTCTTTGATAAATTGGCTTTCTGGAGTACAGTGATATCATTCCTAGGTGGGTCAGCTTGTCCTCCTATCCAGCACAGGAGTAAAACAGGCATCACTCGTGGCCACTAGGCACATACCTTTCGTTTTGGAATAGGTTCGGTTCCAAAATGAATCACGGCAACTTAGACCCACCTTCCAAAACAAAATCATCCATTGACTTACCTCATGCGGGGCTAAACTCCAACCCAGGAAGTAGCCCCGATGCATCACCATTCCTTCTCCCTGGTGCAGGCCAATCAGGAGCTGTGCAGGGACATGCATCATCCTGCCTCCCTGTCTGACTGGCCAGCACCAGGGAGAAGATGATGCTTCAGAGGCTACTTCCTGGTTGGAGTCTAGCCCTGCACAAGGTAAGTCAATAGGTGAATTCATTTGGGAGAGTGGGTCCAAGTTCCGAACAGCAGCTGTGATGCCGTGATTTGTTTCGGAACTGGACTATTCCAAAATGAAAGACCCATGCCTAGTGGTTTTCTTAATCAACCTAAAGGTAAGGTTAGCTCTGTGGTACGCTGTATTGCATCGGTGAAAGGAACAAAGGACTACTACAACACGGTTACTCATGACCAAGTAGGCTCGGTGTATTTCCAACAGCTCTCAATGGAGGTACATTTTTGTAGATTCCCCATATAATTATGAAACATGTTGGCAAAAAAGGGGGAAACTGTATTTATGAAATGAGACTTCTTTGTAAGAGATTAACCCGCAATCCAATGCATTTTTAGTTTGAGACCCTTTTAAGTTCACTGGGGTTTACTTAAAACACCCAAACATATACACACATACCTGTAAAACATTCCAAGAACCTTTGTCTTTTAGCAATATATAAACATGAGAAACATTTTGTGGGATCACAACCTGTTCTTTTCACATTTTCAAAATTGTCCAGTGCCATTATGACAGAAAGATTAGCTTACGAATAAACCCTGTATGTTTAAAAGATGTTCAGTTAGCTGTACATCCATAATAAAATGCCATTCTCATTGTCAGAAGAGATTAACTTGGCCATAGCAATTTGCTCAGGCAAAATTGAGGATTAAATGTAGTTGCTCAGAAAGATTTCCATTTAATTTATAAATCTGAATGGAAGCCCAGTCACTGCTAGTTAATCAAAGAGAAAGCAATCTGTGGGTCTGTAATAAGAGCACAGGAACATGTAGACTAAGGCTGAAATTCTATATATACATAACTGTGAGTAAATATAGTTGCAATCAAAGGATTTTACTTCTGAGTAGATAGGTATAGGGTTGTGCTGTAAATATTTAAACAAGAGTTCAAGGCAGAAATGGGCATATTTTTGTATCAAAGTCAAGTCAATTCTTATCTAGGAAATCAGTGAACACTGTGGTTATTTTTGAGGCAGAAGACTTCTCAAAAATATTTCTGATGGTGATGTTTCATAAACTCTATTCTGCTCTGGTCAGACCCCACCTGGAGTACCGTGTCCAGTTCTGTGCACCTCAATTTAAAAAGGATGTTGACAACCTCGAGCGGGTGCAGAGGAGGACAACCAGGATGGTTGAGCGTCTGGAGGAAATGTCTTATGAGGAACGTCTTATGGAACTGGGAATGTTTAGCCTTTCAATAAGAAGACTGAGAGGGGATATGATAGCTATTAGCTATGTTTAAATATTTGAAAGGATGTCATATTGAAGAGGGAACAGGTTTGTTTTCCATGGCTTCAGACACTAGGACTCGGGGCAATGGTTTCAAACTACAGGAAAAGAGATTCCATTTGAACATTAGGAAGAACTTCATGACAGAGCTGTTCGGCAGTGGAATATGCTGCCATGGAGGGTGGTGGAGTCTCCTTCTTTGGAGGTTTTTAAGCAGAGGCTGGATGGCCATCTGTCGGAAATATTGTGATGGGGTTCCTGCATGGCAGGGGGTTGGACTAGATGGCCCTTGAGGTCTCTTCCAACTCTATGATTCTATGATTCTATGATTCTATGAAACCAACAAGGCCAGGTCTATGTCCTGAAACATGCCAGAAACAAAATGTTTCCATGTGATATTTTCTTAGCACATACAGCATACTTCACCACACAGTGTCACCTAACTACAGTTCTGAAAAAACTGGTCTGTTTAGCCTTGAGGAAAAAAAAGACTGTCAGGAGATATGACAGCATTTTTCAAATATAGTACTTGAAATGAAATCATACAGAGGAAGGTCAGGATTTGTTCTTAATCATCCCAGAGAGGAGGACACATAACAAAGTGCTCAATCTACTGCAAGACATATTTAAGTTGAATATCAGTTGAATATACCTCCAGAAGCAGACTCAACCCAGACCAGATATTCCTGCTCTTGGACCTGTGTCTGAACACCACATATTTCATGCACAGAGGGGACTTGTACAGACAGAAGCATGGTTGTGCCATGGGTTCCCCAGTGTCACCAATGGTTGTGAACCTATACATCAAAGAAGCGGAGACAAAGGCACTCAACACCTTCCCAGGGAAAACACCACCCCAATGGTTCAGGTATGCAGGTGATCCTTGGGTGAAAATCAGGACTTGGGAAGTACAGGCCTTTACAGCCCACATCAATGTAGTGGACCCTAATATTAAGTTCACTAGGGAAAACACCCAAGACAACAAGCTGCCTTTCCTGGATTGTGCAGTCCTCATCACACATGACCATGGCCTGGGAGCAGACGTTTACAGGAAACCCACCCACACAGATCAGTACTTACTGTTTAACTCCCATAATCCATTACAACACAAATTAGGAGTCGTCAGGACCCTAAACCACAGAGTAGAGAGGAGCCCCACCTCCATAGAAGCCAATAAGAAGGAAGACAGGCACCTGAAGACAGCACTTAAGGCCTGTGGATATCCAAAGTGGGCCTTCAGCAAGCAGTGTGCCGACCCAGAAGAACAAGCCCAGTGGAAGAACCTGGTCATTCCCTACATGGCTGGAGTGTCTGAGAAGCTTAAAAGGATTTTTGGCAAATAGCACATCCCTGTTTATTTCAAACACACTAAGGCACAGACTTGTCCACCCAAAGGATCCGATATCAAAATATAAAAGGAGCAATATAGTATATGCGGTCCAATGCAGTGAAAGTGGACCTCTACATTGGAGAAACTAAACAGCCATTAAACAGAAGGATGGCCCAACATACGAGGGGTAACAGCTCAGGACCAGTATCAACAGTACACCTCCACTTTTAGGACAAAGGGCACAAGGTGAGGATGTACACATATTAGACAGAGAAGAGAGGTGGTTTGAGAGAGGAGTCAGGGAAGCCATTCATGTGAGCATTGAAACTCTCTCTCTCAACAGATGTGGGGGCCTCAGGCATAGTCTATCTACTACTTATCAGAATGTGCTTTCAACAATACCCAGACAAATCAAAAAGCCTTCACCACCAAGGCCATAGCTAACGACCCATACTTTGTAGGTTTCAGCACTAGAGATGGGCACGACTCAGAAAAATTGTTCGTTTTCGTTTTCGTTTTCGTCTAGGGGTCCGTTTCGGCTCGTTTCCATTTTCGTGAGCTAATTTCAAAATTTTTCGTTTTCGTTTCGTTACGTAACGAAAACGAAAAAACAAAAACGAAAATGAATTTTTTTCGTTTCTTCCCATTTAGCTCCATTAAGTGCTTTCCCAGTAACGAAAAACGAAAATTGGCTCAAAATTAGTCGTTTCGTTTCCGTTTCCGTTTCCGTTCCAGTTCTGAGCCGTTTTTCGTTTTTTGTTTCGTTACGTAACTGAAACGAAAAACGAAAACGAAAACAAAAATACCGCTAAGTCGTGCCCATCTCTATTCAGCACTTAGGCCATTGTTCACCTTAAGGCTATGGATACTGTTGTCTACCTATCTCTCAAGCAAAAGAAGTTCAATTGCCATGGCTCAACTTCTAGATAAACTCACCTGGATGACTGAGAATCTTCACAGACATCAGGAAAAACTTAATTGTTAGAGCAGTATGAAAATGGAACCAATTAACTCAGAAGGTGGTGAATTCTCCAATGCTCGCAATAAGGTTCCCTCCTAATGTGCATGGGTGTTCTGGTATGCATGCCTTTTCCCCGTTCCACTGTGTACCATTTTTGCTCTGGTTACAACAGGAACTGCAGGGGAGGGTCTGCATGCATGCACATGTTGCACAGCCATGCAGGGCACTGTTCTGCCAAGCAGGGCTGAAAATTAGAGGCCACATTGGCTGTAAGCATTTAAGAGAAAAATGGACAACCATTTGTCAGATCTGCTTTGATTTAGATTCCTCCCTTGACCAAGAGGTTGGACTCAATGGCTGTGATTCTATGAGGAAACATAAATGCATTAAGGGGCTGGTAGGACTGCTTCCTATTGCATTAAGAAAAGCAGCTGGTAGTTGATATTTTTCATCACTGAAAGAAAACTGAAAAAAAGAAGGGACAACCAGCCACCCATGTCAAACAATGAGATTTGAAAGTGTCAAAAATTGGCTGTAATCTTCCCTCCCAAAGCACTTTGGTCACAAGAAGGGTGTGGAGACATGGGAGGAAAGATGGAACCTAATTTTGAATTGTGCGAGTTGCCCTATCAAGCCCAATACAGCAATCATCCTTCCACAATCACTTACAGACTCAGTCCTCTTACTGTAATAATAAAGTAATGTCTGTTAGTAATGTTTGGTCAGTAATCTGAGTGAGGGGATAAAACCAACTCTAGACTGTTCCAAAGATGCAAAAAGGCTGTCTAAGCACCAGTGCAAGTCCATTTATTCCTATAGCAACAAAAAAAAGAGTAGTTGGTCAGGATCACTGCAATTTTTGTAAAAAAGCTGAGTAGTAGAGAAAGATTAAGGGCAGACTGTTGATGACAATCAAGGAGGCTGCCCAACCAGCAGTGCAAGATTTACAGCTAAGCAAAATGATTACAACAGTGGCTCTGGGGTCCATGCAGGTACTGTATGTATCTATAGTTGTTTATATTTGTCCCACCCAGATAGTAGAAAGGCCACTACTCTGGGCAGCATACAAATGGCATTGTCAAGACATGCAAAAACCATAATAAGATGGGGGTCCTTGAGCTCTCCCTGGTGATTTGGCTGTCTAAGGGCTCTATCACACGTCCTTTAAAATGCTGATTAAATTTCAAGATAAAGCGTTTCCAAAAATCTTGTCCCCATGCCCACCGGGCTTTAAAATAAATGGTTATGCCCCCTTTAGTGCATTTCCCAAGACCTACCAGAGAAGTTGGGAATTTTTTGCACCTGTAAAAACATGTGAGCCAGATGTCCATGGGAGCTCACGTATGATCCGGTTTTCTGCTCCCCCCCTGCCCCGACCAGCTCATCCTGGCACTCATCGGCACTTTTAAAAATATTTTTTTATTTTTCCCTCCCCCCCACCCCTTCGGGCTGTCAGCGCTGATTTTTTATTTTATTTTATTTTTTCTAGTGCCACCTCCTGACCCTGAGGCTGGTCTGTGCTTTTTTTCAAAAAATCATTGTACTAGTCACGTGACCAAGAAAGAAGAAAAGCTGGACTTTCAAAATATCCAGATCTTCTCCCAGACAAGATAAAGCACTATGTCACTTCTGAGCTCCCATTAGTAGGAGGGGATTTAGCTGCAATCATCTTCTCTTTTTGCACCCTGATCTCTTGGACTGATCATTTTAGATTACATTTCCCCATCCCTTCAGATTGAAGCTAACCACTTTTTAAATGCCAAAAATGCCAAATAGCATAAAGAGGATCCATTGGGATATTGTTCTGGTGCCAAGGTAAAGAGCAGCAGGTCGCATGGTCTAACAGTTGCACCAGGTGCACGCAAGTGCTCCTCCTGATGTTGCATATTCTTCCAAAGACAATTCACAAACCAATATAACACCTTTGCTGCCTCTTGATTTCATCTGCCTGTCTCCAAAACAAACACAGCAGCTAGAATCACCTCAGTGAGGATATGATTACCCAGCAAGGGAAATGCATTCACTCATTGTGAAGTCACACCTGGGATTTCAGGTCTGCTTAGTTTAAGTGGTAACACAAGGAATGGGAGACCTTTCTTGTTTGTTTGTTTGTTTGTTTGTTTGCTTGCTTGCAATTTTGCATATTGCTGTGTAGGTGGCACCATTACAAAGAACTGTGTTACATACAATAAAAAAGGCTTCCTGCTTCAATTTCCTGTATTGTTTTATGGGGTTTTAAGTTTTAACGTACAGTACACTCGCCTGGGTTTTCCTTTTCTGTGTTGGTTCAAAGCAATCACATGCTTTAAAACCAAAGCGAAAAGGATTCAGTTTTTTAAAGATCAGCAGTGTCCCTCCTGGAGAGGAAAAACGTATGGATTGGGGCTACGGGACTCTGAGCTAATTTGCATTTCTCATGGTGCCATGTGATCAACAGGAAAAACATGTGAATCATCCTTTCCAAAACCTGTAGTATTTTCAACATTTTCTCCAGTGTAGCCAGGATCTCAGTTTCTTTGTGCCTTAGTTTTCACAGTGTTAAAATATGATTTGGCATTTACTGGCCTTTGCCTGGTACTGAGGCCTTCCAAGTATTTCATGGTTTCATTAAAATGAAGTTAAGCTGTTTTCCCTGAGGTCACCTGCACAGGATTCGCAAGACAAGCTGGGGACCTGAAAAATTCCATTTTCACATTGAAAAGGTCACATATCCAACTTATCACTGAATAACATTTGCTATTAGTTATATGCTCAGACGAAATGCTTTCCGGTGTTTTCCACATTATACCTATAGCATTTTACATGGCAAAAACTATTTACCAATGACTTCAATATTTAAGAAGGTGGGCTGAATCCAACCAGGGAGATGAAATCATTGAATCAACGAGACTTACATTAGTTACATTCATTAGGTAGATCTTCTCTAATTGAACCCAAGAATTAAACTGAGCCCAATATAAAGAAATTCATTATTTTATTTACCAATTAACCTGGAATTCATATCATCCTCAGAATAACAAGTGCTTATTTTCCACCCAGAGAAGTTACCATGTCATATTTTTACAATTCCATATTTGTTAAGAATGGTAGTGATTATTCAGTAATGATGGCAAGGCAATAATGCTGTGGCATTATTACTTCCTCCGTCCTGAAGTCAGCATCCGTTTATTTGCAGAATATTATCTGGCTAACCATACTAAACACTGAGTCCGCCTTGTATCTAGGTGGGTCTCCATGGATGTGGAAGATTCTTGTTAAACGTCTGAGAAATCTGTCAAGTTTCATTATACTGAGAAATCGTGATGAGACTTTCCCTGAACAGGCAAGGTTTTACAGCATCCTTCCAAGCAGGCTTCTTTTCATTCCCCATTTTTCATTAACCACAATTCAAACTAGAGGTGGATGCTTCATGCTTCATACGAAACACAAATCACCTCTGGCCAGGTCTTTCCAAGCACAATTATCCCCCACCCACCCACACCCGCTGCCCAGTCCACTCACAGAGTCCTGCCTTGGTGGCAGTGCACCTATCCTCACTGCAACCCAGCCGGCTATTTCTGCCTCCTCAAGCATCCAGACAGTCAGTCATCAGCTGTGTAATGATACTCTCCCTCCTGCCTCCTTGCTATCTCACCAGCTGTCTGGGGAGGCAGAAAAGAGCTGGATGGGCTGCAGTGAGGATTGCCACAAAATACCATCTCTAATTCAAACCCTCTGCAGAATGCAATCTCTGCATAGGCGATGACAGTTTCAGCATAGGAGAGGTATTTATTAGGAATGGGCACCAAACGAAAAATGAAACACTGATGCACTGGTTCATTATGTCACTAAACAAATGAAACAAAATGAACTGGGGAAACAGTGTTTCATTAGTAACAAAATGAACTGGTGTTTTTTTTTTTTTGTTTAAAATGAACTGATTCGTTTCTCTGTAAAACAGCTCTCCTGGGTCATAGAGACATCAAATTTGGTGTGAATCTTCCGTGGACTCTTCTATATAAGCCCTCCAAATTTGGAGATATTTGGGGTTCAGGGGACTGAGTTATTCAATTTCAAAGGGGGTGCCCCCAGAAAAAAACATTTAGAATTGGCAATGTTATGTGCTTGAAAATAGTGATCCCAAGCAGCTAACAGCATGGAAATTACAGTGGAGCTTCCTGAAGCTCTCCCCTTGAAGCACCCCCAATTTTTAGAGGTTTGTGGTACAGGGAATAGAGTTATTGAGATCCAAATGGGTTGTGGGGGAACTTAATTGAAGGAATGTGGGTTGGTGTGCTGAAGGGAAGCTGTCAATTAACAGTTAAATTGGTAAAGTGTGCTGACACACCCCTTCCATTAAGCATAAGCAACCCCCACATCCTTTGGAGCTTAATATCTCTGCCCCCCAAAACCCTAACTTTTCCAAATTTCAAAGGATCCCCTAAAATCACTTGGGGAAGAAAAGCCTGCCATTCGCATGCCTCAGATCAGTAATTTATTCAATGAATTCTCAATTTTTCCGTTTCATGCCCATCCCTAGTATTTACAATTTATGCACACTTTCAAAAATATTATCTGAGATATCCCAGAGATCAACGACATTTCCTGAGAAATTTCTTTGCTAGGTGATCTGGCGTCACGCAACTTGACTAAACAAATAGCCCTTGACAGTCCTATGACAGAAGGCTTATAGTGCACTTCTGGGCTTGTTGATCCAAAAGTAAACCCCTCCAAGTTCAATGGTACTAATTTCCAGGTAAGCATAGAGGAGTGATGCCTTGATGATTCATTAATTCTGGAACAAAGAGAAATATTGTAGGTATCAGAGAATACAGTGCTCAGATACGTACATTGTGGTAGTGCAAGATTCTGTGCAATACTGGACAACACTGAAAGGACTTGCAGAACAGTCTCTTGTTTCTTGGCCTGTTTTCCAACAGCCATAGTGTGCTAATGTAGAACTTTTATGCAAAACAGAGGTTGATATGTACATATATAAATCAGCAAACAAAGGTGCAGTGATACACCCAATTCTGGTAAATAATGAACAGCAACAGAAGAAACAACAGCCAATGCAAAATTGCCTTACGGCTCATTTAACCCTTATTGGTATCTCTTGTGCGCAAACCTTTTGAATCTATTTTTCTGCTGTGTATCTCATTTTATTTAGTTCCCTGGTGTTTTATTTTGTTTTTCACATCAGTACAGATGCTGAACAATTAAAAATGAACTATTTGCAAATTGCTTTCCAACTGCTTAGTAATTACAGCAAATTTAAAACAAAATGTAAAGAATGAACTGCTACTTTTTAATAAAGGAACATCTTTCCTTATTGGGTATTTAAAGAGATCCTCGTTTGTCTTACTTTTGTGGCTGAAAGATAGACTTGTCATTGATTATTTTCTCAATGATTTTCTATCGCTTTCTGAACTACCCCATTAGGCCAATCAACTAGAAGTTCAGCCCTTTGGAGTACATTGGTTGTACCATCATATATTTGATGTTAGAGTTAAACCATGCAACATATACCTGTCTACATTTGTTACTGAAGCAGACAACTTATTCATTGCAAGCAATAAGCATTCATTTCATTGTTTGGTCACATTGTCATTACTTTCCTAACTGCCAGCATCATAATCTGACACATCCTTTTAAGATACTAAGTAAATATTTTATTTTATTACCGTCCTGAGGACCATAATGATGCCAACGTCATTTCAAATTGGAGCTGTTTTAACAGGTGCTGTTTTATTCTCTATTTAAAGTTTAGTCCATTTATTAACCATGCCACAAATATAAATGTCAAGACAAACATTTGGTGGTAACCTGGTGTGTGCAGTTACTCAAGGACAATCCTCGGACAGTGCCTGATTGCCCAGATGTTTAGTAAGCAAAATCACCACCACAGTCTCGGAAATGCAGAGCTGGGAGAGCTAGATCAACGGTCTGCTAATGACTGGCAAAATGAATAACCTAGGTAGGGACTCCTCCTTGCTTCTCTCGAAACAATAATAATGAGAACACAGTATGGGAAAGGTCTGTCGTCACATTCTTATATTGAAAAATGTGGTCCTCTATAGTGAACAGATTACTGTCTTTTCCCAGCCTCCTCCACAAATAGGAAGAATAATATGCATTCCTATGGTGAAACTCTGATATCATCTATTCTACCCTATGCAGATGTCACAATCTTTTTAGTGAAACAGCATGCTGCAGAATTGGTATCAAAAGGAAGGCACTTTTAAGGATAACTGTTCAAGGGATCAGCAGAGGTCACTACTCCCCCCCCCCCCCGATGCTACTGCTATGGCAGTTTGGAGGAACTCCATGGTTAACAACCATAGTACAGGAAGGAAAGATTATACTTCTTGGTGTAGTCCAGGCACTGTGATTTTTCCAGAGCAACTGATATTGTTGCATCTATACTTGCGGTGTAAGTCGGTGGAAGAATGTGTGGGACAGAAAGAGAAGCCCTACTAAAGACAGCATGAGTACTTTGGAAAAGAACAAACCCACTGTTGTTTCTAGGGGCTGCTAGTGGCAGAGGGGCTGGCTTTGCCCTATCCTTTTGCAATAGAGTTAGTCATTCATTCTTTTTGCAATCGTACATCAAAGGAGCTTTCCCACAGAGTTGGGAAAGCATTAGAGATATACTTGGGTGTCCCTTGGGCATGCAGCCGTGCAGCTGGAAAATCCCTTCACTTCCAGAAGTATCTCATTGGAGCAGCATCAAATATGCCCACTTCAGGAATGCATTCCTGATGTGGGCATATTTGCCATCAACTCCCTTGATGGCAGCTGAAATCAAGGAAATTTTATGCACTTCTCAAACTCTGATGGCTTCTAGTCAAAACTATTCTGGTTTTTGATGTTGCCTATGTTCCACATTCATACCCATATTTCTTCCTCTCTGTTGTGCCCTCGAAGTACTTAATTAGTACAATTCAGAACTCAGTAAATCAGATCTGTTGGAAACTAAGCTGAGATGGCAGCTTCTGTCCTTCAAAATTACATCTTTCATCCTATATGTTTATTCAGTAACCCAGTTCAGGTTTCTCTTGATTTGGGTGCCATGTCAGTTCACCAGGGCAGTTCAACTGAGTGTGTAATGTCTGCTCCAGCAAAGGAACAACACCATACCCCGAAGGCTGACAACAGGAACAGTTGATAGTTTCTGCTGTAGATACAGATGCAGCCATGGAAAAGAGCATTCAGCAATTGCTCTAGTAGTGCATCTAAATTACACAATACTGAACTGCCTGCAAGAAGCAGTTGTCAGCCTAAGATGGAAAACAGACCATATGCACCTAAGCATATAACCTGTTACACCCTTCATAAATCTGGTTCCTTTGCAATTCTTTGCAATACAAATCCCAACATCCATAGACAGCATGGTCCAACACATCTGGGGAAAAGCCATCCTAGTGAAATGAGTGGGCGAAAATGAATTTAGCTCCTGCAGGTTGCTGCTCTTTCTCTCTTATTTTAAAAGGGAGGATTGGATGCTGCTTTATTCTGAATGAGACCATTAGTTGTTCTAGCTCATTATTTTAATGATATATACTGTCAACCTAGCAGTTCAAAAGCATGTAAATGCAAGTAGATCAATAGGTACCACTGTAAAAAGCGGGAAGGTAAAACAGTGTTTCCTTGCAGCCATGCTGGCCACGTGGCCATAGATTTGCACAACCTGGCTCTTCGGCTTGAATACAAATCCCAACA
>JAHTLZ010000129.1:67732263-67764461 GCA_023846285.1 Phrynocephalus versicolor
CCCCCCCCCCCAGTGGGTTCATATAAATGTTAAATAACATAGGAGACAGAACAGAACCTTGGGGGACTCCACAGGTTGGGGGGGAGGATAGTGTGTTCCTCTCTCCCCTCTTCTACTCTGCCTGCCACTGTACTCCTGACCACAAGTCACCAATGTGCAAACATGTGCTGGCAGGCTGTGGAAATGGCTGTCACATTCAGTTACTGGTAGTTTTAGAATTAAGTGATTTGGGCATTATTTGCTGTGTCTGTGGTGGTGGTGGGGAGTGATTGTTCAAGTGGGAGATGTATGGGTTAGATCAGATCAGGACAGCACAAGAGTAAGAAAATCCCGGCAGGATATGTGTTACTCCATTCTAAGCAGGACTTGTTTCTTGGCTGATGCATGTCTTCTCCCTTACAGAAGGGATTGGTTTCCCATGCAGGATGGGTTTTTCAATACTAGCGCATGAACTTGATTTATGGGCGGTATGCATGCACGATATACATATCCAGCCATGTGAGATTCATAACTAAATCATAATAATAGGCGAGGCACATTGCAGTCTTAGGAGCATAGAGACTTGGATCAGTAGGGCTGGCCCAAGAGGCTTTGTCACCAAAGGCTAAAGCTCTACATTCTGGTTGGGCTTGTTCTCATGAAGCAAATGAGAAGATTAGAGCACTTTCTGCTCAAAACAAACAAACAAACAAACAAACAAACAAACAAACAAACAAACAAACAAACAAACAAACAAACAAACAAACAAGATGGCAAGTTCCTTTTGGTTGGGCTTTGGAGAGATTTGTGCATTATTAATGCATTTTACAAAATGCATAGTTGTTAAGAGTGTGGACAGTTTGGTGTGAAACGGAGGGCCAGGCGGAGCGAGCAAAGGTTGATGCGTCCGCCGGAGAAGGTCATGGAAAAGACCCAATTAAGATGGAGAAGGAAAATGTGACAGAGGTGGAGGAAGACCCAGGTCAAGGACTGAAAAGGGGGGAGGAGATAAAAGAAGGAGAAAAGGGAAAAAAGGAACAAAAGCAAAAACCAGCCATAGGGTTGGTTGAGGGTTACATGGCCATTACAAAGAGGGTAGAAATATGGAAAGATATTCAGAGGGATATAGAGGAGGTTGCCATAGAAATCCAAAATAAAGAGACACTGATGGTAGCTCAGGGAGATGAAGGGGAAACGAAGATTGATAAGGGAACCCAAGCAGGAGGAGGGAAATGGCAAAGGAAATCAGTGAGAATACAAGTAGGCAGAGGTGAGGAGAGAGAATCCGATAGGGGAGGGGGACAAGAGGAGGAGCCGCACGAGGAGAAGGAGGAAGGGAGGGGCCAGGTGAGGAGCAGGCAGGAAAAAGAGACAGTTAGGGGATTAACGGACAGAGTGAGGGGAAGGAGAGGGACAGTTGGGATACTGAGGGAAGAAGACAGGAAAATTTATCCCTCCATCCCTTTCAGAAGATATCTGAGACGAGGTCATCAAAAGGGCAGCGGGAGAAAATATGAAAATAGAAGCTGTCCTGAACCATTTAGCCCTTTGAAATGGATCTCAGACTGGGGTTGGGAGTCCCCCCCTACAACTCCGATCACTCAGGATGGAGAAACCCTTCTTGGGTTTGAAAAGGAACACTCGTTAGAGAGATCAGGAGGATCTAAAAATCCCTTTCTTCAAGACAAGAGAGTTCAAAACTATGTAAGTTCCAGTTATCCAAGTTTACCTTTGTTAACACCCCATGCTCCAGAATTATATGCAAGAAACGACAATGAATCTTTAAATGCCATGTTGAATAAAAGTTTGTTAGATTTGGAAAACCAACAGACTCCCATCATTGCATCACCAGCCGAATCTTTAATAAATCTGAACGAACCTGCACATTTGGATTTCCTGCACTGCCTCTTCAACAGATCCTCTGTTTGCAACACATGTTCAGACAGAGGATGCTAAACTACTGAGCCCTGTCATCAGTTGAAAGCCATCTCAAAAAGCCTGAAATTTGTGTCTCTGCCTGGATACCTGAAGCAAAGCTATTCTTTGAGAAGCTACTTGGTGTCCTGAGACCTGGAAAACCTAATTTCTTTATTGCATAATCTACCTTTGAGGTTAGCAATAATAGATTCTACCCAAGTATAAGAGTTTTTGGAGGACAGCAGAGAATGAGATGGT
The DNA here is from genome assembly GCA_023846285.1 of Phrynocephalus versicolor. Lineage (NCBI taxonomy): Eukaryota > Metazoa > Chordata > Lepidosauria > Squamata > Agamidae > Phrynocephalus > Phrynocephalus versicolor. The sequence goes on from JAHTLZ010000129.1 coordinate 67,734,418, forward strand.
TGGACGGTGTCATAGATGCAACCAATATGGATTTGACAAAACTCCAGGAGGCAGTGGAAGATAGGAAGGCCTGGCAAGCTCTGGTCCATGGGGTCACAAAGAGTCGGAAACGACTGAATGACTGAACAACAACAACAACAATGGTTGGACAGAGCACGAACCCTATTGTGAAATTAAAAGACATCTCCCAACATGCCTTAAGTAATCTCAACATGCCTAAAGTAATCCTCTTCTTGCCACCAGGAATACATTCACATCTGCATGTCACAAGCCAGGCAGCTGTGATTGCCACTAAAGTGAGAATTGAGTATTGGAGGCTGAGTTTCTGTGCAATCAACATCCTTTTTGACCCTCTGCCATGCAACATCTCAGACTATTCACACTGACCATGCAGTTTGTGTTGTGTCCAGACCAGACTCAATACAAGTGGTGTTCAGCTGTATTGGTCCTGCTTATTACCTTGATGGATTTCACTGCACTGACCCCAGCAAGTTAGTGTACCATTTGCACCCTCTGCTTAACACTGTCATTTACCCAGCTGTGCAAAGCAGCACCTCTAGCTGTTATTCCAAATTCCATGTTTTTTCTTTCTTTCATTCCCTCTGGAACAAAAGCTCTTACCTCCTTTGAAAAACAGCAGCTCTGTGCAAAGCAACCTTCATTCCAGTTTTTTTTTCCACCCTGCTGCTTGCTGTGATGGAAATTGATGAAGCAGTACCTGAATATTAGCAATGCACATAATCTGACGGCTAAATATAGAACCGACGAAGGTCCTCCTTTAGGCAGAGGCAATATGACGAGGGAAAATCAATGTCATTTCTGATACAGCTGCCAGACAGACAACTTCAAGAAGAATTTCATCTTCACCTGTTACTGATTCATAGGTACACTTTTCCATCTGAGTACAGACAGCACCATCATCCTATTTATATTTTAAAACACATTTGTTTGAATGTAAATGCATATTTTCAAAATTTTCTTCTTCTGTTGTCAAGGTTTTTTTAAGGTGGGGTTCACACATTAGAACAGACACCGTTTTGTGCTTCAGACAGTCTTTGTATCTGAGTTTTATGTCTGAAAGCCACATAGTTTTTTCAGTGGAAAAAAAAAACCCCACAGTACATTAAATGTTACAGAAATTAGGTAATCTTGCCTGGAGTCATATTTTGCTTTTACTTTATATTCTAGGATTTCTTGTGTACATCATAGGGCCCTAAGAGGTGTAGCATGATTTGGCTATCACATCAAACTTGCCTCAGTAAATAAAGCCAGTTGACCTTGTAAGGCAGTGGTATCCAAACTTTGGCCCTCCAGATGTTTTAGACCACAACTCCCATAGTTCTTTGTCACTGGCAATACAGGCCTGGAATTCTGGGAGTTGTGTTTCAAAATATCTGGAGGGCTGAACTTTGGACACCCCTGTTGTAAGGTCTCAGTTTCTGACTTGTTCTGGAATTGTAGTACAATGGGACTGGGAACTGCTGCCTTACTAGATGACTTCCATTATCACTCCCTGCCCCATAATCCCTTGGCATTCACTGTGATAAGTGGGCTGTGGGAGTTGGAGTGAGAAAACATTTGGAGGGACACATTTTCCCCTGCTCTGCAGCAAAAGGAAATGTCAGCATTCTGTGGGCAGATTTAGTTGCTACAGAGAGCTTGAAGCTAGAAGTGCCAAGTCCTTATTACCCTAATCCCATTAGGCCATATGATCCTAATTATGTTATCTTTTGTGACCTCATGTAACTTGCAAATTAGCTTGCTTCATTTGCTGATTCTTACTGGAAGTTAAGTACTGGCTTGGTTTGCATTCTGGTTGGGCAGACATAATGCTTAATGAGAACTGTGTGGCTGAAAAATGACTGTGCTTTCTTGTACTAATGATTGATTAGTTGACTATAGGGTGCACTGCAGTGTGGACCTCTGCCATGTGTAGACTTACTGACTATCCAGTAAACCCTTTTCAACACCAGTGGGTCCCTATTAGTTTTTTGAATACAGGCTTAAACAGAAACAAAACTACTGTTGCGATTTTCAATGTACATGTACAAGCTGTCAGCCATTTTTGGAATCTACTATGGAAAGCAAACAAGGAACTTCTGGGTAGGTGGGCAAAACCACATGACTCTCCACCCCTGGTCAAGAGCATTAAACAGACTGTACACTGAAGTTGGAAGATCAAAGGATAATCTGAGAAAATGGGGCTTCTCTAAAGAAGACACCTTGTGTGAATATGGAGAAGAACAAACCATCCCACACATATTACTATGCATACAATGCCCCTCAGCATGTATGGAGGAAGATCTTATGTTGGCAAGAGGGAGTGCTGTTGTTGATACGGCCTATACTTGGGTAAATATCATCTAGTTTTGGTGGGGTGGGATTAAAACCATTTTATATATCTTTTTATACATAATATTTTTATAATTTGTCTATCTTCTGCCTAACTCTATATATTCAAATAAGGAATGAATACTATATGCCAAACACTTTTTTTGGCTTATTGCTGGGTTTCTTATTTCTTATTTTTATTGTATTATTGATTTGATTTTTATTCTCTGCTTCTATTTTAATGTTTGTTTTGTGTTGAAATGTAGGATTGGGTCATCACTCTACTTTATTATTGGCTCAGGGAAGTCCTTACTAGACATATTCCACCTGTCTATTGTAAAACTCATTTTGCCAACAGATAAGGACATTTAATCAATACATGAAATTCAAGTATGTGTGTTTATGTAAGTGGGAATTGTGTCTTGGTTGCTTGTGTTTTGGAATAAGGAGCCTTTTTCATCCCAAGAGGCTTCAGATTCCTTCTGGCATTTCCAGAGTTATGGGGCTAGATGAATAATTCATCTGAGAAGTAAGTGACATTATGATTGAGCTTTGGCAAAGTGTATTTAAACATTTTTTTAAAAAATAGGATGAATCAGTAACTGCTCATCTAAGCTTGTCGTGCTTCAAATAAAATGACTGATCGAAAGTGGATTTTTGGAAAAGATCTTCTCAAACCATTCCTAAATCAACGTCTTTTAGAATCACATAAACAGGAGAGGGAAGATTTATGTTCAGTTTTCTCCAATACAAAGTGCTTTGAAGGTAAAAGGGTCAAAATCTCATAAGTTATTGCGTGACACAAAATGGAGGGGTGCCTCTTTACCAGTTAAGAAGCACTGAGAATAAGTCATAGATGTGGCACTCTAAGACAAGGATCGGCAACACTTCTCGGGGGTTATGATGGATTACCCCCGAACCCACTGGAAGGTACTTCTGTCCAGTTTTGCCATGCTGCTGACTCTACCATTGATTGACCAGCAGGGGATTCTAGAGACTTTTAGCACCATGATATCTCTGACCGGTTCAGCAGCAGGATTTCTATAGGAATTCTAATAAATATATAGTTTATATCATATTTATATATTATTATATAAATAATATCTAGCTATCTAGCTATCTAGCTATCTAGCTAGTTATCTAATCTATCTATCTATCTATCATCAGTGTAGTGTAGAAGGCAGAAGGGGCAAAGACTCAGGAGACTTATTCAAATCCATACTGCTCCATGGGGTGACAATGGTGAAACCACTCTCTTATGATATCACATACATTGAAAACTCTATCAGGGTCATTGCATGCCAATTGCAACTGGACATCCCCCTAACAACAATAATCTGGTCTAATTCATATAGGTAACTAAGACTATGACATACTTAAATAGTCTACCTTTTCTCAGAAGATGGAAACAATAGGTCTGTAGGTTATAGCAGCCATAAACTTATTTTTATGGCTCTGTCACCTGAGTGAGAGAGAAAGGAAGAGAACAAGAACTCAAGAAGTTTCTGAGAGAAGTGATTCCCCTCCTCCTCCCCATTTTGAGCAAGACGAACAATATTTGTTTTTGCTTTTTTTTAAGCAAAGCAAAAAAAGCAAAACGTGCTGCTTATATGCTGCTCCATAATGCTTAAAACACTCTCTGGGCAGTTTATAATTTAGTTATGCCTCCCTTCCCCACGGCGAGCTGGGTACTTATTTTACCGGCCTTGGAAGGATAGAAGGCTGAGTCATCCATGAGCCAACTACCTGGGATTGAACCCTAGGTTGTGAGCACAGTTTTACCTGAAGTACAGGCATTTAACCACTTCTCCATGAGATGAGAAAATCAAAGAATGACTTTCTTGTCACTTACAGTTTCATTCAGCCTAACTTAGGGGTGTCCAAACTTTTTGCAAGGAGGGCAGGCAGGATGCTGCAGCAACAGTAGGCTAGGGAGGTGGCTGGGGGGATGGACAGAGGCAGGGAGGGCAGGAAAACCATAAAACTGCAAGCTGATGTCTCCATCCAGTATGCAGAGGGGGCAGCTGGCGGGGATGAGTGACAGGATGAGCCAGTGGGCAGAAGAGGCCGCGGGCCACTTGAAATTTGAAAACGGGCCACATTTGGCCCCCAGGCCTGACTTTGGGCATGCCTGGCCTAGCGGTTATCATGCAGCAGCTTGAAGACTAACTTTTCCTTTACAGCCTCAATCTTTTTTAAGTAGAAGCTGCTTCATGAAACCTCATCCATTCATAAAGGTATTGATCTTTCAGTTGCTCACAGACTTGCTTTTTGTTGCAACACACAATTGTGTCTCCTCTGGATTGTGACCCTGAAACACATGGGACTTAACTGCTTCCTTGTTGGTTTGAGTGCAATTTAAGGGCAGTTCAGAGGCCATTTAAAAGTATGTCCCTTCCTTGCCATGTGGCAGCTGGTATGTGTCAGTTCTCTTCAGGAGTCATACAAAAACTAACAAGTCATAGTCCAACTCTACTATTATTTCTTTAGGGGCAAAATCTTACTGACCATATAGCAAGCATGTCCTACTGACTTAAGTCCCAAATAAGGTTACATTATCAGTGGTATCTTGATCTTTACCCACACTGCTTCACAGTTCACACACATTATAACCTTTACAACCCTGTAGAGTTTAGGCTGGGAGACTGTGAGTTGCCCAGGTCACACAGTGAGATTGTAAGAGAAATATCATAGATAGAAAATGCTGCTTTTAGATTAAATCTCCAAAACACTGTTAGATATTTCTGAGAGCTGTCATTAAAAAAAGTATTTTCTCCTAATCTCTGATGAATATTTTGTACTTCTTGCTGATGTGCTTATCTGCTTACTACAAGAACAGGGCTGGACATGCAGACCATCTCAACCCCATGCATTTGAAGTAAGGAATTGTGGTAGTTACTCTTAGTTTCAATAGGCTGGTAGCTTTGGGTACTTTTTCTACCTCTATAGGTTTTTTAGATCCCAGGATTTGGCCCTGAGATTGTGGCCTTCTCTAACCAGATCTCAGCCATCTCAGGGAGCAGGATGTTGCTGGCCTACGTGTTCTGATCTTGCATTGGGATTCATTTAGACTTACTGTTGATCACCCAGAGATCCAGCAGTAGATTGAAATGAAGATTCCCCCACCCATTTGGTATAGGAAACAATGTTCTTTTCCCTTTAACAATACACTTGATTCCCACTATGTTTTGTTGTTTTCGGACAATTGTGTTCCAGCAGACTCTGTAAAATAGACTTTTGGAAGTGCTACTGTGATGCCTTTACAGTCATAACTGTATCTCCATATTATTTGTTTGACACATATGTCATTTTGTAATTGTTGCTAAATGTTGCCCATGACATAGCAAAACTCACACACCTAGCTCTCAGATATTGCCCCATAAACCCCAGATAATGGGGATGATGATTACTTGCCAAACCAAATGCGGTACATATCACATTTTGTTCACCCAAACCACCTGAATGTGTTGCATTATACTCCTTGATGATCATGCAAGTTCTTTTGACTTGGTATATTTTCTTTCATATTTATCATTGTATGAATTATGCAGGCTAAGATGTTGAAAGTCAGGCAATATAATGAAAACCGAAATGCTTCCTATTTCTACCCTTCTCCATAATTTCCAAAAATAGAACTTCTTGCATCTTACTGTGTGTGAAAAAAGGAAGTGTCCACCTTGAGTGTTATGAAGACATTTGAAAATAAAGATGAAGCATGAAACTCTTTTGTACCTCTAAATGTAAAGAACTGCACAGAGCATGGTACTAGGTACTGAGACTCTTCAAGGAGAGGCAGTTTGATTAGAATTGTGATCCATTCAAGCCTATTATTCTAGGACTGCATGCAATAAGATTAAGTATGAGAGATCGAGTGGCTGTGAATCTTCAAAGGACAGCCACATGTTTCAATACCAGTTGGTAAGTGTCCTCTATTTGGAGAGCTACTTCATCCAACTATGAAGAACCATAAAGTAAGAGATTAGAGACCTTGAACTTATTTGTCCTCATTGAGCACTTTGATAGTAGATTCAGCAGGCAAACAGATTACCTGGTGTCTTCCCCACTCAAGTGAGATACAATGTTTACTCTGTTTAAATTATAGCTGCATTTTTTTACAGACCTGCATAAGTGCATATAAATCTCCTCTTACATATGAAAGTTTTATGAAGATACTGTGAGCCGCTGGTTCTTGCATTTGAGTTTTTACACCACTAGCTTTGTAATGCTGTCTCACAGCAAAATACTGTTTCCAGTTATATTTCTGTTTGAATTGGGTAATAGACATTCATTATGGCGTGGTAGAATTGAGTGGTGCATGTCTAGCAAATAAATAGGTGAAACAGATCTTTAGTGAGCCAATGGAACACATGTTAGTCATGGTATGGTCCTACAGACTCAGTTCATACTTCACAAAGTCACATTGAAATATTCAGCGTACCAAATGCCATGTCCAAATTAGCTTCCATTTGTTCTATCACACGCACGTGGCCTGTAGGTACTCCTCTCTGATGGAATGGTAGAATGAATTCCCACACTGCCAGTGCTCAAAGTGTTGATCATGATTAATGCAACCAGGCTGGCTATCAAAGTGTACATTATAAAAGGACTAATTTGTCTCAAGTTGTAAAATCAGACAAGGCATCAAAGGACAGATTGCATTGATTTATTGTGTAGTAATGAACAAGACAAACCCTTCCCCCATTTCTAAAGAAAGGAGTAGAGAATTCTTTTCTTGATTCTAAAAAAGAGCAGCTTTTATTTTATGAATCTGAAAGTGGGCATGTAATTAGAGCTGCAAATGAAATATGGACATAAATTCTACCATCTTTCTTTCCACAGAAGGAAATATTGCACCCCACATTTCTTCATTTCTTCTCTGAATCAAAGATACAAAATTACATTTAGCAATCACACAAGGCTTCAGGAAAAGGGCTTGAGGCTACGAGGCCCTCAAATGGTTTCTCCTTAATGGCTCCATTATTAAGTTTTCTATTTTTAGCTGAATTCTCAGGTACACTCTCACCCTACTCTCTCAGTTCTTTTTTGCTATTCAACATTTCTTACCACAAAAGAAGATGGCTTTGTGTTATGTTGTCATAGCAACTCTTGCTGTCACCCTACAAAGTATAGGGAGGGTAAAGGGAAGCAGATCAGAGGGAGAAGAAAATCAAAGCCAGAAAGAATGCTTTCCATCGTATCTTATCACTATGCATATCATAGAAGCATATCCAAGGCAGTTTATATTTTGGAAGGTGGGGCAGATGGAAGAAATGCAGTAGAAATTGAAGAATGTACAAATGCAAGTCTCATGTTTTACTTGGCTTCCATTGCCAACGACACTTCATTTCCTTTTTATAGTTTTAATAGGCATAGCACAGTGATGTAATCATTTTAGTAGCCAATATGGTTCTTGTGGCCCAGCACCCTTAATCAACTTTATGCCTCATTCTGTAAGATAAACATACAGAACACTGTATGAGTTTTCTGTGGCTGACTAGGGCTATGTTCACACAGTAAATATGTTTCTAAAGTGTCCCTGTTCAATCTTGGGAAGGAGGTTGGTTCAGATGACATGTGTTGTACCTTGCATTCCTTCCATATTGAGCTAAATCCATGAAAAATCTGAGAATCTACTATTTTTGTTCTTTATTATATTCCACATTATTGTGCCATTTTGATGTGTGACTCCCTCCCTATTCCCCCTGGGGGAGTCCTGTAGCACTGCTTTAACCATAAACTTTTATTTAATTACTTTTATTTTATTTTATTGCAGTTGAGTTGACTCATTTTTGTATGATTTTGTTGCCTAGGATCTGAAAATTGAATTTCAGAGACTCTGGCATAAACCGGTACAGTTGGATCCAGTGGTGAGCGGCACGCTGGGTGTGGTGCCTAAAGAACTAGGCAAATATTTAGAAGAAATTGGAGTTGACAAAGTCACCATCAGTCAGATGCAGAAAGCCACCTTACTGGGATCTGCTCACATAATTTCCAGATACATCAAAAGCAAAGTGTTCTGCTTATATACCACCCCATACCACTTTAAGTAGTCTCTGGGTGGTTTACAATTTTAATTACAGTGTGCAGGCTACACATTGCCCCCCAGCAAGCTGGGTACTCATTTTACCAACCTTGGAAGGATGGAAGGCTGAGTCAACCCTGAGCCTGCTACCTGGGATTGAACCGCAGGTCGTGAGCACAGTTTTCCTGCAGTACAGGCATTTAACCACTGTGCTACGAGGCTTGGGAAGCATTTGACTACTAATTTGTAATAAAAATTCCAGTGTAGTTATCTTGTTTGCTGTGTGATCATCATCATCATCATCATCATCATCATCATCATCATCATGGATTCATCATGGCTCATGATTCATCGGGGCTAACTAATCAATGAATAGACAAATGGATAAATTTCCAATGCTGAATCAGTGAATCAATGAATCAATTTTGTGCTCTTTATAATGCTATAAAATGGTTCCTGACTCTCCTCTACAACCTCCGAAAGATTGATTAGAACTGGGATTCATGCCTATCAGGTATGAATCCCCCAAAAGTGCCCTTCAGTCAAGAGCCACCCAGGCACCTAGAGTCACCAAACATGCACAAGATTTCTCCCAACTCCCCTCTATAATTTCTCCAAGTTTGTTTTCAGATATCTGGGATATTCATCCACAAAGTGGGGTCCTCTAGGAAAATGCCCTATAGCAGTTGGTTCGAGAAGACCAACTTTTCATCAAACTTGGACAGATTGTAGAGGAGTATCTGAAGAAGCTTCTCTTGAAGTTTGGAGCATTTTGGTATCTGGGAAGAACTTTCCATGGGAGGACCTACTGGGGGGGTGGTGCATAATTCAGACATCCAATCTCCATCTGGAGGGAATGTAGAGGAGCAATGGAGGATGTCTTCTTCCAAATATACTGTGTCTAGGTTCCTTGGGGGACATTTTATGGCCTGACAAATTAATGAATCAAAAATTGCTCAAATTCATCAATTCATATTCATCAGGAGACTTCATCTATGATTAATACGAATAGAAGAATTTTGATAAATTGGCCAAATTTGTCTGAAAATGTGATTCATATTTCAAATAATCCCCCTTCACTACTTCCGTCAGATACTAAGTGTGGATGAAACATCACTGCCTCCCTGGTAGTGCTTATGGACCTCCAAACTGTTCAGCTTTGCTGAAGAACTAAGCTGAGTAAACAATGTAGCAATGGCTGCTTAAATCATACCACTGCCTTACAGTGTGGGAGATAAAACTATTATTTACCAGTGTGGAAATAAGATTCTGCTTTCACTCCACACATAATAGTTTATGTGGAATGGGGATATGGTGCCATCTTATCTTTTTTAATCTAAAGGAGTAAAAAAATCTTGGTCCAGCCCTGCTCTTGGGGTGGAAGACAACAGGCATTTGATGAAACTAGCCGACCGGACAGACTGCATATCGGCGTATAACACGCATACATCATTTGCCCCCTATTTTCGGGGGGGGGGGGAGTGCGTGTTATACGCCGATAAAATATCTAATACTGTGGCTGGGACTTTCAATATATCAATAGTAGATCAGTAGTAGTTCCCTGAAGAGAATTCATTTTCCAGCATTGCTGATGGCACAGGCTTAACCATCTGTTATGTACCTTATGGCATCATCTTGTACTTTCACTCTTTGTATCTTCATCTCCTCGTGCTTCTGAATGGTTGATGCTTCCTCTTCATTGTGCTTATATCTCCCTGCTGGGGCCTTTAAATTACATGGTCAGTGCTAAGCCTTGACTGCAGTTTAATGCTTCCTGCAAAACTTATTAACTGTGTAGTAATAAATGGGGAAGATGCACAATCAATGATGTAGCTCTCTATTTGCATTTTGCATCCTTTTTAATATGAAAAGTGCAGATGGGTATAGTTCCTGCTAGTTATATAGGGGAAAGGGTTTGAAATGTACGGTTGCTTTCATAGAATCTGGCTTTTCAATAGCCATAAACCTGTTTGAATTCTTCAGTTTATGGAACAAAAGTAGACAATAGCTTTTATTTTGTTTACCTTGATAAAGATGTGATTTGCCCTTGAATGAGACTTTAAAATAGTCTGGAAACAACAGCAACAAACAACCTCAATTCTGTTATTTTTAGCATTTTTTCTTCCCCTATTGTGCAGCTTTGGAGATGCATAAGTGTACATGTATTTTCAAACCAAACTGGAAAAGATTGCATACTGTTAAAGGGCAGGATTTGGGAGCCAGAAAACTCTGTAAGTTTCCAGTTCCTCTGCAGGAATTAACAAAGCATTATTTACCATGATAACTGAAATTGTAAAATGACAGTAAAATAGGGAAGTTTCAGGAAGTTTAGCCTTTTGTTTCTGTCCATGTCTTTTAATATTTAAAATATTAAAAGAGGAAGCTGTAAAGGTGCTACACACAACATGCCAGCAAATTTGGAAAACTCAGCAGTGGCCAGAGGACTGGAAAAGATCTGCCTAAATACCAATTCCAAAGAAGGGCAATGCCAAATAATGTTCCAACTATCTCACAATTGCACTCATTTCACACACTAGCAAGGTTATGCTCAAAATTCTACAAGGGAGGCTTCAGCAGTATGTGGACAGAGAACTCCCAGAAGTGCAAGTTGGATTTTGAAGGGGCAGAGGAACTAGAGATCAAATTGTCAACATGCACTGGATTATGGAGAAAGCCAGAGAGTTTCAGCAAAACATCTACTTCTGCTTTATCAGCTATGCCAAAGCCTTTGACTGTGTGGACCACAACAAACTATAGCAAGTTCTTAAAGGAATGGGAGTGCCTGACCACCTTACCTGTCTCCTAAGAAATCTGTATGTGGGACAAGCAGCAACAGTCAGAACAGGATATGGAACAACTGACTGGTTTAAAATTGGGAAAGGAGTACAACAAGGCTGTATACTGTCACCTTGCCTATTTAACTTATATGCAGAGTACATCATGCGAAAGGCAGGTCTGGATGAATCACAAGCCGGAATTAAGATTGCCGGAAGAAATATCAACAACCTCAGATAGGCAGATGATACTACTCTGATAGCAGAAAGTGAGGAGGAATTAAAGAGGGTGAAAGAGGAGAGTGAAAAAAATGGGATGAAGTTGAACATAAAAAAAAAAACTAAGATCAGGGTCACTGGTCCCATCACCTCCTGGCAAATAGAAGGGGAAGAAATGGAGGCAATGACAGAGTTTATTTTCTTGGGCTCCTTGATAACTACAGATGGTGAGTGCAGCAACAAAATTAAAAGACACCTGCTTCTTGGGAGGGAAGCAATGGCAAACCTAGGCAGCATCTTAAAGAGCAGAGACATCACTTTGCTGACTAAAGTCTGGACAGTCAAACCTATGGCTTTTCCAATAGTGATGTATGGAAGTGAGAGCTGGACTATAAAGAAGGCTTATTGCTGTAGAATTGATGCTTTTGAGCTGTGGTGCTGGAGGAGAGTCTTGAGAGTCCCCTGGACTGCAAGGAGATCAAACAGATCCATCCTGAAAGAAATCAACCCTGAATGTCCACTGGAGGGACAGATTTTGAAGCTGAGGCTCTAGTACTTTGGCTACCTCACGAGGAGAGAGGAGTCCTTGGAAAAGTGCCTGATATTGGGAAAGATTGAAGGCAAAAGGAAAAGGGGAAGGCAGAGAATGAGATGGTTGGACGGTGTCTTTGATGCAACCAATATGGATTTGACAAAACTCCGGGAGGCAATGGAAGACAGGAAGGCCTGGCGAGTTCTGGTCCATGGGGTCACGGAGAGTTGGACACGACTGAATGACTAAACAACAACAACTAAGTTTTGCACTAGACCACCTTATCGCTACGTTGATAGATTCGCTTAGCCGTCCAATACTTTAAACAGTCCATGATCTTCACAATGAAAAGGAGAGCTGGGCAGAGGGTAGAATGAAAGGAAAGGGTCTGTGGGTTGTGGTGCAGCTCAAACAGTATTGAATTGAGGGCCCAGTACAGGCAGTGATGCTGAAACAACCTGCAGTCTCCATCTCATCACTTAATCCGATCAGAAACATACAATGGGCTTCAACTCAAGCTGCAGCAAAGTCAAATCAGAGTGATTTCCAGGGTAGTCACAACATCAATGACTTCCCTATTTATTCTGCAGGGCTGCCAATCTCATGTTTGGTTCATGAGTGGCTCTTTCACAAGTAATGCTATAGCAGGGAATGTTGTGGCTTTACGGACAACACTGAGCACAGCCTACATGGTATCTGGTGTACTTACACCATCTTCATTGTATCATTTTGCTAATCTTAGCTCTTTCCAGGCTGGTTCACTTGAACCCTTATTTAAACATTTAACAACCACCAACATTACAGCTACCAGATTGCTGTTTGCAAATGTGCTCACATTCATTCAATTAAAGAACAAACTGAAAAATATTCAAAAATTTCTCTTAGAACAAAGAGAAATACAATTTGCCAAATTTATCTATATGCTCTTGTACCCACATTTCCCCCCACCTCCTTCTGAGTCTGTAGCTGTTGTTCATCCTAACAACATCCTTTATTTTTTTTCTTGATTTCAGAGTTCCCAACCCTCAACATGAGTATTTGCCATGTCACCTGGGATATACTGGAAGGAAGGAAGGAAGGAAGGAAGGAAGGAAGGAAGGAAGGAAGGAAGGAAGGAAGGAAGGAAGGAAATCAACAAATGGTTCCATGCTCCAGAGATAGAAAGAGTATTTAATAGATGGCTTGCCACAACTAAAAAGGCTTTCTCCCTTGTGGAGTAACAATATCCCCAATATACTCAGAGAAATGCTAAACTGATAAATTCATATCAGTAGCACACTGATTTGGAAGGAACTTCTCCTGTAGCAGTTTGGGTCCCAAGTAGGGATGGGCACAAAACGGAAAAACTGTTTTGTTTCATTCAGTTTCTCTCCCCCCCCCCACCCTGCATTTTGTTTTGTATCATAAGTAATGAAATTTCGTTACTTATGAAACAAAATGAATCCTCCAAGGCACCAGTGCTCTAGCTGGTGTGGTGGGGGATTCAAAAGCCTCCTCCCCACTGCCTCCCAGCTGATTTTGACAGCTTAATCCCAGCTGGGAGGCAAGGGGTAGGAAGAAAGGCACAGCCAGGCAGAAGTAAATTCCCTGCCTGACTTCTCTTTTCTCCTTGGCCACCCCCTCCTCCCAGGGGGGTGTTTTGGACAGCCCCCACTGCCCACAGCCCTCCCTGTCCAGAAAACCACCCTGGAGTACAGAAGAAGGAAGGAGGTAGCAGTAAATTCAACCAGAGCTTCAATTTACTGCAGCTTCCTAACTTCTTTCGTGTGATCCCCGCCTACTAGCTGGGGATTTTTGACAGGTTGGGGTTTGGAGAGGGGGTACCCCTCCCCCACCCCAAACTGTCATAACGTCCCAGCTGCCATGCAGGGGGAGGGGGGAAGGCTGAATAGAACATGCATTTTTCTCCTCCATGCTCTGTTTTGCCTTTTGCCCCTCCCCCACCTCCCTACTGGGGCTTTTTGATGGGCTGGGGAGTGGGAGGGAGGGGTGCCCCCTCCAAACCCTGACCTGACAAAAAACCCAGCTGGGAGGCAGGGGATGGTAGAAATGCAGAAAGGAGTGCTTTTTGTCTTCAAGGCAATTAGGGAGTTAATGCTATAGAGTAACCTCCTTGATTGCCTCCACGCTTCCAGCACAGTTTCCAATTAACTATACTCAGCCCCTCAAGAGTGTCATAACTAAGTCCCCTTACCCCCCATCCCAAATCTTTCCAGATTTCAGTGGGTTCTCTAAAATTGCTTTAGGGAACATCCCTGCTACTTTGGAGCCCCAAGGTAAGTAAATTTTGATTGCATATTTTTAAAAATAATTTTGGAGTGCATATATTTTTTAAAATATGCACTCAAAATTACTTACCTTGGGACACCAAAATAGCATGGGTGCCCTCAGAAAGAGATTTTAGAGAATCCCCTGAAATTTGGAAAGATTATGGGGTAAGGGGGCCGAGTTATGAAGCTCCAAAGGGGGTACCCCTGGGAAAAAATACCTTCTAATTGTAATAATATGGGAAGCGGTGGCAGTGCTATTGCTGCCCAATTAGCTTCCAATTCCAATTAGATTTTTTTCCCCTAGAGGTACCCACTTTGGAGCTTCATAACTCAGCTCCCTGACCCCCAAATCTTTCCAAATTTGGGGGCTCTCAGGGAAAAGCTTGAGGAGGCTCCCCTGCCATTTCCTCTGGAATGAATCATTTTGTCCTAGAGGGAATGTGTAACAAAATGCTGCTTCCCCATTTCATTTCATTAGTTACCAAAGCGATGAATCAGTGTGTCATTTTTCATATGGTCCCCATCCCTAGTCCTAAGTTATTTGAGTGCTTCAAAGTCAATGTTGGCCATAAGGTGGCTCTCTCAGCTAAGCATTGTTTGTGTAAGCTGAAACACAGGGAGGATCTGGCCTAGCAATTAACATTTTCAACCACCTCTGTGATAAGGATCTAAATTTAAACCCTGATGTGATTATCTTTGGCACAGGGCCCCGCTCTGTTGTCATTTGACCTACTTCAATCCCTTTTCTTTTTATGAATGAAACATATTTGCCAAATTGACCATTTCACTGTCATTTTAGATTTCAGACATCCTAGTGATAAGTGCTGTGCTAATTCCTGGAGGGAAGCAGGCTGAATGAGGATGCTAAATAAATTAATTGATAGGTGAATGGATGCTGGCAGTGATGTATGAAACAGAAGATCTTTCTGTTCAGAGTAGGTATGGAGAGAATACGTATGTGGGTTATGGAGAGGTGATGGGCATACCATGAGATATAAGAGGCAAAATACTTTTTCACAGACTAAGTTGTTCAACTGTAGAAGTCACTGTTAGACATGGGCATGGAACGACGAAATATCCGTTTCCGTTGTCGGATACCATTTCTGTTACGTAACGGTAATGGTAATGGTAATTCAGCCTGTCCAGCCCAAAACCGAACCGAAAAAAGAAAAATTTGGTCGGATTTTCCGTTACCGTTTGTGGCATCACGTGATGCGAACCACCGAAAAAAAGTTTTAAAAAGTTTTTAAAAACCCGATTCCCGGCCGAAAAAGCAGGCGAAAATATGCCTGCCTGAGGCTTTGCCACCTACCAGAGGGGTGGTTTCTGGGGGGTCCCAGAGGGGTTCCCAGCCTCCCCCCTCCTCTCCTGTCCTGGGCTGCTTGCACCAGGCTGGAGGGGCATCATCCTCGTCGTCGCCATGCCATGCAGTGGGGGAGGAATCCAAAATGGCGACTGCAATTTTTTTTTAAAATCGTGGTCCAAAACACACCAAAGCACAACACAAACACGTTGAAACATTTATTCTAATGCCTGAATTTTATTTTATTTTATTTTAATTTTATTTTAATAGTAGCAGCAGTAGGTTTTTCTTGCAATAAAATGTCTGCATTGATTTTATTTTATTTTTTTATTTTTTTACACCTGCACAATGATGGGCTGGCCATGGGATGGGACCATGCAATTTTTTTGATCCATTCCACCAATGGCATGGCCAGGTTTTGACTGACACTTCTGCATGGCTCAGAGGGTATAAAAACCTGAGGCACCCTCCAGAAATCGCAGTTGGTGTGTGGATGTGGTTGAGGGAGGAGGGCTGTGGCTACTGGTGCAATCCGATTGAGAATTCTTGGAGGAGGGAGGCCTGGGTGGAGGCTTTAGGCTTTAAGTTAGGCAGGCAGGGAGGGAATTGAATTTTGAAAATTATTTTTTTGTTTCCCTGCAGCTTTGAATGGCTAAGGGAATTTTTTTCTTTGTTCTCTGCTCTGGCTGTTTGTGGGGAGAGGATTTTTCTGATATTAGATAAAGGGGGAGGGTTGACTGGGAGTGGGAGGTGTGTGATTTATTTTAAAATATATCATTTATTTTCTATTTTTTCCATCTTCAGTTTGCTTGCACACACACAATTTGGGTGTGCAAGAACAGAATCTCCTATCCTAAGGGGAGAATATAAATATTTTACAATATTATTTACTCACTACTAGTTTATTGTTTGTTTAACTTGTTGTGTTGTGTGTGCACTGACTGAACACGTACATACATTGCAAAGACATGATGGCTTGCTTCTTTGCTTTCAAAAAGGGCCCATAGGATATCACTGCACATATATAATCTTTCTGTGTTTTTCTTACTGTTGTTTCTGTTTTTTCTCATTGCAGAAATATTTTGATGTTCTGATTTTGCAACAGAAGGATAGAAGATTAATGCAGGCTTCACAAGTTGTTCTCCTAGAATCACAGAATAATTGAGTTGGAAGGGGTTTATAAGACCATCGAGCCCAACCCCTTGTTCAAGGCAGGAACCCCGATCAAAGCAGATCTGGCAGATGGTTGTCCAGTTTTAAATGCCCCCAGCATTCTACTCTTCCATATTTTAAAGCTAAAATTTCCATTTCCCTCCGTAAGTCATCTACTAATGCAACCAGGGCTGTCTCAGTCCCATAGCTGGGTTTGAAACCAGATTATTCACTACCAAAGAGCCCCCCCACACACACACAGACTGAAAGATTCCCCAGAGGTACCTGGAAACACCAAACTTGCAGCTTCCTCTGACTCTCCTCCATGCTTGGTAAAGTTTGGGTTTCCCTAAGTCTGTTGCTAAAGGGCACTGTCCTAGGGTGGCTCACTTTGAGAGTGTATAAATCAGGTATCTGAAGCCCAATCTTCGCCAAACTTGGAGGAACTGAACAGGAGAGTCATGGGAGGTTTCTCTGCAACCTTGGTGCCTCTCAATACCTTGGAGGCCATTTTAGGAGGATATAAATTAAAAATGGATTTAAAACAGATTCATCAATTCCTCAGAAATATTGTACATTTCATTTTTTTCCCTTGTGATTTGTTGACCTTGTTGAATCATGATTCAAAGAAAAAACACCAATTTCTAATTAATTAATTAAAAAGTTTAAAATAAAATAAAATTAGTCATCATAACTCATTATTACTTTTGCAGTAGAGGCCATTTTAGCATTTGTGGTTTTTTTTTTTTAATTAGCTCTTTAAGCAATAGAAGTGCTTTATGCACACTCACACCAACATGCATTGCCTCTTAAATGAAACCTTACTAATGTACTATTTGCCAACAGAATTTTAATGGAATATATATTTTAAAATATGACAGGCAACCCCAACCCACTCTCCATCCACTACCATATTAGCAAAATGGATAATAGTAGCAACCAGTAATGTTGTGTTTTAACAGTCTTTTTAAAATTAGCACTATAACATTTAGAGTGCCATACTGCTATAATGATGCTTTAAAGAAAATGCATTATTGCAAAGCGCTATGCCCCATTTTCATTTAAGTTTGCATTTTAATATCATTTTGTCTTAAAACAGGAATGTTTTTGGACTACAATTCTCAGCAGTCTGAGAAAACACAACCAGTGAAAAGGAATTATGGGTGCATGGGTGCAGCCTAAAAACAAGTGGAGGGCCCGACTTACCCAAAACTTTAAAATGAAGTAAAACCAAACAGGGAGAAGCTCATTAAGTCACTCATTAGCCATATAAATTTAAAATCCTTTAAAAATATTTATTTATTTATTTATTTATTTAAGTGCTTATATACTACCACTTATTGCAAAACAAACAATAAGCAAGATTAGATACAACATCACAAAAACAATATAAATAATAAAAATAAGAAAATAAGAAAATAAGAATAGGAAGAACTTAGAAAACCCATGGATAGAAGACACTTGTAAAAAGCAGTACTTGTAAAAAGCAGTACTATTCATTTTTTCCTACTGGAAATTTTCCGTATGGGACTACTGTGAAACAAATAATGGTGATGCATACTGTATAAGCTACTTGAGATGTCTTAGAAAGTACTGTATTTAGAAATTGTAATTGGTCCAGATATTTTGCCTGCTTGCAAAGACCAGCAATAGAGAGATTATGGTTATGGCTTCTTTTTTTGGTACAACAGCTTCATTGTCAAGCAAAGCAAAGTGTGCTGCATACATAGTGCCTCATAGTGCTTAAGCCTTCTTCCAGTTGGCTTACAATTTCACTATGCAGGTTATAACCCTAACCCTAAGCCATTCCTCATAAGACATTTCCTCCAGACCCTCAACCATCCTGGTCACCCTCCTCTGCACCCGCTCGAGGTTGTCAACATCCCCTTTAAATTGAGGTGCACAGAACTGGACACAGTACTCCGGGTGGAGTCTGACCAGAGCAGAATAGAGTGGTACTATCACTTCCCTTGATCTGGACACTATGGTTCTGTTGATGCAACCAAGAATCACATTGGCTTTCCTGGCTGCTGCATCACACTGCTGACTCATGTTCAATTTGTGGTCCACCAAGACTCCTAGATCCCTTTCACATGTACTATTCTCCAGCCAAGTATCCCCCATCCTATATCTGTGCAATTCATTCTTTTTACCTAGATGTAGCACCCTACATTTCCCTCTGTTGAAATCCATTACGTTAGCTTTGGCCCAGCACTCTAATCTGCCAAGGTCTTTTTGGATTTTCATCCTATACTCTAGGGCGGTGGTCCCCAACCCCCGGGCCGCGGACCGGTGCCGGTCCGTGGACCAATCGGCACCGGGCCGCCTGAGGAAACCAGGGGAAACTCCTCCTCCCTTCCGTCCCTGATCTCTTCAGCACGCGCCCGGGGAGGAGGAGGGAGGAGGCGGCGGCAGGGGAGCCAATGAGCGCTGCGCTTGTTGGGGGGCGGCCCGCTGCCCAATGGGCGGGCGGCTTGTTGCGTTGGGGGGCTGCCGCCGCGGTCGCTAGTGGTGCTGTCGCTCCTCCTCCTCCTGACAGGGGCCGGAGGCGGCGGCGGCAGCAGCACCAGCACCAGCACCAGAAGGAGGAACAACGAACAGTAGGGCTTGAAGAAGGCGGAGGCGGCGCGCGCCTGCCCGCCAGGCGGGAGCGACCCTTAGCAACCACGGCGGTGGCGGCGGCCCGCCCACCCACCGACCGGCCCGCCAGCCATGGAGGTGGCGGCGGCTCCGGCCGCGGCGTCGGAGGGAGGAGGAGGAGGAGGAGGCCGCTGAGGGGGGTTCTCTGTTGTGGCGCGGATGAAGGCAGGACGCCGGTAAGCAAGCCTCTCCCCTCTCTCGCTCTCCTCCCTCTTGGTGTGTGTGTGTGTGTGTGGAGGGCGGAGAGGGAGGGCTGGGGGGGTCACGGGAAGGAGCCTCGCTGTGTCCGCCAAAGCGCCCGGTGTGACAGCTTGCCTCCCCTTTTCCTCCTCCTCCGCCCTCCTCCTCCTCCTCTTCTCTCCCCCGGCAAGCAATGGAAGAAGAAGGCTGGAGGAGCGCAGGAGGAGCCGCCGCCGCCTTTGCCTCCCTCCTCCGCCCGCCGGCGGTGGCGGCGCATCCTCCTCCTCCTCCGCCCCCCTCCTCCTCGCCTTCCACCAGTAGCAGCAGCAGCAGCAGCAGCAGGCACGGCGGCGGCGGCAGTGGATCAGGCATGAAGGAGGGTGGGGGGGGAGGCTGCCTCTCGATCTCTTTTTTCTCTCTTTTTTCCCAACCCCCCTGCCGCCGCCTCCCCCCTGCAATCACCCCTGCCCCGCCGCCGCCGCCGCGACCCCCTGCTCCTCTTTCTCCTCCTCGTGCCCCGTGGCTTGTGGGGAGTGGGGGAGGGTCGTCGCCCGTGCGCCCGCCGCTCCTCCGCCTTTGGGGTTCGGCGCGGAGCCGCTTTGCTGCAGCGGGTGGGGGGAGGGGAGTGTGTGTATGTGTGCGTGTGTGTGTGCGTGTGGAGGACAATGCCCGGCCAGGCTTTGCTCCCCGCAGGAGGAGTCTGAGGGGGAGGCGGCGGCAGCAAAAGCCAAGCCAGAGAAGGCAGCCGCAAGGAGGGAAGGGTTTGCCCTTCGCGGGACTTCTCCCAAGTTGTGCCTAAGGTCTGCTTTCTTCTTCCCTCCTCGCGGGTGCCCTCCGTGGGACGATCGCCACCTCCTCCTCCTCCGCCGCCGTCTCCACTTCCCAGGTGCTCGCGCGGCTCCTCCTCCTCCTCCTCGTGCCCCATGGCTTGTGGGGAGGGGGAGAGAAGGCAAAGCCGAGTGAGAAGGGGGCCGGCGGAAAACTCACCCGCCCGGGCGGCCCCCGGAGGGTGGGGAGTGGGGGAGGGTCGTCGCCCGTGGGCCCGCCGCTCCTCCGCCTTTGGGGCTCAGCTTGGAACCGCTTTGCTGCAGCAGGTGGAAGGGAGGGGAAAGTGTGTGTGTGTGTGTGTGCGCGCGCGTGTGCAGGCGGGTCGGTGTGGACCGTCTGGGCTCGTCTCCCTTCCTCCCCCTGCTCTCTCTCCTTGCTTTCTTTTTTCTCTCCTCCTCCCTCCCAAGTGGTTTTGGAGCTGGGGAAGGGCGGGCGTGGAGGGGTGCATGCCCCCGCCCTTTTTTGGAGGAATTGCGGGCCGGGAGAAAGCGATCTCGCGCCAAGAGCGGGTGAGTGTGGGAGGGGGACGGGCGTGGAGGAGTGCATGCCCCCCCCCGGGCCACGGAAAAATTGTCGAGCATTTGCCGGTCCGCGGGGAAAAAAAGGTTGGGGAGCACTGCTCTAGGGAATTAGCAACCCCTCCCAATTTGGCATCATCTGCAAATTTAATTAGCATACTCTCTATTCCTTCCTCCAAGTCATTAATAAAGATATTGAACAGCACTGGACCCAGAACAGAACCCTGAGGCACCCCACTGGTCACGTCTCTCCAAGTTGAAGAGAGGCCATTTATGGTCACCCTTTGGGTGCAATCAGTCAACCAATTACAAATCCACCTAACAGTAGCACTATCTATCCCGCTTTCTACTAACTTCTTAGCAAGAATACCATGGGGAACCTTATTGAAGGCCTTACTAAAGTCCAGATAAGCAATATCCACAGCATTCCCCTCATCCACCAAGCCTGTAATTCTATCAGAGAAAGAGATCAAATTAGTCTGGCATGACTTGTTTTTAAGAAACCTGTGTTGACATCTTGTAATGACAGCATTGTTTGTTAAATAATTGCAGGCTGTCTGTTTAATGATCTGCTCTAGGATCTTTCCAGGAATTGAAGTCAAGGTGACTGGGCCATAATTATTTGGGTCCTCTTTCCCCCCCCTTTTTGAAGATGGGGACAACATTAGCCCTCCTCCAATCGATGGGGACTTCCCCTGTTCTCCAGTGCATTGCAAGGCTCCTCTGCAGCCCGGCTGTTTCTGACGAACATTTCAAAGTACTGATTATGATCTCTAAAGTCCTATATATAGTTTCCATCCAGAATAAGAATAAGCCTGCCAGGCTATGAGATTTTTGAAAGAGTTCTTTCTCTCAGTCCCGTCATCTTCACAGGTAAGTCTGTTTAAAACATAAGAGAAAGTCTTCTTCGTAGCAGTTTCTGAAGGTGCGTGAAGTTTCCTGGAGAACTAGTTCTGCCTGGAATTAGGTGTGCATCCAGAAAAACCCTTACAGAAATCCCTGACAGATACGTTATGCTGGAAGCTGAAGCATTCAAAATGTGGACGAACAGAAGAATTCTAAAGATGCCTTTGACAGCCAGAGTCACTAATGTGGCTGTTAGAGATGGGCACGAAACGAGTGATTTTTTGTTTTTGTTTTTGTTTTTTCATTTCGTTACATAACAAAACGAAAAATGAATTTTGACACCAAAATGAAATGAAACGACCCGAAACACGAAAAATTTTGTCGACCGCTTCGTTTTCGTTACGGCAAATGCATTGAATTGTGCTAAATGGTAATGAAACAGCAATTTTTTGTTTTCATTTTCATTTTTTGTTTCGTTACCTAACGAAACAAAAACAATTTTTTTGCAAAAAAACTCACAAAAACGAAAACGAACCAAAACGGACCCCTAAATGACCAAACGACAAACGAAACACCATTTTTTTTTTAGTCGTGCCCATCTCTAGTGGCTGTATTGCGGCATACAAATAAAAAGTTAGAAATCCTCAATACTGTAAAGCGAAGAAAATTGCAGTATTTCAGACAGATAATGCACAATAAGAAATACCATCGGCTGCAAGTAATTCTTCAAGTAAAAATAGATGGGAAGTGTGGCCCAGAGTGTAGAAGAACATTCTGGCTTAAGAACTTAAGCCAATGGTCCGCAGTGAGCACAGCTGCTCTCTTTAGAACAGCCTTAGATAGAAACCAGTTCAGGCTACTGATCACCAACGTTCTACGAGGACATGGCACATGAAGAAGAAAAAGACCCAGAAACACAACCAGCACCTTATTTAATGAGCGGCAATTTGCTTCTATGCCAAAACATAAGATAACATACAGTAGATAACACTGTGGTTCTAATGCAAATGTCAATTGACAGTAGGATTCTGACTATGGTTTTAAATGGATCAAGATTATAAATTGTGTATTAGCATAATTGTGTGTCCGATTTGACTGGTTTCTCTTCTTATGTGGTGTTTCCTGTTTGCTCTTTTAAATCTTGCTGTGAGTCATCCAGAATCCTAGTCTAGGAAAAAGTTGAAGTTTATGAAAAATGATTAAGTACATATACAGACAAGGTAGAAAGACCCATCAAAATGCCTGATAACATTTATTCAAAACCAAGTCTCAGTTCTGTAGAGTTGAGCTCCTGGTGAGTAGGCCCAGATATGCAGCATCTAATTGCACCCCTTAGTTCTGTTAATTGAGTGAGATGTTATCAGAAGAAACTTTCACAGGTTTGCTTCAGATACTAGTCCAATAATATTCACACTTATGTTGAATCAGGCATGGAGAAGGAAGGACAGGACAGATGGAGGAAAGAATGAACATGACAAGAGTAGAGAAACTGCTGATGAAGTTGGTGAGGTGGCATTTAAGTTTAGCATTAGTCACAAATATTTTCTTTTCCATTCCACGTCTTTGCTTTGTCAGGCTGACTGATCTCAGAACACACAAGTGCACTGAGACAAATGACAAAACCCTATCTCATCTGACATCTTGTTCTCCACATTTCTCAACTAAACACCTAAGGGAGGCCTCCAGCGGGGAAGTCAAAAATTATGTTTTTTAAAGTTGTTGCACTTAAAAACCTTGCCTTTCTCATCATGGGGGTGAAACTAAGGGAAAAAGGAATGCGAGGCAGAGAGAGGAAAACAATAGGGAAGAAAACCTATTCTTTTAAGTATCTAGTTGGTAGTTTGGCAACCTTCTATCCAAATCAGACCCTTAGAAAGGCTATCACACCCTGCTGGGTAAAACTATAATTGCATCCAAGCAAGGATTTTTATATAGTCACCCCCCACCATTCTGCGGTTCAGGTACTGCAGTCCCGCTATATTGTGGGATCACAGTACCTGCACCTCGGAGCCGTGTGGAGGGCTGGCGGGGAGCAATCAGGTTGCTCCCCACTGCCCCCTCCCCCCTCCAAAAGGCCTCAGAGCTGCATGGAGGGGCGGCGGGGAGCAATCAGGTCACTCCCTGCTGCCCCCAGTCCCTCCGAGAAGTCTTGGGTGGCACGGGCGGGCGGTGGCGGGAGGTCAGATCCTGCAACACCGCTTATGCGTGCCGTGCCGACTTCTCGGACAGGCGCACAATCGCCCCCCCCCCCACGCCCCCAGCCCCCCAACCACTTCCACATATTGCAGATGTTCATGCATTGTGGGTGGGGTGGGTCCCTAACTCCCGCGATCGGCGGGGGTGTGTGTGTTACTGTACAACTGCTTTTCAGAATGAATGACTCCCAGTATGGTATAGTGACATACTAGGACTCGAGATAACAGAGTTTGAATTCCCACTTGGTCATGGAACCTCACTGTGGAAGTGGAACTGCTAAACTGCTCCTTAAATGTCTGACTTGCCTTAAACCCCCTATTAGAGTCACTATAAGTGGGTTCCAACTTGATGGCACACAGCACACACTATGCATATACATGTATGTACATGGACACCTCCATGTGTCAGAATCAGAGTGATTGCACAAAAAAAACAATGACATCTTCTGCTAAAATTCTTACAATAATTCCTCACTAGTTCTCCCAACTTTTTTTCTTACCTTGCTCACACACACAAATATTTGCTAAGCTGGGAATGGTGCAATAGCTGCCCAGTGCCTTCCAGAAGCTCCCGGTGCTTCATCTACTCTGGGGCTGTAGAGATATTGAATTTCACAGCATTTCCCCCCTTTCTCACTCTGATATTTCAAAGCACCAGAGGAGCTGGTCCCATGGTGGGTCACAGAAGACTGCACTTAGCATCCACTGCAACACAGTTGGTAAACTTTGACATTTCATTTACACCAGAGAGAAGCACAGGATTTTGCTTTGCCCAGATCCCAGCAAGAACCACACATAGCATCTGCGCCGCTTTGTCTGTTAGTCCCCATCAGCTGTGATTTGTGCCTTATGAGCCAGTTCAAGGTCAAGCTCCTGATGGGCAGATATAATTGTCTGGAAAAATTCACTCTGGCCTGCTCCCAGCTTTGGGGAATAGCTTGTAAAAAGTAAAAAGGTTAAAGCTAAGGGCTGTGTGGCTTATAAACAAGGACCAACATAAATTATACTTGTAAATTCCTAAAGCTTTCTCCATCAAACTACATTTTCAAATATCAAAATATTTTTTAAAAAACAACAACACTGTTTTGTAGTCCCTGAATGTATCCTTGTTGATACACCACAAATTCCTCTGTTCAAAGGCAAGTCAAGAAACCTTTCATCTACTACAGCGGTACCCTGACTTAAGAGCTGCTTGACTTAAGAGCTGCTTGACTTAAGAGAGGAAAACTGTTGGCGTTTTAACTGCCGCCTTACAAATTTTAGATATGGTCTGCTCGACGTACAATTTTTTTTTCATTTTTTGATTTTTTTTAAACTTAGTTTTTCAATTTTTTAGATAGGTGCCCTGACTTAAGAGTAGTTTGTCTTAAGAGAATGCATTTGGAACAGATTAAATTCATAAGTCGAGGTACCACTGTATTTGAAAATTCTGATTAGAGTTGGGTGTGAACTGCCAGTTTGGTGATTTGGCCCAGTTTGTTTACCGCCACAAGAGGTGTTTGGTAGTTTGGTGTACTGCCCCTTCCGGTAGGTAAAAAGGTAAAGGTTTTCCCCTGCATATGCGTGCTAGTCGTGTCCGACTATAGGGGCGGTGCGCATCTCCATATTCAAGCTGAAGAGCCAGTGTTGTGTAAGTCCATGGCCATGTGGCCAGCTTGGCTGCAAGGAAACAGTTTTACCTTCACGCTTCTGATGGCGGTACCTATTTATCTACTTGCATTGACATGCTTTTGAACTGCTAGGTTGGCAGGAGCTGGGGTTATCAGCAGGAGCTCGCTCCACTGTGTGGCATCCGGGATTCGAACCACCGAGCTGCCAACTTTGCAGCTGACAGTTTTTGGAAGCCTTAGTCCACTGAGCCATCACATCCCCTCTAGCGCCCACTAAAAGGCAACACACAAAAGAGGCAGGGCAGGGAAGTCAGGAAGCTGCCTCTTAGGGGGTGTCCACTTATAGGGGCAATAAGCCACCAAACACCTGCTGTGGCAGAAAATGAACCAGGAAGGACAATAGAGATACCCCTTTGTTCCCATCTCTATTTATGATTTATTCATTTGTTATCTGACAGAACGGCTCCTGCTACAAAATTCTGCCCACAATGCATGATGATCTCAGGCAGGGCACTTGAGGGTGTCGTCACTGAAACTGACCTGTAAATCTTTAACAAGGGTCCGGGCCTTCTCAGTGGCGGCCCATCGTCTTTGGAACCAACTTCCCCCTAAGATCTGTCTGGCTTCTTCGCTCCTGGTTTTTAAGAAACAGGTGAAGGTGTGGCTTTTTAGAAAGGCTTTCCCTTGGTATTAAACTACCCTGTTATTGAGTTCTTGTTATCTAACTTTTCTTGCTCTGCCTTTTGCCCATCTTGCTCCTTCTTTGACAGTATACTGTTTTTGTGAAATTTCTAGGTTTTATTAGATTTGATTGTTTTATTATATTATTTGAATTGTATCTGAAATTTATGTAACTTTGTAAAACACCCGGAGTAGCCATGTAGCTAGATGGAGCAGTATATAAATAAATAAATAAATAAATAAATAAATAAATAAATAAATAAATAAATAAAAAGTACCAAATGATATTTTGATGGTCGAATAAAAGTATCACCCATCCTTGTTTTGCGATTTTGCTTATAGACCTGATGGCTAGGTTCCCATTTGGTTTGCAACAAATTTAAATCATCTACCTACATTCTTGTTTCTATGTTAAATGTAACAATGGTACACTCTCCATATTAGACACTTGTATGCATGGTACAAATATGATTAACCTCACAGGAAAGCAAGAAACAGAAGGAACACAATTCTAACCCTTAGTACAATACATGTACAGGCTGAGATTAACATTAAACTGAAGAGTGACAGAGCATTGTACAACATGAGAAATGTCTTAGGAACAGAGCACTGCTGTTCCAGAACAAATTAAGGAATAATAGAGTCAGAGTCACTTCCTATGGGAAACAGATCCTCATAGTGCTTAGACCACAAAAGCTTACCTGGTGAAAATTAACGAAAAGTGGAAGAGAAGGTTCTGTGGTCTTGTTACAAATGTTGATTCACAAAATCAGTTTGGAAGGTTATAGAAAGAAGTTCAAAGAACCCTGCTTTAGCCTCATTAGAACATCACTATGCTCCCATTTAATGAAGGAGAAGCCTAGGGAATAGTTATCTGCAGCAGAGGACAAACTTTGGAAAAGGCCCATTTGCATAAAACATATGTACAAATCAGACTAGCAGGATAGCTCATTATCCAGTGGTATTCTTGAGTAATTGGGAACATTGGTCACTCGCCCTTAACCCCCATTTTCTCAAAACAAAACAAAGCAAAAACAAAGAGCAAGGATGGGATTTATTTTCTAAAAAAATATGCTCATTTATTTGAAGATAAAGGCAAGTCATGATCATAAGGAAAAATATTGTGCTTTCTTGCCTGTAAGGTAGATATAAGGAAACTGTGCAACTCTGAGGCTAAATTTGGGAACCAGGGACCAGGAAGCACCTCTAGCTCCTCTGACTTCTACACTGCCCAGTTGAGTACATCATCTGGCCTGTAAGCTTTTGCTACTGTTTAGAGATGGGCACGAAGCAGAAAAATGGTGTTTTGGTTTTTCGTTTGTTGTTGAGAGGTTTGTTTCGGTTCGTTTCTGTTTGTTGGGAATTTTTTGAAAAATTTCATTACCGTTTTTCGTTGTCATTTCTACCCGCTTTTTGCACGATTTTTAAAGCATTTCCGTGCGCAGGCAGCCCCCAACGCCCCAGACCAGAGGGAAAAAACTAAAAAAAATGGATGCTGGCAGAGACACAGTATAGGCTAGTTATGCAGGGAGGCTGCAAAGGCAGCGGCGGGCGTTGCCCAGGGTGCAAGGCAGCCACAGAGTGACTGCACTGCAGGGCAAGGGAGGGTACTCACCGAGAGGTACGCAGCACGCACGCACACAGGGAGGCTGCAGGACTGAAGCTAGAGTCGCAGAGACAGCAATCCCACCCTAACTCCCACCAGAGACTGCAAGGAGGACGGGGGCTGCCAGAGCTTTTTATGCCCTCTGTGGCTGCCAGACCTGCCCGCCCAGTCTGCAACCTGGGCATGCTATTGGTTGAACATGATCCCACATCACATGGCTTGCCTTCATTTTGTGGCTGGTGGCGACATCCATTTTAAAGGGAAAAGAAAAATACATTGTGATGGGAGAAGACAAAAGCAAAAGTTTTAAGGACCCCAACCCCCCTGGTAGGTATTATCAGACAATATAAATAATTATCGCTGCGTTTTTACGGATGTCCAGGGCATTTTTTAACATTTAAAACAGCTCATTTCATTGTGCGTCGCCACTAATGGAAATGAAACGTAACGACCACAATTTTCATGGTTCTGTTCATTTCGTTTCATTTTCATCACAATTTTCATTTGTCGTTTCGTTATCTAACGGAAACGATAAACGGTAACGGAAATGAAAAAATGTTCGTTCTGTGCCCATCTCTACTACTGTTATCTCTAGAAATGTGCATGAACAGCGTAACCATGAACCACAACAAATCCCTAGAAAAAGAAACTATTTTTTAAAATGGTTTTTTTTTCTGTTTCAAAATAAACTGGAAGACAAAACAAAAGGCCAGGAACTGGATCTTGTGATGAAGAAACAATGTGTTTAATATGCATCCTAATTTGGAACAACCATATCAGTGAGATATGAAGAAATCTCATTCAATTTCTCATTCTCATGGAGACAGAGCAGAGAAGCAAAATGAGGAGAGCGATTTTGGTTCAAGTTTCCACATTTTGTGCAACATTTCTCTGCAGAAAATTCATGCCTTTTCATTTTGTGAAGCAAAGCACCCATAAACAACAAGCAAAGAAGGATGCATACAACTGTGCTCCTCATTATTTAAGGTCAAGATAATATGATGCTATTGTACAATTTGCACAAAAGTCATTACCTAAACGATAACCACATAAACTATCTTGACAAAGAAAAACAGGTTTCCTCTCATGCAGAGGAATAAAGCAAAATTTTACATCCCTAAAGGTCATTCCAGCAGCAGTTATTTTGGATATTTAAAATCTTCCTCTCTTGTCCCATGGCCCCAACAGCCTCGGGATTTGACAGGTGTATTAGAGCATGGGGGATTGGAAATGCTTGCTTTTTTAAAAAAAATCACTGCATCTGATGACATCATGAGCCTTATGTGGCATAACACAGCAACAGGACTTCACCTGATTTGTGCAAGTTACACAATGTGTGTGTAATTGCATGTCCAACTGTCCAACTGTGGTTCAAATTTTACATTTATGTCAAATTTAGTGAGTCATATGTTTTTATTTTATCATTTATTGTTTGTTTGTGAGTATAGTTGTTATTATATTATTTGTAGTGTATATGTGTTGGTTGTTAACCACCCAGAGAGCACATATTGCACGGTTGCAGGGGATATAAGGTATAGCAATCAGTCAGTTCAAATCAAGTCAATTTGGGCTGGGATTCAGGATTTCATCAACTCTGTCACACAGCTCTATTTATCACATATCATTGCTTCACAGATCCTGACCCCCGAACCTGAGTATGGGACTGAAAGGGGTAACCTTGGAAAGTGCATCCTTAGTTTAGTACCCTTTATTCCAAATTTATCCAAAGGTAAGAATGTTAAATTGCAGAGAAAGGATTGTGGATTTTCCAATCTTGGAAAGAAACAAAACAAAACAAAACAAAAAAAAAACCAGGCTTCAGCATTTGCATGGGAGAAACTGAAGCACAGCATCCTTGTCTACACATATCTTTCTTGTATAATGGGTTTGAAGAGAGCCAAGAAGATGTACAAGTAACCTAGAAAAGGTGTAAATATGTGGTACACACACACAACAGAATTGCAGCACGATGCCATAGCTGATTCTAAATTCTAATCAATGCCATTTCAGCCACTGGTGCTATTTGTTAATGTGTCAGCCTGCAGCTATGCGTTCTGGACCATATACACAGTGGATTTGATGCATAAGTGAAGGTAGTTTCCTTGGGCTAATTCCTCCTTCTCCCATTCTTCAGCTGTGCCACACTTCAAGATAGAAAAGCCATAAACCCCACATAAACCTCTGGGAACCTCACAAGAATTTGCAATGTCATGTTTTTAAGCCACTAGAGAAGGAGACAGCTGTTGTCTGCTTACCAAACACAATGAAAATCCCATTGAAGCTAACGTAAAATTTGAAGTGATGTGGCGGTTGGAATCCTGGTTAGCCATTGCTCAT
>JAHTLZ010000129.1:67772933-67783580 GCA_023846285.1 Phrynocephalus versicolor
TTCTTCTTCTTCTTCTTCTTCTTCTTCTTCTTCTTCTTCTTCTTCTTCTTCTTCTTCTTCTTCTTCTTCTTCATGATACCTTGTTTAACATGTCCTGAAATGCATTTGATGGATGGTAAGAGGTGGATTTGCCCATTTTGCTAAGGGTGTGTGTGTGTGTGTGTGTTAAGAGGTGCTGGAAATTCAAATAAAAATTCATTTATGCAGCAGTTCCTGCATTCATTTAAAATAACCCATTAGATATTGTCCTCTGCTAAATTTAGCAAACACTCAGGTATGCCTGCCTTGGGAGCTTTTAATCATATTGTGTTAGAAAAAAGGAGCTAATTAGATAGACAAATTTAGAAGGAGGGTACCATTCTACAGGAAAAAGAAATGGATGATTAGCTGTTATTCCCTGTAAAAAGTGCTTGGCGCAGGTGGGGGTGGATGAGTTTTCATTATAGTATGCTTTGCATTATCCTGATATATTGGTCAAAAGTAAGACCTATTTAATCAAAGAGACCTTATTTGTAGGTATATATTAGAGATGGGCACGAAATGACAAATTTTCCGTTACGGTTAGTTGTTAGTCATTCCGTTACGTAATGGAACGAAGAATGACAATTTGGATGGGCCAGGCTCGAACCGAACAGAACCAAGAAAATTTTCTTCGGTTCTGTTCATTTCCGTTACTGGCCTGGACGTCCGATGAATGGAAGAAAGTCCCCCTACCTGCTGCTGCTGCTGGCCTTCCTGGTCCAGTGACAGTCTTCTGGCTTTGGGGGCAGAGTCGAGAAGGGGCTGCCATCCGGTCTCTGCACACGGAGGCAGGATCGGAGCCCCTTCTCACCACCCTGCCCCCACAACCTGACAGCCCACCGGACTGCAGGCTGTGGGTGGAGTCAGGAAGGAAGGGGCTCTGATCAGGTCTCCGCATGCGTGGAAACCGGATCCCAGTCCCTCTCGCTGCCCTCCACCACGGAGCCTGACAGCCCACCGATCTGTAGGCTGTGGGCGGAGTCGGGAAGGAAGGGGCTGAGATCTGGTCTCCGCGTGCACAGAAGCCGGATCCCAGCCCCTCTTGCCACCCTCCACCCCACAGCCTGACAGCCTGGTGGGTTGCAGGCTGTGGGTCAGAGTTGGGAAGGAAGGGGCTGCGAGACTGCAGCTTGATCTCCTCCACCCCGGGTGACGGCCAGCACAGCTGTCATCCCCGGCTGAGGAGATCAGCTGAGCTTCGGCCGTGGTCTCGCCTCTGCCTTGGCGGGGGTCCTGCCACCCTATCATGGGCTGGAACCCTTGTTAAATGGCCCGCTTGGCACTCGGGGGTCCCCCTAGTGCCAACCGGATCATTTGACAAGGGGTCCAGCCCATGGCAGGGCAGCAGGGCCTCTCTGAAAATGGCCCCGTTGCCAATGCAGGAGCTTTGTGCTGGTGATGGGGCCATTTTCAGTGGGATCCTGCTGCCCTGTCATGGGCTGGACCCCTTCAAAAATGGCCCGCTTGGCACTGGGGGGACCCCCTAGTGCCAACTGGGTCATTTGACGAGGGGTCCAGCCCATGGCAGGGCGGCAGCATTTGTCCCTTCAGAGGGGACCGCGGGCTTGGCTGTGCAAGCAGAGCAGAGCCCTCGGTCTCCTCTCAAGGGAGGGCGGCGAGAGGGGTCTGGGATCCGGCTTCTACATGCGGAGGCCGGAACGCAGCCCCCTCCCAACCGCCCTCCACCTCCCCCCACCAGATGACAGCCCCCGACGCTGTCATGACTGGCGAGGGGAAGAAGAGATCCCTGTTCTGTCTCCGTGTGTAGAGGAAGAATGGGGTCTCTTTAAAGGGATCTTCCCCGCAGGGATGACAGCACGCCTGGCGCTCTCATCCACCACGGGGAAGAAGAACCTGAAACATGAAAAACGGAAATGAAGTTTTTTAAAACATTCGTGTCTTAAGGGAGATGGGCATGAAACAGAACAGAAACGAAACCCCATTTTTCCGTTTCGTGCCCATCTCTAGTATGTATAGATATAGGCTCTTAAGAAAGAAATAATAAGACGTCATGTTTTGTTGAAAGTATTTTAAGGGGCTTTTAAAAAACTTGATTTCCTCCCATAAATCAGGCAATCTGGGTTTCTTGAGCTGTAGAACCAAGCTACCAATCTGGAGCAAACCAAAGTCTGCATGTATGATCCAGGTGGTATAGTTCACTAGCAATCAGGGCTCTGTAGCATCTTAGCCATTTAGCCACTCTTATAGGCCCTGCCATAGCTGGCCCAAAACATTTTGATGAAGGACAGAATGGTGTTCCACCAACAGAAACTGTTCTGAATGAATCTCACACCAATATTGGTGACAAACTTACCTGAAGGTAGCAATTGACCTTAGGATCAGTGGTGTAGCAAGTTGTTTTTGTGCCCTCAACTTTTTTTAATTTCTTGAAGCAAGAGCTGCCATCAACACTTGCTTTGGGAGAGAAAAAAAGTTTTAAAAACCTACCACTTCTCTCCCCCATTGAGCGTGCCGCCACTGCAGCCACTGACAAACTCCCATGGTGGGGTCTTCCAAGGCCATGGGGAGGTCTCCTGGCGCCCGCCACCACAGCCACTAACTAACCCCTGTGGAGGGGCTTCCAAGGGCAGGACTAGCTTTCTGCCGCCCTCCCCAAGCTGGCTACAGTATTCACCCAAATATAAGCTGAGGGCATTTTCAGCCAAAAATAAGGGCTGAATAACTCAACTTATATTCGAGTATATACCATACATGTTACATATACCCTGTAATTCTGTTACTGTAATGCTGTCTACATGGGGCTGCCCTTGAAGCTGACATAGAGGGTTCAAGAACGTGGCAGCCAGATTGTTAACTGGGTTTAGTAAAATGCCAGCATATATTCTCTACTTCGGCCTCCCTGCATTGCTTACTGCTTCTCTTCGGTATTGACCTCAAGATGTTGATGATTACATACAGTTTCAGACCTTGATACCTAACAGACTACTGTGCTTCCAGAAAAAAATGCCTGTACTACCTCTTCATCCCAGGCAGGGCATTTGAGGGTGCTAATGCTGAGAGAGGCCCATAAAGAGAAAACCAGGAATCGAGCCTTCTTGGGGGTTGACCCACACCTGTGGCATTTTCTTACTTCTGAGCGATACCTGGCCTTGGGATCTTTCAAATGATGCTTTAAAAACTTGGATGTTTACACAGAATTTTCCCCAGCTTCATTCTCAGCTGTGGTGTTATATACGATCCTAACTGCACCTTCAACCATTTACCATATCTGCCTATTGCCTCAAATTATTGATTTATTAATGTAAATTTTATCATTTGTTATAGATTTGTTTGATTGTTACCTAACTTGCACTTTGCTTTATTTTGTCTTATTGTATTGATTTGTATATTGTTATTCTTGTAAAATGCCCAGAGTGGCCTTGTTGCCAGAAGGGCAGTAGAGAAATTTAATCAATCAGTCAATCAATCAATAGAATTTTCCTCTTCTTCCAAGAAAAGTGTTGCGAGAGGCTCAAATCATGGATAGAAGACAAATATGTTTACCACCAGGTGTCCATCCAGTTCAAGTCATTAACCTAGGAGCATTCTGCCTCAAGTATAGGCCCCACAACTCCATTTTATTTTGAGAGAAAAATGGTAGAAATGGAGATTTTGAAGAAATAAATGATTAGCAGAAAAAGGATCAAGTCTCCCTTGCCTGTGCTCCATCTCAGTTTCCCTACTCTGCTGTCATATAGGATCTTTTCATTGAAATACATTTAAGACAAGAGCAAGAAATGGAATTACATGTAATGTGAAGCAATAGGTTGGTGATGTAATGCACAGATTTCAGCAACCGAACGATGATAGGCAATGTAGATGAAATTGAATAGATTAAACTAAGTCCAAAGTGAAACTTTCAATGTAAAACATCAACTTCAGTCACAAGTGGGGATGAATCATAAAGTGTACGGGGGGAGGGGAAATTAAGCAGAGCACCTGTCCTCTTAGCATCTGTTAATGAACATCATTACGTGCTTTCACTCCTCCTTTATGTTGATATCTGGCTTGCGCTTTTGATCCATTTGCCTCCTTGATCTTCCTTCTGTGATGATTTGGCTTTATGATCAGCATCAATCTTACAGGGTGATGCTCTGCCAGCATGTTTTTCTCTTGCATAGCTTTCTGAACACCCATTAAGTATGGGTCATTAATTATGGCCTTGCTGGTGGAGGCATGAAGTGCTTCTGATTTGTCTGGGGATCAGTAAAATGGCCACTTGATAAGGAGGAGACAGATTGTGTCTGAGTCTCCCACCTCTGTTGAGGGAGGGGGGTTTCATGAATGGCTTCCCTTACTCCTCTCTCAAACCACCTATCTTCTCGATCTAATATGTGTACATCTTCATCTTTGAATGAGTGCCCTTTGTCCTTCAAATGGAAGTACACTGCTGATTCTGGTCTTGAGCTGTTGCGCCTCATGTGTTGGGCCATCCTCCTGTTTAATGGCTGTTTAGTTTCTCCAGTGTAGAGATCTTCACACTCCTCACTGCATTGGACCACATATACTATATTGCTCTTCTTATGTTTTGGTGTTGGGTCCTTTGGGTGGACAAGTCTATGCCTTAGTGTGCTTGTGGGTTTGAGGTAAACAGTGGAAACAGGGATGTGGTGTTTGCCAAAAATCCTTTTAAGCTTTGCAGACACCCCAGCCATGTAGGGAATGACCAGGTTCTTCCATCGGGTCTGGATCTCAGGCTGATCCATTGTTCTTCTGGGTCGGCACAGTGCTTGTTGAAGGTCCACTTTGGATATCCACAGGCCTTAAGTGCTGTCTTTAGGTGCCTGTCTTCCTTCTTCTTGGCTTCTGGGGAGGAGGGGATGCTCTCTGCTCTGTGGTTTAGAGTCCTGATGACTCCTAATTTGTGTTGTAATGGATGATGGGAGTCAAACAGTAAGTACCTGATATGTGTGGGTGGACTTCCTGTAAACATCTACTCCAAGGCCATGGTTGGGTCTGATTATGACTGCACACTCCAGGAAAGTCAGTCTGTTGTCTTGGGTGTCTTCCATAGTGAAAGTAATATTTGAGTCCACTGCATTGACATGGTCTGTAAAGGCTTGTATTTCCTTAATTCTTGATTTTCACCCAGGTGTATTCTACATACCCACCCACACAGAGCAGAACTTACTATTGGACTTCCACCATCCATTACAATACAAGTCCCTTTGTACTGTAGTGTAGGTGGGTAGGGCAGGACACACCCTACAGCACAAAGGGACTTTTGAGCTACAAAGCCCTCCAGACCCCTAGGAGTCAACACATTTTGAAATATAAAGTTAATTTTGGGCAGGTGTGGAGATGCTTAGGTCTACCAGTTAGGCTCCCGAGGGGCTACACATAGCCTACATGCCATATGTTAACCACCTATGTTGGACATTTTAGGTGCATTGGCTAGATGCAGTATTCTTCCTGGAATGTGAAGCCTGGCTTTGAGTAAACATGCTTAGGAACACATTTAAAATGTCTTTCTTCATTAGGAGCATCTTCTGTGATCACTTTATTTTAGGCACGGAAACATCCTGCTGATGAAAAAGCATATTTGTTCACCCCTCCTTTAGAGCCAGTGTAACTACGCTCCAGAATAAATTATTTGTAAGTTTAAAATGGGATGGCATTTATTAAAATTCATAAGACAGGTACACAAGTCCGCAAGCATTAACAAAGACAAACCGGGGCCAGCGGCTGGGTGGAGGCAGTGGGGAGTGGAGAGTGGCAGGCAAGCAGTCTCCAGAGCACCATGATTTTTTTCTTGGCTCTGGCTGGTGATGTTCAGTCATGGGGACTTATGTCCAAAGGCGGAGTCATTAGCCCTTACATTCTCGTGCAGCCTGATAAGTTTTAATGCTGTGAAACCTGCAGAAAGGAGGGTGATCTGTGTAATTTTCACTAGGCAGTCCCAGGGCCTCCTTGAAGAAGAAAAAGTCAAGTCATGGGTGTCTCTAAATGATGTCCATTAGCATTCTGGCCTCTTCGGCAGAAATTCTGCCTTACAGACTTCCTGAGTGGCATTTGCTTCCTTACGCTGCTTTACTGTTAAAGTAGAAGATGCCATTATTCTATACTTCCCTATTCCATAACTGGGACACCTGCTGAGGGCTTTTTGTTGGCCCTGCCCCCCTCATCCCCCCCACAACCCAATACAGCCTCTGGTTTGTGACACAACTCTTTGTGCATTTTCCATTCCCCTCCAGGGACTCCACACAAGTGGTGCCTTATAAACAGGACCTAATGGAATTCAGCTTCACCACACTGCGAAAACGCTTAATGCACAGCCTCCTGAAAGTAATGGACTGTCTTGCTCCCTGACTGATGGGAGCTCTGGCTTAAGGCAGCCATTCATTCCAGAGAACAATGTTTTTCTTTTAAGATGTTAATTGAAAAGGAAGAGAAGCTGACAGAGGGCTCCAGCTCCAATGGAAGAAAATTAAAAAGCCCACTCCTGACAAAGTGAAAAATACTGAATGGGAATGAAAATACGTGGGTTGCCAAAACGAAACCCAGAAAGAGATGCAAGGGGCCAGTTGCCAGCTCTGCTAGCAAAGCCACCTTTTCCAGGCTGACTTGTAACATAATTGTGGTGGGTGGCGGTCTTGACAAATTGCCCCTGACACACACAACATCTTTGCCTAGCTATTCCTCTGTTGGGTCACAATTCAGTCCAAATATGCCCTTTAGACATGGGCACGACTCAGCGAAATTTTCGTTTTCGTTTTCATTTTTTTGTTTCGTTACGCAACAAAAACAAAAACGAAAATTTTCCAAAAAACAAAACGGAAACAGAAACGAAATGAAAAACTTTGCTGTGTTTTTCGGTTTTGTTGCGGTAAATACATTGAACTGAAAAGAATGCTAACGAAACAGAAATTTTTCGTTTTCGTTTTCATTTTTCGTTTTCGTTATGAAATGAAACGAAAATGAAAAAATTGCAAAAAACCCAATGAAAACAAAAACAAACCGAAATGGACCCCTCAACGAAAAACGAAAAACGAAAAACAATTTTTTTTGAGTCGTGCCCATCTCTAATGCCCTTGTTTGGAGGATCCAGGCATGACCCTAGTTGTTTTCACTGTTGAAAAAACTCAGGCACCACCAAAGATTTGATGCAGGGAGGTAGAGTGGCTGCATTTATTTTATTAGGTTAGATTTTTCTTCAGGACTCTTAGATGGGAAAACAGCATGGTACGGAGCTGCCTTTAGCTTGTTAAATGTTCACAGAGCAGAAATTATTGCAAACATGTTAGCAGGGAATTAAATGGCTTGCAGAAGTGGTGCTACTGTGAAGATAGTGTTCTCCGGGAAGAAAACCTACCTCAACTTATACAACAGCAAGTCTTGTGCAAGCCACATACTCCTGAGGTTCTATGCTGGTGGGACTTTCAGTTCAGCAGGTGCTCAGTAGAATACCATAAGTACAGGTTATTGGAATTGCATAAAATAGATACAACAATAAAGACCATGTTACAAAATATGACCCTTTCATTATAATTCCCAGGTTATTGTCACAATAAGCCTGGAAGATGAAGTGGGGAAATCTTGCGTGGTTAAAAAGAGAGACTTAACTTTTATCATCCACAGACCCAAATTTATCTAAAAAAGGAAACACATAGACAAATAGACATGACCCCCTTATTGATTGTACACGATATAGACAATACAATCATAAAGAAATATGTTTCTGTAGGGAGGCAATAAATAAATATATTTTAAAAATAAAAGAATACAATTATAAATAATAAAAACATGTCTGTTGGAGAGTACAGTATAATTCACTAACCACTGATTCAGTTATCCTCGGTTGGTGATCAGGGTGCAGGGGAGGTCCAAGCCTGGTGACAAGGAGGTGGGGGAAGGAAAGGAAATGTACTGCTGCCACCATCCTTGCCACCACTGCCACTGCCAGCCAGCCACCATCCTTGCTGCCACTACCACCGGCAGCCAGCCACCCTCCAGAGGAGTGGGGTGGTGACTTTAAAGACCTGCCTGGCCAATTGGCCTTTGAACTTCCTGCTCAGGTCCCAGGCTGTGGATTGGAAGTTTTGAACTTCCCGCTCAGACTTCTGATCCACTCCCCGGGACTCAAGCGGGAAGAGCAAAGGCTGGTTGGCAAGGTGGGTCCTCTAAATTCCCCACCTTACCACTCTGGAGGGCAGCCAGCATGATAAGTTTTCTTCCCCCTTTTCCTCCTCGATGCTGCCACTGCATGCTGGCTACCCTCCGGAGGGGTGGGGTGGGGAAGGGACTTAAGAACCCCATGGCACAGTGGTTAAATGCCTGTACTGCAGGTAAAACTGTGCTCATGACCTTGGGTTCAATCTCGGGTAGCAGGTCGGTAAAATGAGTACCCAGCTTGCTGGGGGCAATGTGTAGCCTGCATACTGTAATTAAACTGTGAAGCACCCAGAGATAACTTGGAGTGGTATGGGGTGGTATACAGACCACTTTGCTTTTTCCTTTTCATTCAAGGTCAAACTATAATGTTTAAACTAGAACGTTTTCAGTGTCATGCCTTCACTCTGCTTGCCTGCTGCAATTGACACTGTGCACTCTCTTTTCCCTTCTGAATCTAAAGAGCTTCTTCTCACCCTCTTGCTCACCTTATTTGAGGCAGGCACATTTTCACATTGGCTGATACTTCCACAATTAATACTCGTCTCCTTCCTTGGGGCTGTAATGGCAGCACAACCCTATGCATCCAGTCAAAGCTAGCATTTGAGAGGTTTATGTTTCTTGAACAGGTATTGCCCTCAGTCTGACTGGATAAACACTTTGCCCCCTTTCACATCAGCCCAACCCAATAGTGCCATTTTAGATCTACTGAAGGAGCTTCTGAGGCTGTCTTGATTCCATCTCTTTATACAGTTTCCAAATGCTGCCATGATGTATGTTTTTCCTCCTCAGGGGCAGCCCTGACATAACATGCCACTGGTAAATTCAGCAAATAAAAAGTGATTGATTTTAAATCTTTTCCGCTTGTTATTTCATATTACAAAGGGCAAGACAACTGGGTTTTTACTGAAAGTGTGCTCAGTCTCTAGTTATCCAATAAAGGGAAAAGGTTAGTAAAAGCAGGTTAGAAATACCACTGCTAAGTCGAGAAACCAATCATAATAAGAGAAGCATCTGCAAGCATGAAATTAGATTAGTGACTTCACTGTCATAGGCACCCAGCCCGATATTACATCAAGCACAGCAATGCTGTCTCAGGCTTGCTGGATGTTTTGCTCCTCATATATTAATGATTATAAGAGGAATATCTCAAAAGCTTGTTGTACACCAAAGCACACATTCATTTTCTCTCCTTTAAAGTAAATTTCTGTCTCATCCTTCCGAAGGGGCTCATTTAATAGCATGTGAAATGAAATGTCAACATGAATTAGAACAAATAGCATCGTATTCCCCATCAGACAACAGGCGCCTGCTGGGAAATATACTCTTCAAGTCCGCTGGTCAAGAGAGGGAAAGAATGTTACTGTACTGCCTGTTTGCTCTCCAGGCCAGATAATTTTTCAGGGTTGGAATCTGTCTCACAGTTATAAAGTTTATTTTGGTGGCCTGCTTCTTGAAAGACTGGTCCATATCACAGCCATAAGATTTGCCTTAGCATTCTATACGCAGTACTAACAACAGCAGAACCAGAGTTAACATTATTATCTATGGGAGAAGGAAGGTCTTAATGCAGGGGTGCCCAAACTTTTTGCAAGGAGGGTCAGATTTGGTGAGGTGAAAATATGTGGGGGCCGAGCATTCAGCCACATTTGACCCCGTGGGTGGGCTTTGGACAAGTCTCTATAACATACATGGAGGAAGGGAGGATTCTGCAGCAACGGAGCCGGGGGCGGGTAGGCTGGGAAGGTGACTTGGTGGTGGTGGACAGAGGCAGGGAGTGCAGGCAAAACATAAGCCAATGTCTCCATCCAGTATGGGGAAGGGCCAGCTGGCGGGGATGCATGACAGGCTGAGCCAGTGGGGAGAAGGGCTGTGGGCCACACGCATTTGGCCCCCAGGCCTGACTTTGGACATGCCTGTCTAAATGGATGCAGAGAATGGTTAGTTTTGATACACAGAGAGAACCAACCTTGACTGAATGCATTGCTGTGTCTTCCCTATTCCCCCCTTTCAATCTGGATTTCAATCCTAGACTGATCATCTACAGTCCATTTTCTTCCATAATACTGAAGTAAGAATATACATTTTGTTAATAAGTTAATATACTTATAAGTATATTAGTTTTATTATTTGTGCTCATTGTTAACCAAAACCTATACACTGTCAATCTCAAGGGTTATTAATGAAAAGGTCATCACAATGCTGTAACCAATTACATTTCAGATTTCCCCTCCACCTATTTTTTGTATACTTTTCTGTCTACTCAAGTGTCAGTCCTTGGGTAGTTCTGCAGAGAGGATTGTCCTCTTTAAAGTATGACACCTACCCAGGGCAACATTTGTCTCTTCTCTCCTGCCACTACCCATCTCCCATTTCAATACTGAAAAATTGTATGCAACAGAGAAGAAGAGAGAGTTCAAGAGAGCATAATTTGAATGTTAGCTTCTATCTAGGAATTAATATCATGTGATTTCTTTCTTTCTTTCTTTCTTTCTTTCTTTCTTTCTTTCTTTCTTT
>JAHTLZ010000129.1:67785080-67817149 GCA_023846285.1 Phrynocephalus versicolor
GACATCTCCCATGACTCTCCTTTACAATCCCTCTAGGTGACTAGGGGGTCATTTTATAATTCAATAAATCAAGGAATCAAAAATTACTAAAATTCATCACTTTTTATTTGTTGGGGGCATCAATTTACATGAACATAAATTGATAAATTTGTGATTTCTGAATGTACTGTATATACTCGAATATAAGCCTAGTTTTTCATCCCTAATTTTGGGCTGAAAGGGGGGGGTCCTAGGCTTATATGTGGGTCAATACTTTTAGCCACTCAGGCAAGTTTGGGTCGGTGGCTAAAAGTCATTTTAAACATTGTGCACCACTTCTCCTGACCCCCCCCCCCCATGTTTAAAATGACTTTTTAAAAAGTCATTTTAAAACAATGTTTAAAATGACTTTTAGCCACCAACTCAAGCACTTGCCTCGGTGGCTAAAAGTCATTTTGAACATCACACACACACACAGCTTACAAAGGAGGAGTAGCCAGGCCCTGCTGCATTTCCCACCCTAGGCTTATACTTGAGTCAATAAATTTTCCCAGTTTTTTGGGGTTTAAATTAGGGGCCCCGACTTATACTCGGGTCGACTTATACTTGAGTATATACGGTATTTTGCAATTCATTTTAAATTCACGTCCATCTCTAGTTACAGCACATTTCCCCATACATTGTTAGATCACAAAGAAATATGTAACAGTGGACACACAGTCCAAATTGTGAATAGAGATGGTAATGAACTGCCATCATTGTGGTTCATGGTTCAGCACAGCTGAAAAACCATGAATCCCCCCCCAATAAATTGACAAGCAGATGAATTGGTTCATCGGTTTGTGTGAGTGTGTGTGTTTTTAGGTAGCCTCATGGGTTGTCTAAAAAACTACAGCTCCCTTCCCATCCAGTTTGCCCTCCCTGCCCCATTACTACTGCCCTCCTGTCTCCCTATCTTATCCTGCCATTTCCATCTTCTTGACTCCCTTTTTGGTTGGTTGTTGTTGTTTGCTTGTTTTTGTTTTTGTTTTGGAGACACTAGATCTGGATGGTGGAGAAATCCCTTCCCCAGATGCTGAAGGATCTGGGGACGCTGACTGGGCTGATGAGGTAGATTGGCATGCTGATGAGGTAGATTGTGCCTTGCCTCGGCTCTGGGAAGGGATGCCCTCTCCCTTTCTGCCTATGCCCCCTAGAAACAGCTCATCCATGATGGCTTTGGCAGAAAAATCCTATCTCAGGATGAATACCCTATGAATCAACAATATTAGTGGATATCACTGATTTGTTTTTTAATTTGTCCCTACCTTTCATTGTGATCCATTGCCTTGTTTGATCACACCTTATGTCAGAAGAGCATTTCTTGACAGGTCCAATTTGGGTGATGCCAGGTCTGATCACGCTAGTTTTAAGGTGAAGTGACATTGTGCCATGATATCAGATGTCAGAAGCACGGGGCATCCCAAACAACCAGACTAATTCATGTTCTGTGACTACTGAGTCTAATCACATCAGGATAATTGGATTCAAGTTGGGCATATAATAATTTCATGAATAACAGTTACTTAGAACTATAGCCAAATCTAATGACTTGTTTTCAATCTAATGACTCCTTGTCCTTTTATAATTCATGAGTATGATGGGCCTATTGCCCCTAGATTGCTCAAGGCTCAACATTTGTTGTGAAAAGACACTGTGGGAAGATAATTGCAAAACATGGCCTAATGGGAAAGTTCAAAATGAAGGGCAGAAAGGAAAGGCAAACCTAACAAAGGATTAAGGCAATATCTTGCCCAGTTTATTATAGCTGTTTCTCAGGATAACTTGGCTTCAGCTTGGTTACAGACCACAGCAAAACACCTGGCAGGTTATCTGAAAACAACTGCTGGCCTCAAGCAATATAAAGCAAAGGACAAGAACTTGAGACACATATCGTAAGCCTGGGAAGCCATTTCTGACCAGGTATCCTCCAGATGTGTTTGACTATTGTATATAACTATGGGAACTCAAGAAAAAGAGTCCAATTGAACATAACATAAGAAGAGCCATGCTGGATCAGGCCAAAGGCCCATCTAGTCCAGCTTCCTGTATCTCACAGTGGCCCCACCAGATGCATCTGGGAGTACATGAGACTAGATATCTGTCTCCTGATACCACTCCCCTGTATCTGGCCCTTGAAGTACCCTGGTTTTAAGCCTGGAGATTACACATCTCCATCATGGTTTGTAACCTGTGATGGACTTTTCCTCCAGGAATCTGTCCAATCCCCTTTTGAAGGCATCCAAGCCAGATGCCATCACCAATTGCTATGACTCAGCTTCCAGATATGGGAACTATTGTAGAAGAATGATTTAGGATGATATGGTGATTTGACTAGTGTGATCGGATCACCCCTCAAAAAAAAAAAATGTTTCTGAAAATCAGCTCTAGATGCAGCAGAACATATTTTATTGGCAAGCATGTGTGTGCTGGTGTTCAGCCTCATAATTGCAAAAAAGGCAAAGAAATGGCATGGCTACCACCCTCTGTGAACCAGACATGCCAATGGTATGGATGAATACAGGGTAACCTTTGAAACGAGCCATACACATCACGTGTATCCATATACCCCACCAAGCACCACCTAGGATGTAATCAACTTATGTATGGTTTAGGACTGTACTTTTTTTTCCTGACCACATGGCTCACAATTAGTCTAACCAAGTGTGCCTGCTAAGAGTTTAGGACAGATGCTGAAAGATCCATGGTATTTCTCCCTGGGTCTCCTTCAGGTCCTAACAGGTGCCTTGAGATGCTGATTTTGGCCTCCTTTACAAATTCTTCCCCATCAGGCACGAATTCTAGCTGGTTCTCATAAAGGGAACAAAATTTAGCATCTCAATCTCAAAGTTTAGAAGTGCTTACACTCTGTGCTCCAACTTCCCCATTGCAGAGGTAGCTTGCAATTGCTGCAGAATAATAGTCTTCACGAGCCATTTCATCACCCAGTGACAGATCAGTACAAGGGAACAAAAAAAGATTCAGCGAATAGCAATTAAACAGACCGATTGTCTTAAAAACTCCAAAGCTGGACGCTGTCCATTGCCTAAGTAGATAATTTGTTGCATCTATTACATTTACTCCTGAATATCAAACAGCAGCAAATTGTCAGCCGAAATGATGACATGCACCTAAATGAGGCTGATTGTTTTATGAAAGAGTCTCTCCTATCAGCTGTAAAGGTGCAGATAAACAGCTCTTTGCATTTTTAAGCAGCTGGAGAGGGAAATGGGTTTTATAAAAACATTTTGCACTTCCAGTTGAAGGGAATACAGGATACCATTTGCTTTCTCAGCATCCTTTAAGTCTTCAAACTATGAATTATTTTTAGAAGTGGCTTGTTGCTTCCACAATCTACTTCTAAATTGTGGTTTTAAGGTCCCACAACAATTTAAATATAGAAAATCATAACAGAAGATGACATTGGACAATTCCAAGTGGGAAAAATCAGTATTTCAAAATTGACTATGGGATCTGATTCACCAAAGCAATCTGAAATTATACCGTGGCTGAAATCCCATTGCTTAGCATTGTAAATTGCAAGTAAAATAGGCCCACTGAATCAGTGGCATTTCCACTAATTCAATGGGATTACTCTAGTAGTAGTTTGCTACCAGAATTTCAGTGTATAGATCACTCTGCACATTACACAGAGAAAGCTGGCATTCTTGCTTACATACAATTGGCAGTCTTTCAGGATTAGTATCTATGTGATTGATTTGTCTTTACTTTTTGGTTTCCCCTTTCTTCCATTGAGGGCAAGGCAGTGATGCTTCCTCCCCATTTGGTCCCCATAACGCCCCTGTGAGGGAAGTTACATGAGGAGAAAGAAATTGGTCCAAGGTCAACCATTATTTTTCATATTTGACTGGGCAATCATCTTGGTTCCAGCCTAACTGCACTATGAGGGCTAATAGAAGCAATGCACGTGTTTGCAAAAACATTTTCCTTTCATCAGTACCCCATATTTTACTTCACTTTCATCAATACCCCATGCTTAACTAACAATGAGAAGGAGTATGTGACAAAAATAAAGGAAAATGGACAAGAATTCCTCATACATTCCATATGCTGTCCACTTTATAACCTACATGCAAAATGTTTTCAGTATGTGACAGCACAGCTGTTTCAGGCCTGCATGTCACTTAAATAAAATTATGGAATCAGGGCCTCAAGCGTTAGTCTTAAGAGGACCTCACTTCATTACTCATTACTGAGCAGCAGTCAGATGACTTCTAATGTTACTGTCAAAG
This sequence comes from Phrynocephalus versicolor, assembly GCA_023846285.1. Lineage (NCBI taxonomy): Eukaryota > Metazoa > Chordata > Lepidosauria > Squamata > Agamidae > Phrynocephalus > Phrynocephalus versicolor. Next base: position 67,789,352 of record JAHTLZ010000129.1, read on the forward strand.
AGTTTCACAAAAATATTTCACTGCATTGTCTTTTATCCATGTCTTGTGCTGGCATCACAGCAGTGCAGAAAAATACAGGGAAATATTCTCATATTTCCTCTAGTGATTAATTGTGATACTGAACTTTGAACATATACAAGGAGAAAACAATATTTCCTATGACACTTAGGATTGATATGAAAATAACATAACTTTTGAAAAATCCCTCTTGAAATGGCTCTGTTCATAGTAACTAGAAAATGAGACTTGGTACACCAATAATTACCTCGGTAACTATTTGAAACACTGATTTTGAAATGGAACTTAGTTATGCTCCATTCCCCCACTAAATTGACTAGTTGCAAGTAATTCTTATCAACAAGTTACTTCCAAACTCTGTCTGGAATGAAGTATTAGCATATCCCTTATGGTACAGAAATCAGAGTTCCATGAAAGCATTCTCAGATTATTTGGCTCAATGGACCTGTGGACCAGGATCAACACAAAATTCAGTGCATGGATATCAGGACGTATGGTAAGTGGTAATCACAGAAGATACTTCAAGCAGAAGAAAGTCTCACTGGCTGTTTTCTTGTCTGCTAATATTGGGAAGGGTAGATTGGAGATTAAGAGCATTTCCAAAGCTTTTAGAGATTGTGCTTTTTCAAAATATTATTTTAAAAATAATCACATTCACTTCTTTGACCAAAGATTAATCTCTTTGTTAAAAAAGAAAGATGTGTATGGTAGAGATAGGCACGGAATGAACATTTTTTGTTTCCGTTACCATTTGTCGTTTCCGTTATGTAACAAAACGACAAACGAAAATTGTGATGAAAATGAAACAAAACGAACAGAACCATGAAAATTGTGGTCATTACGTTTCGTTTCCGTTAATGGCGACGTGCAATGAAATGAGCTGTTTTAAATGTTAAAAAACGCCCTGGACATCCGTAAAAACGCAGCGACAATTATTTATATTGTCTGATAATACCTACTGGGGGGGGTTGGGGTCCTTAAAACGTTTGTTTTTGTCTTCTCCCATCGCAATGTATTTTTCTTTTCCCTTTAAAATGGATGTCGCCACCAGCCACAAAATGGAGGCAAGCCATGTGATGGGATCATGTTCAACCAATAGCATGCCCAGGTTGCAGACTGGGCGGGTAGGTCTGGCAGTCACAGAGGGCATAAAAAGCTCTGGCAGCCCCCGTCCTCCTTGCAGTTTCTGGTGGGAATTAGGGTGGGATTGCTGTCTCTGCGACTCTAGCTTCAGTCCTGCAGCCTCCCTGTGTGCATGTGTGCTGCGTACCTCTCGGTGAGTACCCTCCCCTGCCCCGCAGTGCAGTCACTCTGTGGCTGGCTGCCTTGCACCCTGGGCAATGCCCGCCGCTGCCTTTGCAGCCTCCCTGCATACCTAGTCTATACTGTGTCTCTGCCAGCATCCATTTTTTTTAGTGTTTTCCCTCTGGTCTGGGTCTTTGGGGGATGCTTGCGCACGGAAATGCTTTAAAAATCGCGCAAAAAGCAGGTAGAAACGAAAAACGAAAAACGGTAACCAAATTTTTCAAAAAATTCCCGACAAACGGAAACGAACCGAAACAGACTTCTCAACGACAAACGAAAAACCGAAACGCCAATTTTCTGTTTCGTGCCCATCTCTAGTGTATGGGGGGAAATGGCCAAAAGGCCCATTAGGCAAAGCTGACATTCCCAAGAGCTGATCTAAAATGCCTAATTATCTGTAAACAGGACAGATTTACTATCCTTAAAAGCAATTCTGATCACGGGTGGGGTGGGAAGGCTGAGAAAACTAACTGGACTCTCACACCAGTCCAAAGCATTTTTAGACCATTTATAAATGGCATTGACTGTGTCAGAGTTGCACTGCAGAAGCCAGAGAGCATCATGCATCAGACATAATTGGATATATGCTAAATATTATGCAGAGCTGGTTTAACTGCAGTATTAAGTAGGGTGCAGTGCAGGCCCTATATCTGTTGTGGCCCCAAGAATAAGGATCTGACAGCTGAGATAGAATAGCCAGTATACATTGGGGGAGAGCATCACATACAAGAACTCAGGAGGCAAGGGTTCAGATCCTTGCTTAACCATGGGCATTTAGCAGGCAGTGGTGGCAATGGGGAAACCACTCAAGTATGTCAGATATCTTAAAAACCTGCCATAATTGGGATATGAGTTGATGGCACATAACCACAATAGAGATTCCATTTGAACATCAGGAAGAACGTCCTGATGGTTAGAGCTGTCTGGCAGTGGAATATGCTGTCACGGAGGGTGCTGGAGTCTCCTTCTTTGGAGGTTTTTAAGTAGAGGCTGGATGGCCCTCTATTTGAGGTATTTTGATGGGGGTTCCTGCATGGCAGGGGGTTGGACGGCTCTTGAGATCTCTTCCAATTCTATGATTCTATGATTCTATAACATTTGTAGAAGAAAGCGGATATTGCTTTGTCTGGCCTTTCCTGCCTTCCACACCAAGGCTGGAAAGAATACTTATCACATTCCTCATTGTTCTTGATTAATTTATTAAATGATGACAAGACACAGAGATGAAAGATTTATGCTCAGAAAGGGTGCAGAACCATCAATGTCCCACCCTACCAGAAAATACTCTTCCAGCATCTTTACAGAAATTGCACTGCGGACACAATATGTTCTTCTTATGCTGTGCTTATAGGTGCTTTTGCTAGTTAAGAGCAAAAGGAGGGGGGACCCTACTTGGCTCCACACTGCCAGCCCTGAGCAGGGAAGGGTCAGTCAATTGGTGCCCCCATGAGCCCTGCCCCGGACTGCCCCCAGTGCTCCTACATAGTGGAAAAGAAACAGAGATCCCTTCATTAATAAGTGAGGAGCAATTCAGTTCCATGAGATTTCAGAGCCAACATCTGAAACTAGAGGGATGACCTTTCTTATGTCACAGGACTCGGTGGCCAAATAGAGATGGGTTAGGCAAAGGTTCATGGCAGGGGAGCAAAATTTCTTCAAGGTCAGATTATTGGGCACATGTGTAAGAAGGGAAGACAGATAAATGGGCCCAGAATCTCTGCAAACCACATAATATGGAAATCCAGAAACACCTGCATGCAGCCATGCACACACAGCATCTAAAGCAACATTATATCCAGCAGGTGCAGCAATTGTTTCCATCCCCACTAGGACTTGCATGCTATGCAACTTTGCCTCTAGCAGCAGGAGTGTAAATAATATGGACACTGGAGAGGCGAGCAATTGTTCAATCTATGGAAAAGCCCTGTTCACGCAGTAAAAGGAGTGTCATTAGCCTTTACACTGTGCTTCTTCCAATAAAAGGGCTGTTGTTTTCTCACCCTTCAAAACACTTCCCATCGTTTAAAAAAATGGACCTGATTTTACGAGCAACCTGCCTCCTGGTAAACATCTGTTCCTTTATATTATATAGATTCTCTTCAAAGGAAAGTTGAAGAATTTTTCCACTTACTTTCCTTCATCATAAGGGACGTTAAGCATAATTTGTTTTGAATAAAGGATTAGTAAAGTCCTTGACATGAGGGGTAATTCCAAGAATGCTTCCCATAGTTTATATTAGAAGGTAACATTTTGAAAGAAAGTCATTATATTACTCATTAGTTCCCAGCAGCCAGGTTACTGTTGTTATTATTATTGTTATTCCCAATGATATTGCACATTTTAAATACAGTGCAGTACTTTCATTGTCACATAAGGCTGATAAAAGACAGACATAAAATGTGAACAATTTCTGTCAAAAGGCTCTAAAAAGTCACTTAAAGTTACTCTTAACTCTACTGCTTATTTATGATACCTAAGAAACAAAGATATTGCTTACCTTAGACCAGGGGTGGGGAACCTTTAGCCTTCTAGATGTTTTAGACCCACAACTCCCACAGCTCTTTATCATTGGCTGTATACATTGGAATTCTGGCTGTTGCAGTCCAAAACATCCGGAAGGCCAAAGTTTCCCCACTCCTGCCTTAGACAAATGCCAATACGTAGATAGAAGGTAAAGATAAAATGTTGGTGCAGCTGTTCTCAACAGGGCCATACTGCCCCTAGGGGGACCCAGCACATTTGAAGTGGGGCATAGACTGGAAGCAATTCTTCACACACCAGCAGGTTCACTATGCAACTTATACAATCCTGATAAGCCCTCTATTTTTTTCATATGGTGTTCAATGGCTGTGGCCAAAACAAACAAATAAAAACATTGTTTTTTTTAAAGGTCAATAATGATTTGTTGGAGGATGTACCTGCATGATTTATGAATGTTTCTTGAACCCATTTTCTCATTTTTGAAGGAGGATGCTGCATTGTTGGAACTACCAAGAAAGCATCCTTTTACTGATCTCCTGTACTTTCAGTCAGTGGCTTGGGGAAAATCATGTAGGGCAATGCCGACCACACCTGTATCATTGTCATGAGCCTCTGATGAGGGTAAGGCAGATGGATCTACTTACAGCAGCCATTCACTTTTCCCACAATTCCCTGGGAAAGAATACATCATTTGCAGCCAATCTTCAGAAAACAAAATGGTGACAAGTCACAGAGTCTGTTACCCTCATTAGATCATGTTGACATGAATTACGCTTCTCTTTGAAAACTACCAAAAAGGTAGTTCTCGTTTGAAAGTGTTGCTCATTTGAAGGGACATCCAGATGAAGTATAATGTAAAAATAATGGCAATAAAGAGGGAAGTCAGAGACCTTGAAATTACCCATCCACAACTAGCTCCTGGAGATCAGACTCAGCAGCTGCAAAAGCCATCGTCATTGGAGTAAAACACAGTATTTGCTAATAATTTCTAGTTATGTATTTGTACATATACATTAGCATATGCAATTGTATGTAAGTTGATATCTTTGTTTATTGTTTTTCTTGGGGTGGGGAGGTATATATTTCCTACATTTTGATGTTATGTTAGTGGCCCATGTATCATCTGCACATCCACTCCGCAATGTTATACAGGGTGAACTAGCAACTGCAGTGGACTCTGCCAAGGTGGTGGGTACTAGCAGCTGCTCCAAGGTCTACATGGAAATGCACAGTCTGATCTGTGATTAAAATATGCTAGGGATTTGTCATGAATCTTGGTCATGCATGCCAAGTACTGTATTCCTCTCACAGCAAGAGAAAAGATCCCTTGATCAGTGCCTGCACTGAACAAGTCTCCCAGTTATTTACATGTACATGATTTATTCAAATATATCAAGTAATCCTCATGGTTTCAGATTTCTCCAATAACAGAGAAGGGATAACATTTAAATAGATGTTTTGCACCTCTGCTAAACACTTCTGACAAATGAGATGGCACAAGCATAACATTCTATACATGAAGGCTGAAATCCGTTACCTTCTTGAAAAGTCTGAACTGGAGTGCTTAAGTTTGTCTGGACATAGAACTGTGCTGTAGAAGTGTTATAAAAGTCAGTAGCCACCAAATATGTGCAAAAACAAATGTAATCTCCTAATTGGAACATTTGTGGAGTGATCCACTCAACAGCTGTAGTAATAGAGAGTTTGTGCTGTTGAGGGGTAGAAGGGAGGGAAGGAGGGAAGTATTACTGATCTGACTTAGCTACCATCTGGAGAAAATCACAAGCTTGGATGGCAGAAGGGCTTAGAACCCAAAGGCTGAGCTACTCTGTGACTTCTAGGTTACACAACGGTGTGTGCTCTACCCTTGTGTTCCATTTGTGATACATGCTTGGCCAAGACACCATGGAAAATGAAATTTGTTCTAAAATGGTAAATGCAAGAGCAATCTAAAATGGATTAGAAGACAGACACTCCAAAGCTTATGGCAACTTTAAAAGAACAGATTTTCCATGACCTCTCCTTGCACTGAATACATATTGCATGGAGTTTGGCTCAGGACCATGTACATTTAACTCTGGAGAAAAGCAGTTTTAAACATTACAATAAGAGTGTCAAGGAAGAAAGGCGTTAAGATCAGAGGTAGGGACAACTTTAAAAAATGGTGATTCACCATGATATGTGATTTGTTGGGGATGATGAATCAACAAATTGAATTTCCAGTGATGAATTGATTTGTCTCAACCATAAAATGCTATAAAATGCACCCCTAGAGGTGAATAATGGGTCTCAGACATCTGAGTTATATTCGGACAAAGTGCTCCTCTCTAGAAAGTGTCCTTTAGCAACTGCCTTGGAGAGACCAATCTTCAGAAAACTTGGAAGGATTGTAGAGGAGGGTCAGAAGAACTTCCTCTGCAAGTTTGCAGTCTCTAGGTATTTGGGGAGAGCTTTCCTGGAAGGTCCTATTTGGGGGTGCATAACTCACACATCAAAATTCCAATCTCCACCAAATTTGGAGGGATTGTTGAGGAGAGTCAGAAGAAGCTTCTCCCCAAGCTACCTTGGTGGCCAGTTTATGGCCCAATGAATCAACAAATCAAAAATTCACCAATTCATATTCATCGAGGGACTTCATTTATGACAAATATGAATCAACAAATGTTGACGAATCGACCAAATTTATCAGAAAATGTAATTTGTTTTTCAATTCATCCCCATCTCTCGTTAAAATCATTAGAGGAGGCCTTTCTCTTAATTACACCACCCTCACAGGTGTGTTAGTTGGAGACACACAAGAGGGCCTTCTCTCTTCCATACTTTGGAATTCCTTCCCATGGGAGGCCAGGCTGGCCCCATCATTACCGTCCTTCTTCTAGCATGTGAAGAAGGCAGGCTTTCCCTTAGTGACTGGTTGTCTGAAAATAAAATATAATAAATAATAAATCCAGTGCTACAAAGCAAATGTAGCATCACAGGACAGCTGTTAGCCCCAGTACCTTGTAGCACCTACTAGAGTTGCTTTCACTAGACCACCCCTTTACAAGATCATATTTTACAGATAAGGTCAAATCCTGAAGTTGAAGATCTTGTAATGATCTCCAGGCTGTGAAAGAGCTTCTTATGGTCTTTGGTATTTTCTGAGAAGCTGTGAATGGCAAAGAGAGATCTATCCGCTTTCACAAAGCTACAGCACGGTCCTGCGTGTGCCTAAATGATGACGTACATTGGCACTAATATCTTCTGGTACATTATGTAAGGCGGTCCTCAGAAGTAACCTTCTGAGGTTTTCCAGGAGTTGAGTCATGGCAACTAGAGTTCCTTTCTTGTGGGATCAAAACATTTCCCTATGCATTCAGGTACATGGATGAGTAGCAAAATGTTTAGATCCCACAAGAACTGAAGTCCATTTGCCATGACTCAACTCCTGGACATCCTCACCTGGATGACTGAGAATCTCCACAGACTTCTGAGTTTGGTGGGGAAATTGCCATTTTTCATTTTCTCAAATAAATAAATAAATAAATAAATACTGGCTTAGACCCTGGAGTGCTTATAATATGTATTTTAGGGGAAAGGATTTAGGAGAACAATATAACACCAAAAAAGGAAAAATAAGTGTATTCCACTACATCTGAACAAGTAGATTTTAATCCACTGAAATAAATGTGTTAGTCTGAAAGGTACTACAGTTATGTTGGTGTTTCTGCTGAAATAGAACACATGCAGCTGTTTCTCTGAAAACGGCAGTGAAAAGGAGTACTTTCCTGTCACATATGCATTCTGATGGCTAACAACTGGTTTGGAGGAGTAACACAGATGAGATCTGTTGAGTCTATTCTAAGGGGGAAACAGCAGAAGTTGTGGAGAGCTGATTCATGTGGACATTCATAAGCGGGGTGATGTTTCTCTTCAATGGTTTAGCAATTCTACTGTGGTGTCATTTTTATATATTCTGCTTTATTAACTATCAAAGAAACCTTAATTTATAGGCAAACATGAAATACTCACGATTGCTGCCATAATTCATTAATCCCATCAGGAAGTGTTCATTTACAGCTTTATTTCTACTGAATAATACATTTGGGTGAAACCTGAAGATATACGATCTTCCAGACAGAATGATATTAAGTGCATGTTAATTTACTGTTTTTTATGGGGAAAGGTAAGTTAATATTTTAAGAAAAATAAATCATCCTCTTCCAGCACAGCAAAAACTCTTACTCATCTCCCAATGTCTCTTCTCTCTATACTCTTAAAACTAAAAAAATACGTTCAAGGCTAGTGTTAGGTCTTTTGGCAAAATACAGCCAGGAAATGCTATATATAACCTGTACTTAGTAGAGTCAAATGCATGTTCATGTGCTAATTTAAAGACTCTGGAAGGTGTCAAAAACTTCTGCTGTTAAATTTACACAAAACTAAGGATTTGCCTTTTCTCTCTCTGCTTGTCAGTTTTTTCATTTATGGAAAATCCTTTCCAGGGTTCTCTAAGTAGAGAATAGAGGTGGGCAAGAACCAGCAAAATCGTGGTTTATTGTGGTTCATTTAGTCCCTGAACCATGAACTTCCAAAACTTTTGGGGGACAAATGAACCACATATTGGTTCATTTTGGTTTGGAAATTCAGGAGACCTAGGATGGTCCCCAATCATGGCAGGGAAACTGACACAGGGTGTTACTCATCAGGAAGTGCTCTGGGGAGGAGCAACATCCTTTCCCTAAACCTCATGGACAAGGGAAGCAATGTGCTGCTCGAGATCTGAGCTAACAGGGTTCCAAGGCAGAATGATTCCTCTGGGTAGCAAAAGTGGCTCTGAAATGAAATCAAACCTCCAACCTTTTGCTCCACAACCAAATACCTAAACCACTGAGCTACCCAGCCAGCTAGTAATGCTTTTTCTAGTTATTTGGAATATCTGTTCCCACCCTTAAAAAAAGGTGGGCTTTGTCTTCCATGCACTTCTCCTCTATTCCTTCTGATCACCTGGTTTAATTTACACACATTAGTTTCTTAGTAGTTTCCCTTAAATATTAGGGAATTTGTAGGTAAGCTAGAAAAGCAACAAGCTCTTAGGTGTGAAAAACTGGTTGAACAGTTCAGTGAAGCCTGTTCATAATGGATGATAATTCATTTGTCTGGGCCATAACAAAACCCATAATTTGATGTATAATGTAATATATGGAGCTGTTGGTCATTAAAAGTATGCATGCACAGAACATATAGCTACTCTCACAATGCATGTTGAGACATCTTTTCAATTATAAAACTATTACTGCTGGCTATTCCATGACTGGTCCAAAAAACAAAACAAAGCAAAACAAAAGTCACTGCAAGAAATTGTTCACTGTATGTGCACCTTATGGTCTTATAAGCCAATTTAATGCTCTTCTGCAGCTTCCTCCTTGTATTAAATGAAATGGCCCTATAACACTGGCCTAATGCAACCACACCAACAGCTGTTGTAATATATTTTTTTAAAGAGTTGGGGACCTCCTGGAGGGAAACATAGTAAGACCTGTTAGAAAGTTGTCATAATTTTATTGTTTGTTCTTGTTATTTCATTCTGGAAACTGCCTAGAGTTCCCTTTGGGGAAGCAAGGTGGTATATAAATTTTGAAAATAAATAAATAAATAATCAATGATGAAATTCAATCATTTAGTACTAGGGGATTGGCTTGACCTTTGTAAGTGTACAAAGCCTTTTGTGCAGGGAAACAAACCAACAAAATGCCTTGTAACAAAGACATGAGAAGTACATTTATTGTATTTATTGTATTCATTTATTAGATTTATATACCAAAGCCATCTAGCCCAAAGGCTACATGTGAAGTTCTCTTATAACATGAAAACACGATGGTCTAACTCTTTCCCAGAATGTGTAAAAATTGCTGTTCTTCTTGACTATAACTTCTAGAATCCATGCTGGCTAGATCACTCTAGAAACTGCAGTCCCAAAAGTAACTTTTCTAAACTCTGCACAGCTCGAGTTATCTGCCATTTGGTCTCATTAAAGCGGCAGGTCCAGTATCATTTCCTGGGATGCTTCAACTAATAACCAAACTTGTAACAGTTTCTAGATATCCAAATGTTCACCTTTCACAAAGGTTCATAATCTGCCTACACATTGTACCATCAACAAGGTGATCTTCTCCTAGATAAAGAGAGGTCTAACCTTGCCCCCCAAGCCCCGAAATAAGGAGGCGAGACCACTTTCGGTTTGGTACAAACGGGCCACAACTTTATTAATAACTATTAAACTTCTTAACTGATAAAGTCAGGAACACTGAAGGGGACCTGACGCCGTAGTGCAAGCTGGTAACAGGGTGGAACGATTCCACAGCCAAGAAGCTCTGTATTACTATGGCAAACGTGTTAAATCTGGAGCTCAGCACAGCCCTCGGGAGGCCTCCAGTCAAATATAGCTAGATTTGTCCGCCGACATAACAATGTGAATAGACTGGTAACGAGGGCTGTGAAGCGCCGAAATGGCGTCAAATGAGCTCACCACTAGAATACGGTTACCAGCTGCACTACCCGCCAAGTTAGTGGCCAATAAGGAAAGAACCCACCCCCGCGGTGAAGAGAATGGGATGGGCGAAAAAGCATGGCTACTCACGGCCAATCAGAGTAACCACCAAAAATTCCCATCCGGCCCCAAAAGGCGACCAGTTGTACTCATTCTCCAACCATAGGGGGAGGGTGGGGCCAAAATTCTTGCCGCCGACAAAATGGCGGCGAGGGACAGGAGCCGTCTTATAGGCTCCCGTCCCCGGGCAAAATAACCCGGATGGGCGCGAAAGTCACGCGCCCAAGCCGGGGTTGGGGAGGCAAACACGCCCCTCCCCCAACAAGTGGGGAACGGAGCTGCCCTTCTTTGTGGAGATCTTGACCAGAAAACAGCATTAAAATTAATTTTTGCACCAGTTTGCAACTAACACTAAAATACATAACATTTCAAGGCAAATTGTGCAAAACATCAGTATCAGCAAGATAATCAAGCTGGTGTGAGGGCATTGGAGAATATTGGATAGAAGTAATGAGTTGAGCTTTTCCTTGGCTTGTATTTAGACATGAAACAGTGACAGCTCTAACCTCCAGATAGTAGAGTTCTTGGATGGAAAGATATATCAACGGGGACCTGTATCAATGAAAATCAAAGGGGATAAGGAACAGGCAAAGACTGTAGAGACTGTGAACAGTGAATCAGTTTGGGACTTGGGGTGAAATTGTAGGTTGCTCTGATTGATGGTAGGAAGAGAACTCACTGTACTGAAGTCCGTTCCCCCTCCATCCTTTTAACATATAATTTGTGAGCAGATTCTTGTATAAATGCCATTTAAAGCTCCAGAACACTATCCAAAGAAGACAGATTAGTCCTGGAAAGGTCTCTGTGCTTCCTACTACAAAGGAAAGTGGGAGCAACAATATGTTCAAAATGTCTTCTGATTTTTAAAATGCTTATTTTGCTTCCCAAAAACCAGCCTGCAAGCTTTCTTACATAAGATCAGACTATTGGTCCATTGAGGTCAATATTGTCTAAAGCAGGAGTGGGGAAATTTCAAGCCTTCAGATTCTTTAGATTATACCTTTCATCATATGATTCCTGATTCCTGGCCATGCTGGTTGGTCAGGGCATCTGGAGAATAAAGTCTAAAACATCTTGGAGGACCATAGTTCCCCAATAGAGATGGGCATGAACCAGAAAACCCATGGTTCAGTTTCATCTGGTTCGGGCCCACCCTTGCTTCGCTTCACTTTGGGTTTGAATGATTTTTTTTAAAAAAATCGTTCGAACCCAAACTGGTTTCGTGGTGGCGGTGGCGGCAGGAGCTGTGATCCCGCCTCCTAATGCGGAGGCAAGACTGCGGCAGACATTTTTGGTATCTACACAATTCCCTCTCCCTTGCACATATTTGAAATGTATGGTTTGATTCTTGGAATGGCAGGACTTGACTCTGGGCTCTTTTGTTTACAAAGCATATTTTCTGCCACTGATCTGCAACTTTCCTAAACAAATATTAGGATATATAAAATCTCATATTCTTATGTTCAAACAGAAGAATACAGCAGGATTCACAAGGATGGGTTGTGTTACATGGCTGTCAATTCAGAAATTACTTATAATGACATTTATAGAGTTTTTAGGATAAGTGGGTTTTTTCCCTCCATTTACGTGTTCCAAACACAAACCCAGCAAATTTCAGTGGACAAGCAGGGGTTTGAACACTGGTCTCCTGAATCTTACACTCTATTCAGTACACCACAATGCATACCACCTTCCAAGTATTTTTGACTACTATTCCTAATAGCCTTTGCCAGTATGGCCAATAAGAAGGCATAAAGAAAGATGTATCATCCAAAATGCCTAGATGACAGGAGAGGGCTGCATTTTCACCTAGATTATAACTAGTGAACCATGTTCTACAGCATTCCCTATGGGTTTCAGTGAAAATTACTGTATAGATTTTCAAAGCAACCTGTTTTCTCAATGGACTGGTTCATTTTGTTCCCACCCACAGTTCCTTCCATTCCCACCTTTTGCCATCTCTTTTACTGTTTTAAAGCTTTTTTTTTTAAAAAAAAATCTTTTTCCCCCAGCACATTCTGCCACTCCCCCACCCCATCTTTACTTCTGTCACATTCACTTCAGGCTTCCTCACCAGAATGGTGGCAGCTGCATCTGTTATCATGACCCTATTGTCATGCATGATTCATGCTGTTTTCTCAGTTCTACCTTTATATCACCCTGAAGTTAAGTAGGGTCAGGCCTGGTGGGTATTTGGATGGATGGGAGGCTACAAGAGAATCCCAGTGATTTCCAGGATAGTGCAGTGAAAGAATCCTTCCTGAAACCTAGGAGCACTGCTGCAAGTCACAGTGATAGAACTAAACCAAATGGACCCATGATCTAGTTCAATGTGAGGTATCTTTCTATGTTTCCGTGTAACTTCTCTGACAAATACTAAGGGCTAGATATGCAAACCAGTGTGAAGTATGGTTAAATAAACCAAAATTGCCATGGTTGAATGTGCAAAAGCTTTCTTAAACTCTGAGAACTGTATCCAAAACTACCAGAGATGGGGAAAAATTCCCCCCCTTGATACCAAGATCTGAAAGCCCATATTGTAGGGGTCTGGAAATTGTTCTCCGACCAACCAACCAACCAACCAACCAACCAACTAACTAAATAAATAAATAACTAAATAACTAACTAACTAAAGCAGCAAAGAAAGAGCAATATTCTGTGCCTCCCTATGTGTGAAACCAAATGTTCACTCTATCCCAAGAACTTTCATGGCATATGGTACATAAAACTGGCAACTTCTTGTATATTTCAAATATATACAAAGGTAACTGCACATGGTTTTCTGAGATTAAGGTCACTTTAACACATTGTATGGGAGAGGCTCTAAGGGGTACAGATGAAAGTGATAAGTTCTCCGTCATCCCTGTAGTGAGTTAGAGGCCTTTAAAACATATTATTGACAGAGTGGTTAGTTTCACCCAACAGTAAATTGACCTTGACCTACTCTTCAGATTTTGGTGAGAAACAGGGCTATTAATTTTACATCTCTCTAGACCTGACATGCAGTTGTCAGAGCCCAAGCATGTAATTGCCCCCACACTTGCTCTTTGTTTTCATTTTCTAATTATTCTGCAATGAATCATCAAAACACAAGTGATAAACATGCACCCATTAAGCAAAACTGCAAAGACTTAGAAAGTAGGAGAAGGGTACATCTCTCCCTTTGTTCTTCCTTCTTTTACGCCATCAAAGATCCACAGGGAAGACAAGAAGCATATTCCATTAAATATGTTACTTTTTATCCCCCCTGGATATTTCATGTATGGTTTCTTCCCCCAAATGTGTCAATCACTTGGAAGCAAGTGATCAAGAAACTTCAGCTGAGTCAAACTATTAAGTGGTATCCATTATCTGGAGTATGTGGGTCTCTTGTATCCAGTAGCTTCTCTGATGGGCAAAAATCAAAGTCCTGGTTGAAGCTTGGTAGCTGCTCTTGGTAGCTGGACCTTCCTGGAAAATGAAGCCAGGCTTAGCTAATCTCTGCTGTCCCTACAGCAAACATATTTTCCTTTGGTCACATTATCTTTTGGTTCTCAGTCCGATTTGTTCCCAAATAACCTTCTACACAATGTATAATTTTTATTCTTTTTAATTTTGAGTTTTCAAAGTATGTATTCTTAATTTTGTTTCCCATGCTTTAGTTATATTGCTCTATGTTAGTGTTAATGTTGGCCATTCTAAACACCAGCTTTTATGGAAAGGGGGCGGGGAATAAAAAGAATATATATCTAAGGAATTTACTTGTTTTCAGGCTTGTGCGAAATTGCTTTTCTACAATCGATGGCAAGATATTTATGCACAATCTCTTCAAATCCACAAAGATCCCTTTCTGTTTGGATTTCAGATGCATTTCATCAGCACTATTTCACATCATAGACAGAGAATTCCATACACAGAGATTAGGAAAATGGTGTACTTCTCCTTTCTGAGTATTTAATGGTTGACTTAATTTAATACATAGTCAAGTAAGTCGAAGGCAGTACAGGCAACATCAGCCTACAACCTTTTCCTGCTTCTGGGAGTACAGACATTAATGGTAAATGCTATATATTCGGATTTGTAAAGTGATTAATAAAATAACTGCTCTCTATGAAATAGCTAAATACATCCCCTCCCCCATTTACATGATAGCAAAGGAAAGCGGTGATAAACACATCCAAGTGAACATAAGAAAGCAGGCAGCTTTTAATGGGTACTTATTGTATAGAGTTACTGGTAACTAAAACTGGCTTATATTACTTCCATACAAACACAGTTACTGTATACTTCAATTGTCATTCCTGCTCTGTCCTGAGATGACCGCAGAAAGTACCAGGGTAGTTTATTGACATAGACACACCTTTATGGGCTGAGAAAGGTTCCTCAATAGTCTGGACCTAAGGCAGGAAATGAATTTGGGGTATCAAAGCTCTCATTAACGATGTTTCAAGAAAGCACTGGCACATCCTCCATTTGTGTATGTTTGTGGTGGGAGGATATAACTGGAGCAGGGGATTATATTGTCCCTCTGAAATTTGATGAAGCCATCCCCATCCTTTTATACAGCCCTTGAAGCACCTTTGTTGTGGCTTTCCTAGGTCCAGCACTGGCGATGATCAATAGACATGTAAACAACCCATCGTGGGAGATGTGCTTTGAATATACAGGAAGATGAACAAGTGGGATGAATAGTGATAACAATCAATTGGGGAGTATGAGTCTGTAATTGGCTATATGTAAAGAGAGAACTGAGGGATTAACATATAGAGTAGCGGCCATTTAAAGATTTAAGAGTTTCGCAAAACTCCTTGGTTGTACACCCTCTAATTGTCTTAATAACAATTGAGTGCCATTAAATCAATTCAGAGATATGGTGACAATTTTCTGGTTTTCTGCATAGAGAATACTCAGAAGTGGTTTACCATTCCCTTCTGCTGGGGGCATCCTGGGACTGTGCAGCTTACCCAAGGCTACACTGGCTGGCTCTTCTGAGATGCACAGTGGGAAATTGAAATCCCAGTCTCCGACTCCACAGCCAGATGCCCAAACCACTTGTCTTGCCTCCGCTATGTATTAAGTTTGCATCAGCAAATTTTAAATAGTACAGACATGAAGGGCAACTTTTTGGACTTGGACAGGGCTGCAGAAATATGCAGCACCTGTTGTACACATTTTATTTCTGCAAATAAACTCCACCTATGACCTGACTCCCTGACAAAGCATGCTTAACATGTTCACCTTTGATCCTTCATTACAGTGAACCAAAATTTGACTTGACTTGCTTAATTCTCTCATGAGTGAATGTAGATTGGCTTCAGAAATATGTGGCAAGAAAAGACAGAGTGCTGGTTCTCTATAAGATAAAGCTGTAAAAGCAATTGTTGTGGTTTGCTAAAATGGCTGTCAGAGAAATCTTCTTCCCAATTAATTCAGTGTTCACTGACTTTAAATGTCACCTCCTTAGTGGGGTAATGTTTACAGAGAATGTAAGAAATGGGTGGATGGAAAATCCTTTGCAGTGATATGACAGTTTCAGACATGAGAGACACTATGGCAGTGATGGCAAACCTTTTAGAGACCAAGTGCTCAAACTGCATTTCAAAACCCACTAATTTTTCACAAAGTGCCAATACAACAATTTAACCTGAATACAGGTGGCTAAGGGGTAATGTCAGGTGCCCGCAGAAAGGGCTCTGAGTGCCACCTTTGGCACCTGTGACATACATTTGCCAACAGTGCACTATGGTGTAGCATTGAAAATGCTGTACTTTGACTTGGGAAATACAGGTTCTCATCCCCTCTGGGCTGTGGTGTTCAACAGGACATCTTGGCTGTTTACTATTTCTCAGCGTGATCTACCTCATATAGGGCTCTGTGAAAGATAAAGTGATACTTACTGCCATTTAGAAAAGCACAGGTTATTTTTTTACAACAACTCGCAAAATATCGCCCAGACAGCATTTGGCAATTGTAGTCCAAAACCCCTTTACTTGCCTTTAGCTTATTGGAGGAAAGCTAGGATCTATATAAATAAACATTGTTGGACATTAAGGTTTCATATTAGCAATCTTCACCTGTATATGTGTGGTGCCCTGATGTGAAGACAGAATCCTGTTGAGAAAATAGATGAAGAAAAGCCACCAAGGCATTCTTTCATTTGAGATACTGTCCTTTGCTGATCAGTCAAGTGACTTGTGATATGGCCAGTGTCATAAACAGCATGTGATACTGATCATAAAAAGGACAGCCTATTGGATGGGAGGGCAAGCTTTTTGAACCACTGCCCACTTTTGCTCCCAGTTTCCGCAACAAGATTCTGGCACCAGGACGACAGAACTCAGAAGTGTATGTACCTTTCCAGATCTACCTCTTATAGAGGTTTGCAACACAGATGGACGTCTGATTTTTAATTCAGCAAGAAATTTAAATATCTGACAAACTTAAGGCCCTAACAAATAGATGTCTATGATTTTCCCTCCCACGTTTAACTGGTACTTTATCCCTAGCAAAGTATGAGTGTTTTTTTTTTTTTTTTTTTTGAAAAAAATAGCATATGGACTTCTAACAGACCAGATCTTTGAGTGCAGAGATTTAAATGTCTGGGCCAGTGGATTATATCTCTCTCTTCATAATTCATCCACCACAAAATGTGTCACCAAGCAGCATGCCTGTCAGGTTTTACTAAGGCTGTTCCCGGAGATCTGTAAATTGGAACTCAGACTGCAATACTTTCTAAGCTGGGGGAAAAAGAGGTCAGAGTTATTTACTGGCAGAGTAATATGGTGTGGATACAGCATTACAGCAAGCTTGGTTTGGCAGGCCTGTCAATACAACTGGCAGACACAAAGAATCACTGCCAGATTTATCAAAATTAGAGATGGGCGCGAAATGAATTTTTTTTCATTTCATTTTTCATTTTGTTCCATAATGAAACAAAAAACGAATTGCCCCTTCAAAGAAAAATGAAACAAAATGAAACAAAATGAAAATTTTTGGTTCGTTCTGTTTTGTTTTTTGTTTTCCCATATTAATTCTGCTTTTAAAATCCCCACACAATTCCCCCCCAACACGCCCAATCGGGTGGGAGAATGGTGTGGGGTTTTAAAACTTTTTTTGCCACCGAAGCCTTGTGTGCCAGCTGATTAGCGCTTGCTTTGACAGCAAAAAAAAAAAAAAAAAAAGTTTAAAAAGCCTGCACCATTCCCCTCAGTGTGCCCGACTGAGTGGGGGAAAGCACAGGCTTTTAAAACTTTTTAAAACTAGTTTGTTGTGGTTTTAGAGATGATGCAAGACCACCAGAACAGATTTCAGATTGACAAAAGGAATGGATGGACCCATGAGACATTTTTTTCTTTTCTGTTCCTTCCATTATGCCCTGAGAATGATTGTTGACATGGAGCTTCTGAACATGACCAAATATATTGCCACGCTGTCCCAACTTGGACAAAGTGTGGGTCAAGTATCCTCTTAAGTATTGAGCTCTTTCACACAATTGATTTGAATAGTAACAGCAGTTGGGCAGATGAATTATTCAGAATTGGTGGTAGAGGTGGTTAAAGAGGTAAATGCATTAGCACATTGTTGAGGCTGTGTTCTCTTCCTGCAGCATTTAAAATTTATAGAATGTTAAGGTTAGAGTTTCCATTCTAATGTAAAGCACAATATAGCACACTGAGATCACCAACAACACTTTCTGAGCTGAGCACGAGAATCCAGTTGCTCTGAAGGGCTTCTATTAAAAGACACGACATTCTCATAGAAAATTATGAACGATATATCAGTATTTCATGCAATAGTTCCCACAATTTTTATTTTTATTTTCATTTTTAAAAAACAAAGGACTGAAATGAAGGGCTATGGAATCAATTCAAGAAGGGAAACTCTTATTTTTCATCCATCAGATGTAGCATGCAGCAGTGTTAGCAGTTTGGTGCAGAATGGATGTAGTGGTGTTCATTGATGCGAATGTTAAGGCATGACAAAATCAAGGACAGGGATAGATATACAGTGGCAGGGAAATTCATCACTGATTAGTATTGGATCTTACTTTGCCAAATTCAGGAAGACAATCCATGACGGAATCCAAATTAATGTCAAAAATCTTAATTTCTTCATAGGAGTATGAATATGGACACAGACAATTCAACTAAATAAAACTATTTGGGGAAGACTTATAACCTAAATATTATATAACAAACAGCATAGTTTCCCTTTCTTCTGACCCTCTATATAAACTTTGCCTAAGCTTCCGCTATTAATTTTGAGGCTGCTAATTTCAAACTATTATTTTGTTACTTTACTCCAGGCAGTCTTGTCCTTCCAGGATCACTTATTAAGAAACATCCCTCCACCCCACTTGTCACCTTCCTGCCTTTCCTAACTTGTATTTCATATAGGACTACTCCTACCCCAGATTACTGCTCCTGTCACTTGTTTGGGGTGCCAGCTGATCTTAAATGAAAGATTGAAGACTTGGTTATTTAAATCTGCTTTCCCCGGTTATTAACTGCTACTTTGCCTTACTGATATTGTGATCTAATCTCGTCTGCCATTAGCTTAACTTACGTCTGTGAAGATTCTCAGTCATCCAAGTGCGTTTATCTGGGAATTGAGTCATGGCTACTGGACTTCTTTTTGAGAGATAGAAACGTTTCGCTGTTCATCCAAACAGCTTCATCGGGCTGAATACAGCTCGTGCAAGAGACCTTCTTATAGTCAGCTTGACCTCTTGTCACCTGGTCTGATTGGCTCATAAGATGAACAAACCCTGAATAGGCTCGTTAGGGAGACATTAGTGTCCATGGCCTTAAGGTAAACAATGGCCTAAGGTGCTGAAACCCATCAAGAATGTAAGGGAGTAAGGGAAGCCATTCATGTTAGCATTGAAAATCCCTCCCTCAAAAGAGGTGGGGGGCTCCGGCATAGTCTGTCTGCTACTTATCAGGCTGTACTTTCCACAGTACCCAGGCAAATCAAGGAGCCTTCACCACCAGGTCACAGCTAACGACCCATTCTTGACAAGAGGTCAAGCTGACTATAAGAAGGTCTCTTGCACTAGCTGTATTCAGACCGATGAAGCTGTTTGGATGAACAGCGAAACGTTTCTATCTCTCAAAAAGAAGTCCAGTAGCCATGACTCAACTCCTAGATTAGCTTAACTTATTTACTTTTGATTTTTATGAATTATGTTGTTTTAGTTATGTTTTCATTTGTGATTTTTTTTTTGCTTTTTATTACATACTTGTGCCTGTATTTTGTAACAATTTGTTTTATGTTGTAAACTGCTCAGAGTGGCTTTCTCTAAGATGCACGGTATATAAATTGAATAAATAAATAAATAAATAAATAAATAAATAAATAAATAAATAAATAAATAAATAAATAGAAACAAATGAGCCTTAATTAGAGCTGAAAGTACATTGGTATTATGGAGTGGCAAGTGAGAGATTCTTTCCAGGTTTGTCAAATCAGACTTCCATGTTTAACTCTTCAAGGTCAAGCTGAATTTATATCTGGAGGCAATAGAGATGGACACGACTAGGGAAAATGACGTTTTCGAGTTGTCGTGTGTCGGACGCAGCCCGTGTCGGCTCATTTCCGTTTTTCGCGAAACTTCGCAAAAATTAGTCGGTTCATTTTTTCGTTTTTTTGTTGTCGTTATACTGTTTTTTTTGGGGGGTAGCGGGCTCCTGGAGGCACCTCTGTGGGGTGGGTGCCTCCTCTGGCCCACTATAAAGGGAAAGTGGGCTCCTGGAGGCACCCGTGGGTGCCTCCTATCCTCACCCACTAGGAAGGGGCAGCAGCAGGCTCCAAGAGACCCCTCAACATGGGGGTCTCCCCTCCTCACCTGCTGCTGCAAAATGGCATGCATAACCATATGGATATGCATACCATTTGCAGACAGTGAGACCACCTGGTCCATTGGTACGACCCTCTGAGGAGTGGGTCGCACCTACCATGTCCCATAAAGAAGGGAATCGTACTTGCGTGTAGTGCAATGAAAGTAGATCTGGCTTAGGGTTAAGGTGGGTTAGTGCAAGGGCTAGGGTTAGGCTACTGATGGGTAAGGTTACGGTGGGCTATTGGGTTGCACCTCTGGGTGCCTCTCTGACCCACTAAGAAGACAGTCTGTGACGTATGGGTAGGAGTCAAGGATTAGGGTTAGGGGGTTAGGGGGCTAGGGCAGGTTTTAGGGGGCTTTTTGGCACATCCCAGAAGTCTCCATGGCCAAGTGGCCATGCGATTGGTGGGATGGCTCCAAAAATTTGCATGGTCATCCCCTCCCACATGGCTGGCCATGGCCACTCGGCCAGCCCATCATTGCGCACTGCGCAGGTGTAAATAAAATAAAATAAAATAAAATCAATGGAGGACAGAGGAGGAGAGGAGAGACATTTTGTTGCAAGAAAAAACCCACTGCTACTGTGAAAAATCTGGCAGTTTATAAATTTCCGCTTGTTTCTGTTGTGCTTCTGTGTTTTTGGACCACGATTTCAAAAAAAATATTGCATTCGCCGCCCCATTTTGGATCCCCCGCCCGCACCGCATGGCATGGCGAGTCCGGCTGCCCAGGACGGGGGGGAGCCATGCGGCTTGTTGGTGCTGCGAGCCTGTGGCGAGTCCCACCAGAGCAGCCCAGGACGGAGGGGGGGGAGGCCGGGACCCCCCCTCCAGACCAGAAACCCCCCCTCCGGTAGGTGCCCTGAGGCACGGCAGGCATTTTCCGCCTGCTTTTTGGCCCGGGAATGGGTGGGGGGAGAGTTTAAAAGTTTTTTCCTGTGCCGTCCGTGCCGCTTGAGCCGGCGGCGAGACTCGTGCCGTGCGGCTTGTTGCTGCTGCGAGCCTGCGGCGAGTCCCACCAGAGCAGCCCAGGAGGGAGGAGGGGGGAGGCAGGGGACCTCCAGAAATCACCCCTCTGGTAGGTGCCCTGAGGCACGGCAGGCATATTTCCGCCTGCTTTTTGGCCGGGAACCGGGTTTTTTAACTTTTAAAAACTTCTTTTCTGTGCCGCGTGGCATCGCGCGATCGCGCGATGCAAGTAACAAGCACAACAAATCAGACCAAAATTGTTCATTCGTCGGTTCGAGCTCGAAGTCTGGCGGAGTAATTCCCGTTACCGTTTCCGTAGAGTAATGGAACCGAGTAACAGAAACAGAAACGGGAATACCGCTAAGTCGTGCCCATCTCTAGGAGGCAAGAGAAGCCCGTTTTGTGATAGGTAGATGCTTTCATTGGGTCGGGTATTTTGCCAGTCATAGTCTATTTCTTGTTCCATCTGACTGTGGTTATAGAATCCCCCACTGACAATGACGATGTTCTCCTTTCCCCTTTTGACATCTCTCCTCATCTCAGCCTCTGCTCCAGTTGTTTTTAAGTGCCATCTCTTGAGCCCAGAACATAACGTCCTTTGATTTTTAGCCTGAAAAACGAACTAGGACATTCCCTAGTAAATGACAAAACACATTTTTGTAACTTTTAATTAAATAAATCTTGTGGTTATTCGAATGTGTCACTTTAAAAAGAGGGGGAAGGAGAGAGGAATATGTCATTTACTCACCCATCAGATAATATTATATTTATTCTCTTTGTTAAAAGAAGGGGACTTGAAAGAATGCAAAGAAGACTTTAGGTCAGTTATTAGTTGTAGTGATTGTGTTGATGAGAGAGATTTGATCTCTGGGACTAGAGATGGGTGTTTCTTTTGGAAGGGGTCTGGTTCCAAAATGAAACATAGCAGTTGCTGCTGTTTGGAACCAGGAGCCACCTTCCAGAATGAAATCAACCACTTACTTACCTTCCTTTGGGTTGTGCGGGATGAAACTCCAACAAGCCTGTGACACATCATCTTTCCTTCTCCCTGGTGCTGGCCAATCAGGAGCTGTGTAAGGACATGCATCGCCCCGCCTCCCTGTCTGATTGGCCAGCACCAGGGAGAAGGAAAGATGACATGTTGCAGGCTGCTTCCACACTGGAGTTTTGCCAAATGAGACCCAAACGAAGATAAGTCAGTGGTTGATTTCATTCCAGAGAGTGGTTCCCGGTTCCAAATGGCAGCTGTGCTGCCATGTTTCATTTCGGAATGAAACACAACCTCTTCTGAAATGAAACACCGATTTCTATCTGGGACCTAAGAGATGTCTACAGTGGCCAATTACTCCGCAGTTTACACTTCCTGGCAGATTACCTGATCCAGTGCAAAGGGGAGCTCACAGTGGCTTCAGTTTCCTTCTAACTAGTATCTCTTTTTTTCAAAACAATTCCTTTTTTTAAAAAAAGTCAACTCAGCACTGGTACAGATGTTTGCTAGGCTCCTTAGGAGAACAAGTAAGAGAGAGAGAGAGAGAGTATTAGCACTTGTTGGCACTTAAATTAGCATCTATTCTTGGAGCTCTCTGCCTTTCTCTGATGACTCCTTAAACTTGGTCTGGACAGCTGCAGCGATTTCACTTGGGTAAACCTGATTTCCATGAATGTGAATCACAGCAGATCAAATTGTCTCTTATTCACAGTGTAGTCACACCCTTAGTTTAAGTCTTTGCATCCACAGTAATGGGCTACTTACTGCTGAGGACAGAATGTACTTCATAAAGAATGAGGAAGATGTGTCCAACAGAAGCAGCAAAAACTGACCAAAGGGACCTGAAACTAAAAACTATAGGGCAAAGGTGAGACACTGGATGTCCCCAAAGTTGTTTGGGGCATGTGCATTTTAATTGGTCCCTGAATGTGCCAAAGCTACTCACCTTTGCTGTAGGACATAGAGTCAAAAGTCTGAAGATAAGTTCAGACGTATAAACACACATATAAATCTGAGGTCACTGTGAAGCTCCCTGGCAAACTGCAGAGCAGAACAATAGAGCAGACACTGGAACAGAATATCTAACATTCTCTCTGGGTAATGAAATGTTAGACCTTTGTAACTTGGCTAAAGTTATGCCTAGGCAACAAAGATTGCACAATTTGATTGTGCAGTTGTTCATGTGTTTCACATTGCTGCTGACTGTGCAGTATGCCTGCAGAACAGCTTTGTGAATTTATTTATTTATTTATTTATTTATTTATTTATTTATTTATTTATTTATTTATTTATTTATTTAGTACACTTGTATCCCACCCATCTTCCAGATTGGAACTCTGGGCAGCTAACAATAAAACAAAACAATAGAAGACCAAACCATAGATTGCAGTAAAAAGGAGGGGAGGCAGACCCTCCAGCGGGAATAACGCAAGCAGCAAAAAGAAGAAGAAAAAATTAAGTAAGAACTTAAGTAGAAAGGTCGCCAAACGCCTCATTAAAAAGGTCAACAGGGACTCTGCTAGGCACAGCTCACTGGGGAGATAATTCCACAGCGTGGGGCCCACCACAGAGAAGGCGCGGTCACACGTACGTGATTTCTGTGCCTCTCTGGGTGTGGACACCCTCAGTGAGCACGGCTGCACCATTCTCGTGGGCCTCGTCCCAGTTGATCTCTGGGAGATACGCTCCGACAGGTACTCTGGTCCCAAGCCATGGAGGGCTTTGAAAGTCACTACTACCTTGGCTCAATTGTAACTACCACAGGCATAATATAATGTAGCTGTTCAAATGGATTTTGGCCAATGCCTAAATGTTCACATAAGGGTAATACAGTAACCTCCCACTTATCATGGGGGTTAGAGACCCCCCTCGACCCGCAATGACTGAAAATCCACAATACGCGGATGCGGCTCAGGTGGGGCCTGGGGCCGGGGGCCGATCAGATTCCCATGGCGCTTGCTCAGGCTGCTCTAAAACTTCTTGGAGCAGCACGGGCCAGTGGCGTTGGGGGATCTGAATCCCCGCCACTGCCCGCCGGCACTG
The DNA here is from genome assembly GCA_023846285.1 of Phrynocephalus versicolor. NCBI lineage: Eukaryota > Metazoa > Chordata > Lepidosauria > Squamata > Agamidae > Phrynocephalus > Phrynocephalus versicolor. The sequence goes on from JAHTLZ010000129.1 coordinate 67,813,564, forward strand.
CCCCGAGGCTTCTCAAGGGAGTGCAGGCGGGCGGTGTTGGGGGATGTGAATCCCCACTGACACCCACCAACGCTGCCCCAAGCCTTCTCGAGGGAGCACAGGCGGGTGGTGTTGGGGGATCTGAATCCCTGCTGCCACCCACTGCTGCTGCCCCAAGCCTTCTCGGGGGAGTGGGCATGCGGTGCTGGGTGATCTGATCCCTGCCGCCACCCACCGGTTCTGCCCCAAGCTTTCTCAGAGGAGCGCAGACCAGCGGCATTGGGGGATCTGATCCCCCATCAGCACCTGCCCATGCTGCCCTGAGCCTTCTCAGAGCAGCACGGGCTGGCAGTGTTGGGCAGGTACTGCAATTCCGCAGTATAGCAGGACTGCAGTACCTGAACCCCCAAATGGCGAGGGGTTACTGTGTGAACATCTGGAGACACCAAGTTTGAGAACATAGGAAAACAAAGTCATACACAACAAGGGAGAGCACTTAGTCCAGCAACAGTGGATGTTGTGGTTCAAGTTCTATGACTGGAATAAAACACATGAAGGAGACTAGCTTGCTCCAAAAAGAAAGATGCAAGAGAAAAAGAGGAGGTGTAGCATCACTTGTTGGCAATATTATATCATCAAGGACAGCAAACATAGTAGAGAGAATCTGTGGAAAACTGTTGCAAGGAATGAATTTCTTTTTGTCTTATATGTGTTTGTATTTTCACCTTCTCTTTTAAAATACAGTACTATTTCAGATTTTCAATTCATTTTCTCTGCAAACCCTATGATCCAAAAATGGGATCCAAACTTAGTGGGCTTTTGTAATACATTATGTGCACACATTGGGACGGGCTTCAAGTTTCTGTCATGATTAGAGAAAGGCAGCTCCTTTCATGCAAGGAGGAAAGGGAATATAATTTTCACAATCGTCCATCTCCATTGGCATCTCCTCCTGCCCTTGTTTCTCCTCCCTGCATCATTCTAAAGAGCCTTTCTTCCTATTCTTAACGACTGAATATTAAGGGATTCTGGGCAAAGTTTGGAAAATGTGTCATTATACCCAGTGGCTGTGCTAGACAAGGGATTCTGAGAGTTGCAGTCTCAAAAAGCACCATGTCTTCATTTTGGTGCTAGGAGAGTACAAGGGAGAAAGGAGTAGGAAAGCCCAGTGTCACAACCAAACCAATGGTCAGAAAGAATGGCCAGCCACAGTTCATTAAATCTATGGCCAAATCCTATATTTGGATATATATAAGTTGCTTGTTTGACATTCTATCAAGCACAGGCTCCCTTTTAACTGCTGAGTCTGTTGTACATGTGCATTATTATTTTTGTTTATCTGTTTTTCCAAATCTACTACATACATCCAGAAGACTATAATTTCCTTAGAGGGCTGGAGGACAATCTTGTATGTAAGCCTATACTGGAGATTGTCTCTCTTTCCCTTTTTGAGCCCCCACCCACCCCACCCCGTTCACTAACCTAGAGTCACAAATGCTGAAAGAGATCTGTATTTCAGTTTTTCACACAGATGGTTATCCATGATTAACTCAGCAGGCTTCTTTGGGCCATAGGGCTGGTATTGGTCTATAGCTGTGCAACAAATAGCTTTCTTGGAAAATGAAACTGAGTAGGTTCCTGCAGGTTCTTTCTTTCTTTCTTTCTTTCTTTCTTTCTTTCTTTCTTTCTTTCTTTCTTTCTTTCTTTCTTTCTTTCTTATTAGCTTTTCTTCAAGGAGGAAAGAGAACAGATAGCATTTCTCCTTCTGTGAATGACCCAATTTGGTATCATCTGCAAATTTAATCAGTCTACTCTCTATTCCTTCATCCAAGTCATTAATAAAGATGTTAAATAGCACTGAGCCCAGAACAGAACCCTGGGGCACCCCACTGGTCACCATTCTCCATGCTGAAGAGCCATTTGTGATCAACCTTTGCATATGATCAGTCAATCAATTACAACTCCACCTAACAGTAGCTTTATCTATCCCACATTCTACTAACTTGTTTGCAAGTATATAATGGGGAACTTTATTGAAGGCCTTATAGAAACCAAGATAAACAACATCCAGAACATCCCTCTCATCTACCAGGCCTGTAACTCTATCAAAGAAAGAGATCAAATTAGTTTGGCATGACTTATTTTTGAGAAACCCGTGTTGATTTCTAGTAATGACAACATTGTTTATTAAACAATACAGACCGCTTAATAATCTGTTCTATAATCTTTTCAGGAATAGATATCAAGCTGACTGGGTGGTAATTATTTGGGTCCTCTTTTCCCCCTTTTTTGAAAATGGGGACATTAGCCTTCCACCAGTCTATGGGGACTTGCCCTGTTCCCTAGGATTTCTCAAAGATTATTGCCAGTGGTTCTGAAATTACTTCTCCCAATTCTTTTAATATCCTTGGGTATAATGAGAAATAGGCACGAAACGCCGAAACATTTTTCATTTCTCCCCTGCCCATTTCATTTCGTTTCTTAGGAACCTTTTTTTTTAAAAAAAAAAATCATTTCATATTTCGTTTCATTTTTTACACAAGCCAACCAACCCGCCATAGCGGGCTGGTTGGCATTTTTTTTTTTGTTTACAAGGTCCCAGCAGGGGGACTGCACTAAAGCTGATTGGGGCTCTTTTATATATATAAAAAAAAGCATGGGCCCCCTGCTGGGTGCTTGCAGCAAAATAAAAATAAAAATAAATAAATAAAAAGCACGGAGCAGAGAGCCGAGCTACAGCTGAACAGGGCTTTTTTTAAAAAAAGCCCTGATCAGCTGTAGTGCAAGCCCCCTGCTGGGCACTTGCAGCCAAAAAATAAAATAAAATAAAATAAAAAAGCTCCCAGCAGGGGACTCGTATTTATTATTTATTATGATCAGCTGTAGTGTGGCCTCCTGCTGGGCACTTATTTATTTATTTATTTATTTATTTATTTATTTATTTATTTATTTATTTTGCTGCAAGCAGCCAGCAGGGGCCCCATGCTATAGCTCAGGCATGACCAAACTTTGGCCCTCCTGATGTTTTGGACCACAGCTCCCAGAATTCCAAGCCTGTATTCCCAATGGCAAAGGACTGTGGGAGTTGTGGTCCAAAACATCTGGAGGGCCAAAGTTTGGACATGTTTGCTATAGCTGATAGGTTAAAAAAAAAAGCCCTGATCACCTGTATCTCAGGCCCCTGCTCAGCACTTCTTAATTAAATAATAATATATTTTTTATTTTTTTTGCTTGCTGCAAGCACCCAGCAGGGGGCCTGCATATCAGCTGACTGAGGCTTTTTTTTTAAAAAAAAGCCCCAATCAGCTGTAACTTGGTCCCCTGCTTGGTGCTTTTTTAAATTTAAATTTATTTTTATTTTTTTACGTCCTGATCATATGTAGCACACTTTTAATATACTTTTTATTTTTAAATTTTATTTATTTATTTATTTATTTATTTATTTATTTATTTATTTATAGCAAGCACCCAGCAGGTGGCCCATGCTACAGCTGATAAGGGTTTATTTTTTTTTAAAAAAAGCCCTGAACAGATGTAGCTCGGCCACCTGCTCAGTGGATTTTATTTATTTATTTATTTATTTATTTATTTATTTATTTATTTATTT
>JAHTLZ010000129.1:67826553-67839229 GCA_023846285.1 Phrynocephalus versicolor
TTGCAAATGCGTAGGTGTAAAAAAATAAAATAAAATGAAATAAAATAAAATCAACGGAGACTTTTTTGCAAGAAAAACCCACTGCTGCTACTGTAAAAATTCAAGCATTTAAAATAGCTAATTTTCGCATGTTTCTGTGGTGCTTTGGTGGGGTTTTGGACCACGATTTAAAAAAAATATTGCGGTCGGCATTTTGGATCCCCCCGCCCGCACACCGCATGGCAAAGGCAGACGAGACGATCTCCCCCGCCTGGTACCAGCAGCGCAGCAGTAGCACTAGCCAAGGAGAGGGGGGCGAGGAAACCCCCACCCCCCAAAAAACACCCTTCTGGCCTGGTAGGTGCCCTCAGACAGTTTTCGCCTGCTTTTAGGGCCGGGAATCGGTTTTTTTTAACTTTTAAAAACTTTTTTTCTGTGCTGCTTGGCATCGCGCGATCGCGCGTTGCAAGGAACGACCACGACAAATCAGACCAAAATTATTCTTTAGTCGGTTCGAGCTCGAAGTCCGGCGGAGTAATTCCCGTTACCGTTTCCGTAGAGTAACGGAACCGAGTAACGGAAACGGAAACGGGAATACCGCTAAGTTGTGCCCATCTCTACCCAGCATTATTGAATTTTACCTTCTCATGATGTGCCCAACATGTATTTACTGCAAATATCAAAACATATGGACAAGACAGTAGTGTATATTTAGGGCACTTTTACACAACCCCTAAAATCTGAGGCAAAGGGCTCCCAGATGCGGAGCTTAAAATTATTTTCCCACCAGCTCCAGACTTTAAACAAAATAAAGTACGAGCATGCCCACCTAAGCGCGTCCCAGAGCATTTTCCAAATACCTGGTCTCCAAAGGTGAAAAATGTCTGATGTGGATGTAAAGCAGTGAGTGCCAGGCTCTCCTCGCCTTGTGTGTGTGTGTGTGTGTGTTTTGCCCCTGCCCCTTTAAGAGACTGAAAGAGAGTGGAATGGTTCCTGGAGCAGCTCAACGGCAGAGCGGAGGTGAGCCTGCATTCTTTTCTCCCTTTTTTTCTCCCTATCCTCACCCAAACAGGAGCAAGGAAGCGTGGAGGGGTGCGAACACAGGAAGAGCGACAAACCCCCAAGATCTCTGGTCCGAATTTAAGTTGCCAGCGGATCTTAGGGGCCGTGTAAAAGCGCCCTAGTTTAGAATCCCCTCTATTGTCTAAGCCCATATCAACATAATAAATGTATACACCTACCTAGTGTGTCAGAGGTTTGGATTACAACCTATACAGAATTATACATCATTGTATCCCATTGAGTTGATCAAAGCTTCATTCTGGGCAAATAATGCATAGGATTGTGATGTGTGAAACTGTCCTGAGGCTGGAATGCAACTGTTTCATACCTTTCATAAATATAAGAATAGCACATTGCCTGACATTTTCAATTACTTTCTTTTTTTATTTTACTATAATTGATCAATCAGTTGATCAATCAGTTACAGAAGATTTATCAACTGATGTATGCATTATTGGTTGTATTTGTACTGCATGTAATGAGAATGATGATGATGAACTCTCCAACTGACCTCTGACCTATCCTTGAAAGCCAGTGTTTTCCCATCATGCAGTAACATTAAGCTTGTCTTGAACAAAACCACTCTGTTATTCCACTTTGATACCCCCTGTGTTTAAAAATAAACTGAACAGCATCCCAGACTGAGATTATAGCTTAGCAGAGATTTAGAAGATACGGCTAAGATTTTCAAACTTCTGTGACAAATGGATTTGCATGTTCTTGAGCACAACTGCCATGTTTGATGGTTTTTCATCTTTTGCTATAAATAAATGTTGTGTAATACATATGTTATTTTTGTAAGGCTGAAAGAATCTGAGGCCAACTTAATAAGGACTGGTGATTTTATCTTGTTCTCTTCTAAAACTGTTTAGAATACACAAAATGCTTTAAAGTTCTTAATGCATTATGCATTGTGATAGCACACACTGGTAGAGATGGTAGACCCTCATCCCAAACTCATAGTACACTATTTCCAATTGAATCCAAACCCTTTCCTTTCGAGCATTAGCTATAGCTGATTTGTCAGATTCTTATTCAGTGTTCTGTTGCTGCTGAGACTGAAACTGCTAGAAACTCTATTACCTGCAACATCAGTTGGATACTGCATCAGCTTCCAGTTCTCAATTAGAGTCAGAAATCTTTCCTTCATTTGGGCTACAGCTCCTAGCACCACCCAGCCAGTATTGCCACTGGTTATGCTCACTGAAGGACTTTTGGAAGTGTAGTCCAAAAAAATAAAATAAAATACAAAAGAATGGTTCCAAGACTTTTCAAATCGAAGGATGGGATGATAGAAAACCAAACCAGATGATCCACTTGTCAATAATGTTGTACCATCATAACTGTTCATGGCTTTATATTTCAGTACCAAAACAGAAAATGACAGGGAGCTGATGTAGATTAGTGAGGACTGGGAACATATGATGAAAATTAAATGAAATCAAGTGGTCACCACATTTTGAACTTCCTGGAGTTTCTGTATTGTCTTTACATGTATCCCCATGTAGAGAGCTTTACATCAGTCAATTTTTGAGTTTACCAGTACCAGAACCAACCTTGTTAGAGATTTCCTATCAAGATAGGGACACAACTGCATGAACCACCTGAAGTGTTAGAAAAGCAGCTCTGTCCACAGTGGATGCTTGCTGTTCTAATGAAAGTGCTGAGTCAAAAAACCCTCCTAAATTACGTGACTGGTATTTTCAGATTAATATCACCCCATCCAGAGCAGGTACAATATTTCTTCTGATTAATCAGGAGAATTTCCATCTTTTCAGGGCCATGTAGCCCTACCTTACCTTAAAAAGTACTGGGTGGACATGTTGGTCTATGACTCCCCATAATTCCTGCCACTGCGGCCAGATTGAAAAAAGCTGCTGTATCATGGTTCCAGATCATGCTTGCTTCGGATGGTTGTCTGAATAAGCAGATATAGTATGTGCTTTTCCTGCCTTGGCCTCTAACTTTAAATGTTGCTTTCGCTTAATGCAAAAATATCATGCTTATCTGGATCTTAATTTTTTTAAAATTTTAGGCGCACAAATGTTATTTCAAAACACCTGTTTGTATCCAATTTCAGCAAATTCCCAATTGAGAACATTCCATAATAATATCCTCAAATATACAAAACATTATAATAAGCACATACTAATTAAGAGTTGCTATTTGCAAAGCAGCCACACACCTCTGGACCACATGGGGCATTCAGAAAAACCTCATGCATCGTCAGCTGAAAAACCCCTGAGCCAGAGAACAGCAGCACAGACAGGGAAGTATATATACAGTGTAGGATTCCTTTACCAGCATGCCATTAGATTTTGTTATTATTCTGTATCAAAGGGGCCTTATGAGATGTCAGAAATTAAGATTACACATACTGCTTACTAGAGCAGTTTCTTTCATTTCAAATCATTATAGACAAATAACAACAATATGTCCACATTAATCTCTTTGAAAGGACAGCCATTTGAGGAAAGCTCAAATAGATCTCCCTTAAATGGTCATTACCATATTTTACCATGTCCAATTTTTTACCCTCATAAGGCAATTTCAAGCATTCCCATTATAATTTCTATGATTACCCTATCTGACAACACTTAGAATACTCAAAAACAGTGACATCTGGACTATCCAAACCCATTATTCTACGCATCTGTTATGATTATATGCAAAACTGAGTGAGTGTGCTCTATGCAAGAGACTGCTTCATTCATCCAAACAGGGAATCAATGGCACCATGGAATTCTTCCTCGTATGTTTTGACAAGAAGACATGTTTCATTTCAACATATATGGACATGGAAAAGCAGAAAAGAGCAGCTAAGAAGAAATAGTGTTTTTCACTATTTCACAAGAAATGGTGTATTTCAACTTTCTTAATCTCTTTTTCTTAACTTTTCACCACAACTGACCCTGATCTAATCTGGTGCCCCCCAGCTATGTTGGATTAAAAATCCCATAATACCTTGCTAACTAATGGCCATGCTTGCTGGGGATAACGAGAAGTGTAGGATCCATTGTATAGGAACATTGTCGGATCCAGATATTATAACAGCACTTTCAAGGACTCCCAATGCCCCTGAAACAAATATGGAAAATGGTGTTGTGTAGGGGGAGCACCAGATTTGCACAGTTTTAAAAAGGCTTACCTCATTTCCTACATTTGCAGGAGTTTTCAAACTGCCCTTTTCCCTTTGTGTTGGGAAAAAACCATTGTCAATAAAGAAGACATCTATGTAATATTACTAAATGTTGATGTAATTATCATTTATTCTTCAAAAAGTTTAAGACCCTTGAGGATCATTCTTGTTGGCATTAACTCTTTCAAAACATCTTAGAAATCAACTCCAGTTTCTGAAAGTACTGTATCTAGCTAGTTTTGCCATATCCATTCTAAATTAATCCAAAGCATAGTTGAGACATATTCTATTTTATAATTCAATCTAAGACCCTTTAATTAGTTTGGTCCCTATAGCACTGTTACAAACCCAATTGAGTTTTTTCAGAAGATGACCATTCTCTCAGGCAGATCTCATCATCGTCATTAATGGTTCACATTTGTATGTTTTTCAGAAAATATCAAAACCAAAGTCACGGCTGCTTGCCTTTTTGAGGGATGCATGATTATTTTATATAGATACAGTCTGTGCTAAATTGCACGTTCATGGTCAGAGTGAATGCCTTTAAGAACAAAAACAGCAACATACAAAAATCAGGCATCGTGAAGGCCATTACTATATGCTTAAAGTTCAAGCACAATTCAGGATCTTAGGTAGAAATGCATGTGTATGAAAACTTCCCATTTCTGCTCTTTTAAACACAACTCTAAAGTTACATGTACAGAATAGCGGATGTAGAAGCCGTTCTAATCCTATATGAGAGATACTAAAAATGCTTTTCTTTTAACAAACTCTCCAGTTCTTAGTAATTGGATTGCCCAGTAGAAAATGTCAATTGCACAAGAACAGGGTATTCAATAGGAATCCATGGAAGCTTGAGAACTAGGGAAAACTCCTCAAGCTCTATGTGTTCAATACTGGCTTGATCAATGGCTCTCAATCTTTGGTTCTCCAGATATTCTGAATTTATGGTGCCAGAATCTCTGACTACTGTTCTGTTTGTGGCTCCTAGGAAGTATCTAGGGCTTCTGCATGTTGAAGTCCTAAACAGCTAGACAGCCAAAGATTGACATTTGGAAGAGATCACGATTGGACAACTGGAAGAGATTGCATCTGCATATAATAGCTAGATGTAAGGGTCACAATCCAACAACATGTTTAACACAATTATTTTCTAAAACCTTGTAAGGTTTCCATATATTGTTTTCAATGCCTACTTAACTTCAACCAGGAGGCAAGGAATGATCCAAGAACACAAAGAACCAAGCTGTCCAACTTGTCAGTTCCATTTCTAAATGTCTTTTGTCAGTGATACTTGTCTGAAGTTAAAAAATGGTAAACATTCATCATTTAGCAGTATTGCTAACAACTTGTTTAATATTTTCTAAGCGTCATCTCAAGTAGGAACCTCACTAGATTTCTATTTCTTTTATCCAATGTATTTATGATCAGTTTATGAGCAGTTAAAACAGTAGTGCTTTAGTTGCCTCTTAAAAGAAAGCTAAAAAGTTTGCTATTGTTAGCAATATAGGCATTGCCATACTTACTTTTAAGACTTCTGAGCAATACTTGTAATTTGATTTTAAATAAAGTTCTTTGTGCTCTGAGGTTGTTCTGGCCTTCCTACCTTCTGTACCTTCCAGTAAAATCAAGCTGTATTCTTTCATATTGATATCTATTTCGATTTGCCACATATTAATGACTGCCAAGGGCAATGTAAAAACAATTCTGATAATACTATTATCAGAGTACTATGGAGTTGGATTCTTAAACTAAAGAGTTTTATAGCTCTTGGTTCCTTATACAAAAGCCGAACACAAATGATTTGTAGCAGTCCCAAGCTAAGGTACTAACCATTGATTTCCCCCAGGTTTATGAACCAATTATCACTGTTACAACATCACCCCATCATTTCATGCCTGGAGATATGAAACTCTGCAAGATGTGCTGTATAAGATGACCGTAAAACTCAAAAATATGTATATACATACACACACCCAGATATTAAACTCTTTGTCTGTGTTCCATGCAGATACACACAGAGATCTGTAATCTCGGAATGTTACCAAATCCCACAAACCACCATGCTTGACCTTTGATCGGGAAGCAGAAGAGCTGCACTTACCCAAGAGTTGTCATGGTGACGATAGTATACCAAAATGAAGCCGGGATACTGGTGAACTTGCTGGATGCAGATCCCTTCTCTGCATAAAACATCACAGTAGCAAAGATGATGATGGCCATGGTGAGTGAAAAGAGAAGAAAACCAAGCTCAGAGGCACAGCTCTTCAGCGTGTACCCCAAGATTCGCAAGCCTTGGGAATGACGGGAGAACTTGAAAATCCGGAAAACCCTGAAGACCCTCAGAGTCACAAAAGCTCCACTGACATCTTCATTGTCTGTCATCACCAAGCCAATATAGTAGGGCATAATGGCCACCACATCAATGATGCTCATCACACTCCGCATGAATCTGTAGCGACTAGGGGCTGCAAAGAGTCGCATCAGGTACTCAACAGTGAAGATCATAACACAAGCTGTGTCCAAGCAGAAAAAAGCCATTTCATATCTTTCCCCGCATGGCAGTTCCTTGCTCCCAGGCATTGTCCCACAAGGTACAGTTTCTACCACATTGGTGATCACGGAAACGGCAATAAAGAAGCCAGTGACATAGTAAAAGACTAAGGCTAAGGTGCTGGTATGGGGGTTCTCAAAGGCTCGCCACATGGTCTGCCGGAAGCTCAGAGCGGGCATGGACTCTTGGTTGTTCTCCGAGTCACTGTCATCCATCAAACGCTCAGCATTTTCCCGCTTCCTGTCTTTGTACTCTTCGTAGCAGCAGTCCCCAATGATATCAGGTAGAATCCCATAAAAGGCAAGCTCCTCGTCGTAGGCTGAGATACACTCATACCGCGGGTAGTGCAGCTTGCCAGTCCTGTAAAAATTTAAGATGCACCTAAAGACATCAGGGTCCCGGTCGAAAAAATATTCCTTGGTGTCTTCATTGAAAAAGAACTCTTTTTCTGTGCTGCCAAGCAGAGTGTCCGGGTACCTCTCCAGGGTAGTCCTCCATGTCTGGAAGCGCCTACCACTCACGTTCAGAACCACCAGCTCATCCTGCCGCTTGTTCTTATCCGAGGGGGCCAGGGGCATAGGACAGTTGGCCACTGGCATCCATCCTATGGCCGCTGCTCTGGCAAAGGGCAACCATGCTGCAACGCCTGCTGCCATGATGGTCCTAGGCTCAACAAGACCAATAAAGGCTGTTCTTCTAAACACCGCTTGATCTCAGTTCAGTTCCATCTGTAACATGGGGTCAGATACAACACAAAAATGAGTAGCCATTACAATTTTTGTGGATATCATAGGTGAAGCAAAACTATCTGGGCTGGGGATGGGGTTGGGAATCACAAGATAAATAAATATATAAACAAATGCCATAACTCAATGAGATCACTTAAATGTGTGAGTCAGACTGCATGTTAGTTCTTTTTTGTCCTTACAGTTGTGACTGACCCCTGGTGACTCCATGTCCAAGGAGTTTTGTTAACAGGAATACTGGAGTTGCTTGGCAGTTCCTACTCCAGGTGCCTACAGCACCTGGTATTCCCTGGTGGTCGCCCATCCAAGTACAAGCTAGCCTGACCCTGCTTAGCTTCCAAGATCAGGTGAGATTGGATGTGCTCAGGGAACAGTATATTAAAAAGGATCTTTGATGCCCACTTGAAAACTTGGAGGGAACTGAGTGACTAATTCTATTGATCACTACTCAACCTCTACAATAGATAACATCAGGAATGACTGCATAGTGCATACTCAATTTGGGCTATCAGATTGTCTGTAACAGTGCAGAAAAGAAAACAAAAGGGTCATGTAGGCGGTAAGGCAGGGAGAGCTACTGTATGCCTTTTATGCACTCCAGGCTTAGACTGTCTGTAGTGCCCTATCAAACCTCAATAGTCAGCTTTATATCCCATTCCTGTTTGGGAGTATGGCTATTTAAAAATGCACATCATTAGCATGGGTAAGTTATGACATTATTGTAAGTAGAATTTTTTGAATAGCAAATGATTCCTCATTAAAAGCACTTAAAAGTAGTATCAACATTCTAATTTAAATTTGCTTCCTAAGATACACGTTCAGTTGATCATCCCCATATGTAAACTAGGTGGCTAATCAACAGACACTAAACTGCAACAAGGCATTCCATGAAAGGCATGCTGAATGTGGAAAGAACACTCCAAGTGGTATTGATGTCAGACACAATTATACAGTCATCACATCTGTAACTAGAGAGGTGTGGGTGAGTCTGGCCTCATTTGATCTGTCTAATAACCCCTTATGTCGGTACATACAGCTGTTTGACAATGCTCTCCAGTAGAACATTTCTCATCTTCACCAGTTGTTTAGAACTTTGATACATGCCAGGGTCCTTTTAAAATACCCCAGCGTTCATCTTCTAAAATCCCGTAGCCAGCAGGAATAGTAGTCAGTCATACTAGCTGGGAATTCTGGGAGCTGTAGTCCCACTAAAAAGTTACTTGCAAACTGCCAGTGATCTGTGCTTCTTCAGTCCAATAGTAACTTCCAATAGTGAAGTTTTTAATATGCAAAGTATTTGGACAAATGTAAGTTGCTATCCCCAAAGCATGTAACATAAATGATGGCACTAATAGCTTCTGACCACTCTGAACAAAACTGTCAGGAGGAGGTGAAACTGTTGAATTATTTTGTTCACTGATCACACAGCAGACTAATTTTTCAAGAACAGCAGACCAAGATGGGTTTCTTTCTAATAATCATAGAACCGTACAACAATGCAGTTGGAATGGGCTTAGAAGGCCATCACATCTACCCCTCTGCTCAATGCAGGAATCCAAATGAACGCCACTCTTGAAGATGGTTGTCCAATTTTCTCGTGAATGCCTCTAATGCCGGAGCACTCACCATCTTCTGAGGTAACTGGTTCCATTGCTCTGCTCTAGCAGTTATATATTTTTTCTAATATTCAATTGGAATCTGGCTTCCTGTAACTTGAGCCCATTATTATATGTCATGCACTCTGGGATGATCAAGAGCAGATCCTGCTTCTCCTCTGTATGGCAATCTTTCAAGTATTTGAAAAGTATTATCATATCTCCCCTCAGTATTCTTTTCTCAAAGCTAATACCCTATTCTTTTAGCTTCTCCTCCTAGGGTGGAGAAGACAATACTTTCCAGTCCTCTGATCATCCAAATAGAGGGAAACTCTGTTTTCATGGGTTTTGAAGACAATACTAGAGCAGCCTAAAATAGAATTTGCCTCTCTTTTTTGCAGCGATACCACACAAGTACATTCAGTTTGAGATCTATAACAATTCCAAGAATCTTCTTGCTCATTATATTCCTGAGTCAAGTATCCCCTCATCTTGCAACTGTGCATTTAGGTCCCCCCCCCCCAAGTGTAGAACTTTGCAGTTGTCCCTTTTAAATTTCATTCTCTTTGGGTTTGCCCAGTAATCAAGCCTATCAGGATCTTCTTGAATTTTGTTTACATCTGCAGATTTGATATGCATTCCCGACACTGCCTCGTCCACTTGTTGCCTACTTCCAGTTTGGGAAGATGCCACTAATAAGCACTCTCTTAGTACAATTCTGTAACCACCTGTGTGTCCACCTGACACTTGTTCTATCCAGCCCGCTTCTAGTTAGCTTGCTATCAAAAAGTCTTGGGATACTTTATGAAATGATTTGCTGAAGCCCAACAGAATTCCCCACCCTCTATCAGGGAGGGTGATAAAAATTCATTCGATAAATCCATGTTGTCTTCTGATTATTACTGCATGGTTTTCAAGGTTCCTACTGAGTGATCACTGAGTTAGAATTTTCCCTGGGATTGATATCAGTTTGATGGGCCTAGAATTCCCCAGTTTCTCCATTTTGCCCCTTTTGAAGGTCTAGACAACATTAGCAATAAAGGAAATTATAATACTATGAAAAACAGCTAGATATCATATGACCTAGAACTCAGCTTTCACCAGATGAATCCTTCTACTATACTTAGAAATACATATTGACATTCAATATATTCAGAGACCAGTTTGTTATTCAGTAAACAGGCTAGCATCTATTGTCTAATGCTAAATTCCTATAAATCAGTTGAATATGCAGGGGGTTTTTCCCCCGAGATGGGGGCAAACATGTATATAATTCACAATGTATTGTGTGTACCACTACAACACAGCACAAACTTATTTATACAGTTGGGGTTTTGGGAGATAGATTGCTCCTTCCATGAACACCCACAGTCTTGTCTTGGGAGGCACTGTTATTTTTCCCCTTCCTTAAAGTCCAGGATTTCAACACTAGCTCAGCCACTTCTAGCATGCCAATGATCTATTTACTGTAGTTTACAGTAGTTTACTGTAGTTTACAATCTACTGACTACTGTATTATAAATTAGAGGAGAAATACTCATATTGCAGAGAGTATAAACTAGAGAAAAGAAAACCAGCAAGACACAAAAGCACTGTTATGTTCTCATGTGCTGAACAGGATTAAACTGATTGCTGAACTGCATCTGCCTAGCTTCAGTGCATGTGGTTTTCAACACTACATGCCAGGAGAGTTATATCAAGAAGCGCTCTGCTTGCCCACACAATAGTGTGTACTGTACAGTCCAGCAATCTGTCCTCACAGTAGCCAGCAGGTACTTGTGAGAAGCCTAGGACAAGAACATACGGGCAATAATCTTTTCCAAGCAAATGATATCCAGTGGCATGCTGTCTCTGTCACTGTAGATCAGCAGTTCCCAATCTTGAGAGCCCAGATGTTCTTGGATTAAAACTCCCATAAATTCTGGCCAGCGAAGCTAGTGGTGAAGTATTCTTGGGATACATTTCTCATCCAAATCTGAATCACGATTATGCTGGAAACAATGAGAATTCCACTACTATTACTTAATTTGATGTTATTTTTCTGCTTTGTTGCCAATCGGCTGTAATGGACTAGGCAAAAGCAAGCTTTCAGTACTCAGTACTGGCTGATCTTTCTTGACCATTTTTTTAAATTAAGCCCAAAGTAACCTTCTGTCAACTTCTGATTTAATGTGATCCGTATTGACTCCTAGGGACAGGATCTTGTTGTCCAGACTCCTGGAGCTGCCCCAACCTAAAGTGGGTGAACCTGTTCTGGCCATGGTTTCACATAACTCTACAAAGTCACTGACTTCTGTCGGTCCTATCAGAGGTTCAGAATGGAATAGTGCCCCCCCTGGTAGAATATCATATAATGATAACAAACCTGAATGTCAGATTATATTTTTCATCAGAAGCTTCCTGATGTCTGAAGTTTATGGTCTGAGATTCCAAAAATCTTATGGTTGTAAATTGTTCGCATCTCACAGCCACAAAAGATCCCAGTGGGACCTGTCTGGCACCTTTGAGAATTAGTGGTGGTTACTGAGAAAGCTCTTGGCTCCTTCAGTTCTCTTTGTTCCTCTTATTTCCTAAAGGTTATTCTGTCCATGAAATCACCAAATCTTGCACAGAAAATAGTCACAGCATGCCTAAATCTTGCAGTTATCAGATACATAATTCATAGAAAATCCTCAGATATTCTTTGCATGATGATGCTTTTCAGTTTATGTCACCACATTGCACAAGAGCTGGAATTTGCTGTGCATGTTTCCTTGCTAGCAGAAAATCCAGATGTTTGCAAAATTTATTTCCAAACAGATCTGACCTAGGAAATCTCATGGCATGAAGAAAAGGGGGATGCCCCCACCCCTTTATCTGGAGTCAGAACCTGCAAAATCCAAGTCCTCAGCCTGTAAAGCGGCTTGCACCCAAGTAAGGAATGCCAAAATATCATCAACATCAGCATTACAAAACTCACTAAAAAGAGTGAGGGGAGAGAGATGGACTAGTAGCAAAAATGATCACACTTGCGGCATTATACAGGTTAATAAAATTAAAGGCTAAAGTTGAAAAGAGCAGAAATGGAGGCTGAAATGCTGTAGTTTACTGCAGTAAGTCACAAGCATATTTTTGGGGAAAATATTTTTAAATAAATCCCATAGCCCTTCAAAAATATCCAACCACATAACAGTTTAAAAGGTCAGTGTAAACAGCTGAAAGAAATGAAAAATTGTTCTAAAATTTAATTGCCCCATGTCCAAACATCATTGGGCTTCTATTGGAAAGTTCTAATAGAAATTGCATTTCAGAAATGAGGATTTGCCTCATCTCACGGAAAGGGGCACTATCTGAAAGGGGCGCTCACAGAAGGCTCTTCAACTATAATGTCGAGATTCAGACGGGACTCTATGAAAGAAGCCATGCCAATTCCAACCCTTAAGGGATAAAAATATATTAAAAGCTGATCTTTGAATGTGGCTTGGGAATGATCTGGGAGCCTGCAGAGATGATAAAACTACTGGCATGATATTTCCCTAAGGCCCAGTCTTTCAGCCCCATTCTGTTTTATTTATTTATTTATTTATTTATTTATTTATTTATTTATTTATTTATTTATTTA
>JAHTLZ010000129.1:67839239-67877137 GCA_023846285.1 Phrynocephalus versicolor
TTATTTATTTATTTATTTATTTATTTATTTATTTATTTATTTATTTAAAATATTCCCATCCCCGCCTTTCTCCCTGAGAGGGCCGAAGGCAGCTGTTCATAGCAGTTTGGGGTTTCTAGATGCCTTTAAATTCAGCCTGGAGCTATTCACAAAATGTGAGCATATGATTGATTCTTATGAAGGGGAGTGAATTTGCCAAATTTCTGACAGTGTTTTGCTTATTAAACATTCTCTCTCTCTCTCTCTCTCTCTCTCTCTCTCACACACACACACACACACACACACGCACGCACACGCACACGCACACGCACACGCACACGCACACGCACACGCACACGCACACGCACACGCACGCACGCACACACAGAGAGATGTGCTTGCACATGTGCTCTCTCTCTCTCTCTCTCTCTCTCTCTCTCTCTCTCTCTCACTCACTCACTCACACACACACACACACCTAGCAGAAGCATTTTGTGCCACAAGTTTTGTTCCAGACATGAATCAACTTCTCAGTTTTCTTTGCTGTGTTCTGGAAACAAATTTGGCCATCCCGGGTCTTGTACAGGAATCATCCAATTCCTCTGCTGTCAGAAATGGGGGTGCAGGGCAAGAAACAAAAGAGAATGAAAATAATCCCAACCTTTCTAATTTGTTTCTTAAAAAAAAACATGGCCATATCCCTGGACACACATTCTTGTATAAGACACTGGTCAGTGTCCTGTTTGATGTTTAAACACATGCAGAGTTCAAAGTGCTGAAAATGTCAAGTTAATCAAAGGAGTTGCCAATTACGTGTGACTAGGAAGACAACTGGCATCTTGTCACGTAACAAGAGCAGCTTCCACTGCTGGTATTCTGCCCATATAAATATTGAAGAGTTGCTGTATGACTTGTTGGTCCCCTTTCCTTAAGATTTAAGATGGCAACATGCCCGATGGTAAGTGCATATATGTTGCACTGAGAACCAAGAGAAATGGGACAGGCAGCTTCACTGTTAGGAGGTTGGCAACACCTTATTTCCCACAGAGACACATCTTCAAAGATATTGTATTTGTATAATCCACATGCACGCAGAACCAGTGAATTCCTCCTAGTGTCAAAACACTAAACAAAAGCAAATTCAATTGCAATTTCCAAAAGCTGTAAAAGACACTAGGGGATAATCACACTTCCATTACTTCTTAAGTTAGCGCCACTTCCAGTTTCAAAGCTGCAATCATCTGTATTGGTCTTCAGTCTCCCCACCTTTAGAATAGAAGATGGAGGGAGGATTGCCAAAGCCAGTTTTAAAAAACTGATCAATCACCTTCCCAGAGATGTATGATCTAATTTAATTAATGAGGAAATAGAACTGCAGAGTATTTGTGACCTCTTGAAAGTTGACACATAACTGTAGTATTTTTAGCAGCAACAGAACTGCTCAGACCAATTCTGACAACATCTGGGGGATATATCAAACCACTCTCGGCTCACATGGCTAAGCAATTTTAATGGGAAAAGACATTATTAACATCAACACTTGAGATACCCAACAGGGGCTTTCAGAATATACTGGCAGGAAGGGCACAGAATTATGTGGTAATTGTGTATTTGAAATTGAGTTTCTCTGAAAACTCCTTAGAGGCATCAGAATCTACCGTTGCATAATATAGATCACTGTTATAAATTCTTAATGTGCAAGCCCACTCCATGCTGATGCCAAAGGCAATCTAAATGCATCCCATGAAACATTATTAAGACATGAAGAGATCATGAAGAGGCTACCCATTTTAAAGCTACTCCAACAAACCGATAAACAGCCTTCTGGGCTTACGTGCTTATCATAAAACCGTAAATCCCAGCTCTCTGGACCGACCAAAATTGCAGATAAGTTGGAAACAAACTGTTAAAATGGATCTTTCTCAGCACTATCTTGTGCCTGTTTCATCAGAAGGAAATCTCAATTCTTGACTGTTCAGATAAGTATGTGTAGAATTTCATACTGACAGGACTAATGGAGAAGGGCACTGTAAGATTTTTTTTTATTACAGTGGTACCTTGTATAAAGGAATTAATTCGTTCCAAATGAAATTGTTAAGCAAATTTTCCTTTATACAAGTTTCCCATAGGAATGCATTGAAAACAGAGTGATCCCATTTTTATGTTGTACAGATTCGCACCATAGGCGATTCTGTTAAGCAAATTTCCCCTATCTCCGGAATTTTTATGTTGTACAAATTTTACGTTATACAAACTGTTTGTTATACAAGGGTCTACTGTACTTTGTTGTTCATGTTATTTTTGTTATTTTTGTTGTACACAGCATCAAGTGGGCAGTATATAACTCATAAATAAAAACTAACCCAAATATAAATAAATCACCAACGGCAGAAAGTGTGAGCAACGTTAAATCAACACAGCACACACAAGTGATACAGAGATGTAAAAAGTGTTCTGGAACAATAAACAGTAAGGAGGAAAGTTGTCTTCAGTACAGTTTTTCAAGTATCGTGGTGCTGTGTTTGTATGAACAACTTCATTCTGAATTAGTTGAACTAATTTCTGCGGGATGCTTCAAAGCGAGGTGAAGTTCACAGGGTCCCTTTTAGATCTGAAGTCTTACAATGATGAATATGGCTTATATGCAGAGAATACTTTGTTCTTCTAATGAATGAAAATGATATGTTAGCATAAGAGGGCAAAGAAAGCCTGCCCTGCCAAACTATTTCATAATACCCAATTGTCCTTATAAGGCTTCTTACAATAAAAGGTTTCATTCAAAATACGCAACCTGATAACCGAGTCTGGGTACCAAATATTTCTATATATGTTTCTGCTCCAGAGTCCCAACTGAGCTTGTTAAAAACTCTGCATACCATCATGAGTATGTTGGAATGTACATGTGTTTTATAAAGATATTTTTAAGAACAACAGATGACCATTTGTGATTTGATAAAAAACATTATACACATGCATAGGAATCATAATGTTTATAATAAGCATTGTAACAAGGTAAAATGCCTTGAGCAAATAATTGCATGAATGTGTTTTTTTCCTCTTACTTTTGAATAGAATAGGTGAGAATTTGTACAAGTTTGATCAGCCTTATGAAGACAAATGAAGCTTTTTTAAAAAAGAAGTCATCCAAAGATATTATAGACTGGCACCTGGAAAACCAGGCACAGATGTCTTTCCTTGCCAATGTCCTTTAGCTAACAGTTTACTGATGATGTTTAGACTAGAAATGCTTGTGTACATGGTGTGACATTTTTGACTTAAAACAAATGTCAACAGACTTCAGAAGCAAACATACCTTGTTTTCTTAAGGGGCTGCCTCACCATTACAGTGGTTCAAGGAGAACTATAAGCTCCTTGTTTTCTGAAAATGTCATTTCCCCCAAAGCTCTGGTCTCTCCTTCCACCCAATTCTTCATTAAACATATAGACATAAATCAAGTTTGAACTATGGCTTGCTTGATTGACTATAACTTGATTTCTACATTGAACATACAAATCCACTCTCTTTTCTAGGATTGAGAGGATATGAGGCAATAGCTTATAGAACACATATTGTTTTGTGTTCACTCAGGAGTAACAGAGAAGAAGTGAGGCTTACTAACTTTTGAAAGTAATGCCAGAATTTCTGACCACCTCTGAATATCTTTAGCAAGAATCACCACCCTTCCTTCCTTCCTTCCTTCCTTCCTTCCTTCCTTCCTTCCTTCCTTCCTTCCTTCCTTCCTTCCTTCCTTCCTTCCTTCCTTCCTTCCTTCCTTCCTTCCTTTGTCTTCTTCATATAAAAAGATAACTTCAAGCAAAAAAGGCCAACAAACTAGGATGGTGAGTCCATAGAACAACAATAGCAGGAAGGAAAGCTGGTACAATAAATCCCAGCTTTTCCCTTTTCAAGATTTCTTTTTATGTGGATCAGGATGCATCCTCCAGTTTCTTTTCATTTAAAATGTGAACTGTGGTCAGATGAGATTTCTGCATCTTCCATCAATTAGACTTCCTCCACCTCCTTCTCTCTCTCTCTCTCTCTCTCTCTCTCTCTCTCTCTCTCCCTCCCTCCCAGATAACAAAACTGCCTGCAAAGGGTTTCCTCACTTCTTTCCCCAGCTGATGGATTCAGCCAAACCAAATCTTAGGGTGCCAAAAGTGGCACTTCGAGCCCTTTCTGTGGGCACCTGACATCACCCCTTCACAGCCACCAGTATGCAGGTTAAATTGTATTGGCACTTTGCAAAATAATTAGGGGGTTCTGAATTGTAGTTTAGGGCACTTGATCTCTAAAAGGTTTGCCATCACTGTCGTAGAGCAACAGGATCAAGAGGTGATACAAACTTCATCTATCCAACCCACCAACCCACTCACCCAAGTGCTACACAAAGATTCAAATGAGCAGGATCTTGCTTTGAAAGAACCGATTGATTAACCCACACAATATAAGAGGTGGCATACTCACAAAGGAACTGATGAAATAAATACTTGTCCTTGGAGCTAAATGTGAACTGCATTGCCTACCTCTGGGTTCTCCAGATGTACTGTTGGAGAAACCAGGAAATGTCATTACCAGAGGGGAAATAGAGAAGGAGTTGACTGAACAGCATTTCTTGTTATTTCTGAGCCTAATATGTGAAAGAGTTGCTACACACATGAAACGGACTACTCGTCCTCAAATCCAGTTTGGAGATTTGCTGTGCCTGATCAGTTTGGATTCCTCAACCAAACATTCCCAACTTTCTCTTCTCTTGTCCAATTTAGGGACTCTGTTGTAAGGCAGGAAGGCAAATGAGGCTTTGAAGGGTTGCATTAATCATTAACCAAGAAATTTAAATGTACAATCAGGGCTTCAAAAAGGTTGACACAGATGAAAGAGACTAAGTTACCTGTTGCAGACTTTCCATTTAGGTAACCAGACATACTGGCCCAGATGCCTCTTGCAGCCGGAGTTCCTGGTGCCCATATCTCTTTCCACAGGAAGGAGATACGGTTCTTCTCTTGGGCAGTAGCACAACTCTTTGGGCATCCAGTTTTCTGGTCCTCGCCCCAACAGGGAAACCTGATGTTTCTGCCACGTCCCTGCTGTGACCTCAGCCTTCTAGGCTCAAGTCTCCGTTCACGGAACCAAAGAGATTCCAGCTCGCTTGCCCTCTCAGGAGTTAAGGAAGCCCCAGAAAAGTGGCGGATGCGCAGCCTCGAAGATGAGTGACTTCGAGAAAGTACAAGACAAAAAAAAAAAACAAAAAAAAAAAAAACCATGCATCCCAGACAGAAGCGCGCTCAGCCGCTTTCCACGACGTGCGTCATCTCAGCCCGGAGATTCAGATTATACTTAAGACCTGTGTGTGTGTGTGTGTGTGTGTGTGTGTGTGTGTGTGTGTGTGTGTGTGTGTGTGTGTGTGCGTGTGTGTGCGCGCGCGCGTGCGTGCGTGTGCAGCAGTTCAACTGAAGGAGCTGATCGTGGTTTGGAAGCCAAGCCGGAGGGAGGGGGAGCAAAAAGGCAGAGAAAAGAAGACACGGATGTGCGGGGGAGCAGGAAGGGTGGCTACTGAGCATCCTTTTTGCCCCAGTTCTGAAAGCCGCCCCCTCCGATCGGACTTAAAAAGAGGGGCACTAACTCGTGTTTCTCACTGACCGAAAAAGAAATCCATTCCTCCCTTGCGTTCTCTCTCTCTCTCTCTCTCTCTCTCTCTCTCTCTCTTTCCTCTTGACGACACACAAACCTACATATACAGGGACACATACACGCCTGGCGCGCCCGCCGCCTTACCTTCTGAGCAGTTTGCTCGCTGGGCATGCCATTCCATCTTCTTCAGGGGCGCCTGTTCAGCAGATGGGCTGAGCGGGTTGCCATCCAGATGCTGAAGGCGGTTACTCTCGCTGCCCAGACGGACGGAGGGCGGGCCCGGGCAAGGATGGAGCTAGCGAGCGAGGCTGGGAAGAAGGAGGCGCTTGCTAAGGGCACTCGTACCCCAATCAGCTCAGCAGGCGCACGGAGAGAGGGCGCGGGCCTTGGGTGTGCTGCTGCGAATGAGACCTCTCCTCCCACCCTCGTGTTTCTCCGCGGGTTTTTTTTTTTGGGGGGGGTGCCTCGCACTCGCTCACTTGTTCGCTCTTCCCGGTCCCCGCTTTAGCAGACAGATGGCGCAGTCCCACCAGGCTTGGCCGGCCGCCGTTTGGCCCAATCCCCTCGTCCAGAAAATGCGAGGCTGGAGCGAGGCGCGTTCAGCACCACGGGACGGTGGACAGTTCCGCGTGCGCCTGGAGGGCTTCTGCTCTACCTCTCCGACCCACTCCCCTCCGTGGTTATGCCATTCACACGACTCCCAGGCGTATGTTGCCTGTCGCTCCGAGCCAGTGAATCAGAGCGAGGCAGAGTAGATCGAGGTCTTAAAAAAAAAAAAAAAAGCGGAAACCTCCATGCAGATTTCTTGCTCATGTAGGCGGGCAAGTACAGCGAGTGCACGATACAGCTCCAGAATTCCCTTAGCAGAGCACTCGGTCTTTGCCTTTCTAGGAGCACAAAGCGTTGATCGTTTCAGATGACAAACTAAGAAGTAACTGTGAGAAAAAAAAAGGCACGAGGTTGGCTAGACACGTATTGCCACCTAACATCGGAAGCACGCTGACAGATAGCGGGCTTTCGCGAAACTTCCCGCACGTGGCAGGGGAGTAAGGAATTCTGTCTGTTGCTGTGAAAACTTGCGATACGGTCGAGAGGAGCAGATGAAATGTCGAAGACGTCCGGGGAAGGGGTTAGTCTTTTGCAATCAGCAGCTCCGAAACTAGAGATGGAGATTTACTAGTCACGCGTGTCTCACCAGCAGATGTCACTCAAAATGACTAAGACCTATTGTAGGCGGCCGCCTTTTTCGGCTTCCATTCTATTAAAGTGACAGCTCTGTGCACGACAGCGTGTCAGATAGTGAAGTCAACTATTCCTAGCGCTCTGTGCCACTGTTGAATCCTGGTGGGTCTCTTGGGTAGAGAGTTAAATAAATAAATAAATAAGGTGGCAATAAACTTAGTGAGATTGACTCAACATCCATCCTGGGTCCTCTAGCAGTCAAATTGTCATGGTATAGACAGAGGGTAATTTGAGTGGATCTGGAGTATAGCTTGGACCTATACATAATGAACCCAATTAATGTATGAAAACGTTTTAATTGTACAAAAAGGCATCCTGATTAATTGGACTCTTCCCCCCCCCCAAAAAAAGAGAGAGAGAGTACTAGGGGTGTTTCACATACTCATTTACTAGTCACCTTGGTCCAGTTTTAATTATTTTCAAGGCTGCAATCCTATATGTTGAGAGTGACCAAGTTGGAACCCTCCAGTTTACTGGAGTCATATTCCATCAAAGGAATAGGTTCACAGCTCAAGGATGATCACTGAGCCATCCTCCTCCTCCTCCTCCTCCTCCTCTTCTTCTTCAGTCATTCAGTCATGTCCAACTCTTCATGACCTCATGGACCAGAGCTCACCAGGCCTTCCTGTCTTCCACTGCCTCCTGGAGTTTGGTCAAATTTATATTGGTTGCATTGATGACACCGTCCCCTTTTCCTTTTGTCTTCAATCTTTCCCAACATCAGGGACTTTTCCAAGGAGTCCTCTCTCCTCATGAGGTGGCCAAAGTACTGGAGCCTCAGCTTCAAAATCTGTCCTTCCAGTGAACATTCGGGGTTGATTTCTTTCAGGATGGATAAATTTGATCTTGTAGTCCCGGGGACTCACAAGACTCTCCTCCAGCACCACAGCTCAAAAGCAAAGATTCTGCAGCATTCCGCCTTCTTTATAGTCCAGCTCTCACTTCCATACATCGCTGCTGGAAAAAACATAGCTTTGACTATCCAGACTTTGTTGGCAAAGTGATGTCTTTGCTCTTTAAGATGCTGCCTAGGTTTGGAATCACTTTACTCCCCATCTTTTCATTTCATTGCTGCAGTCGCCATCTGCAGTGATCAAGGAGTCCAAGAAAATAAACTCTGTCATTGCCTCCATTTCTTCCCCTTCTATTTGCCAGGAGGTTGATGGGACCAGTGGCCATGATCTTAGTCTTTTTGATGTTGAACTTCAGCCCATTTTTTCACTCTCCTCTTTCACCCTCATTAAGAGGTTCTTTAATTCCTCCTCACATTCTGCTATCTGAGTAGTATCATCTGCATATCTGAGGTTGTTGATATTTCTTCCGGCAATCTTAATTCCGGCTTGTGATTCATCCAGACCTGCCTTTTGCATGATGTGCTCTGTGTATAATTTAAAATAAGCAAGGTGATACAGCCTTGTTGTACTCCTTTCCCAATTTTAAAACAGTCAGTTGTTCCATGTCCAGTTGTGACTGTTGCTGCTTGTCCCACATATAGATTTCTTAGCAGACAGATAAGGTGGTCAGGTACTCCCATTCCTTTAAGAACTTGCCATAGTTTGTAGTGGTCTACACAGTCAAATCTACAGAAGTAGATTTTTTTCTGGAACTTTGTAGCTTTCTCCATAATCCATATTGGCAATTTGATCTCTAGTTCCTCTGCCCCTTCCAAATCCAGCTTGCTCTTCTGGGAGCTCTCTGTCCACATACTGCTGAAGTCTCCCTTGTAGAATTTTTAGCATAACCTTACTAGCACGTGAAATGAGTGCAAATGTACAATAGTTGGCGCAATCTTTGGATTTGCCCTTCTTTGGGATTGGGATGTAGACTGATCTTTTCCAGTCCTCTGGCCACTGCTGAGTTTTCCAAATTTGCTGGCATATTGTGTGTAGCACCTCTGCAGTATCCTCCTTTAAGATTTTAAAGAGTTCAATTGGAATAACTTCACCTCCACTGGCCTTGTTGTTCTCAATGCTTTCTAAGGCCCACTTGACTTCACTTTCCAAGATGTCTGGCTCAAGGTTAGCAACTACACTATCTTGGTTATCAGGGTCATCCAGATCTTTCTGATATAATTCCTCTGTGTATTCTTGCCATCTCTTCTTGATGTCTTCTGCTTCTGTTAGGTCCCTACCATTTTTGTCCTTTATCATATCCATCTTTGCACAAAATGCCCCTTTAATATCTCCAATTTGGATAGCTCTCTGGTTTTTCCTTTGTATTGCTTTCCTCTATTTCTTTGCACTGTTTGTTCAAAAAGGCCGTCCTGTATCTCTTTGCTATTCTTTGGAAGTCTGCATTCAATTTTCTGTATCTTGTCCTTTCTCTCTTGAAGTCATGGTTAAAATCCAGTAGTAAGTTTCAACTAGAGTAGGCACATTGATCAATGAAAGAGTTGACTCACCAGATCTCTATTGATTCTTAGGACCTACTCTAGTTATTACTTAATACTGGATTTCAGCCCAAGCCTTCTACTGTTATAATGTCATGGTGGTTGGAGTTCCAAGCTGTCAGGTTTCCTCCATGCAATATTTTTTTTCCTAATAAAGAAAAAATATGTTTGTTTTGAAGGTATTTGTCTTGGAAAAGGTTACAGGAATATGGAGATGGATTTGGTTATGCTTTACAGCATTAAGCCATGTGCTTCTTTTGATGGAATTAGTTGAAATATAACCAGTCAATCCAACTTAAACTGCCTGCATTTGAGTTAACAGTACTTCTCTCTGGCAAGGTTTCATTGCCGTCACTTAACATAAACCTAAGTGGAATTTAACACCAATTTAATTTAAAAATCTTCTCCCTCCAACTTAAACATTTTCCTCTAAATTATAATGAACTCAACTGTTATGCTCTTGCTCCTAACTTTTCATATATCTGGCTGGAGCTGATAAGGAGAAAGGAACAGGGGCCTGAATTAATGGCACAAGTGAATAAGGAGCAGTGAAGAGACCA
The DNA here is from genome assembly GCA_023846285.1 of Phrynocephalus versicolor. Taxonomy (NCBI): domain Eukaryota; kingdom Metazoa; phylum Chordata; class Lepidosauria; order Squamata; family Agamidae; genus Phrynocephalus; species Phrynocephalus versicolor. The sequence continues at coordinate 67,849,039 of JAHTLZ010000129.1, forward strand.
AGCAGAAGGAGAAAGCATGAGCCAAGAAACAAAAGTGCCCAGAGATAGCTGTCTCTGGAAATAAACTCAGTCTAGTGGTTTAAAAATTCAGCTCCAAAGCACTTATATGACCCCACATCCACATATGACTTCCAAGGCCTGGTGCTAGTTTTTTAATATTATATATAATCTTCTCAAGGAAGGCTTCTTCCGAGCCTTAAAGCAGGTAGGAACATAAAACTGGAATATAAAGATTTCAAAGTTCCCTAATGATGAAAATGATATTACTTTTGCTCATAATACCAGCCATTTATAAAAAAAGGTTCCAGCACAGCTTTCGTTTTTGATGCATTTTCACCTTTCATTTCTGCTAACGGTGGCCTGGCTGTGATTTTTTCAGCAGCTTTTCCCTTATGACATGTCCCCCTTTTAACTTTCCCCCCTTTCATTAGAAAATCTAATCTGGGAATTCTTGGCTCCTGTTCTTAATTTTAGACACTGAAATAGAAAATAATAAGGCAGCTAGGCTCTTGGCTAATAAAATGCCAAGTCTACTCACGGGCTCAGGGAATGCTACATTTTGTGCTTTTTTCATACTGGTCCATTGCCTTAGTCTAACTACTGCTTTGCTATCAGCGTTTTAATGAACTATCTTACTTCCTTCATAGAAATCAAGCAGAGATTTCTTCTCAATCAAAAATATCAGCCTGCATTACAAATTGGATGATGAACTGGACTTTTCCCTTAATCGACCTTTCCTTTCATTACCACGTACATAAATCCACCCAAAATAAAGGCCAATTTGTTTTGCCAAAAGGTTAGCCTTCATGATTTCGCTTCATGATTTCACTTAGCACATTGCACCTGACAACCTCTGTAGACCTGAGTTGTTTCTACCCTCAAACACAGGCAACAAAACTTCACTGATTTCACTGTCTGTTTAAAAGTTACAAAGCTCATGCAATTACAAACCAAGTTGTACCTCTCAGGTCAGGAACAGAGCAATCCCAGAGACAGGAATGTGTCAATATCATGAGACATCATGATTGATTATCAAGGTATAATTTACGAGCTGAAACAAAACAAGGCTTGTGGTAATCAACAGCCATGTTCAACATGTGTGTGAAATGCTGGGTAACTGTGGTTAACAAAAAAGGAAGGCTAACACATGTGTATTAAGGTTAAAGTAAATGATGTAATGCTTTGTGATTGGCTGAGGCTTGTATATAGTGAAAACCCATGTGTAATGTTTTGGAGGGAATTGTCTTCTTTACTTTGTTATGCTGTCAGATTGAACTACTGAAAATATACCTATGGTGATGGTGAGCTCTGCTTTAGTGTCTTTATTTTTTGCTGAGCTATCTATCTATCTATCTATCTATCTATCAAAAGCTCTGGTAGTTGTGTAGAAATAACAGCGGATAACAGTGTAAGTATATTCTATTTGGTAATGACTTGAGAAACTGACTTATATTCAGTCCATTTATATGGGTGTCAGAATGGCAACTTATGTAGAATGCCCTGGTGGACTGAAATAGCTGGAGACAAGTTTCTTTGTACTGTATTGTGGCTTCTAATGCCTGATTTATGTCCATTGATTCCTTTACACAGAGAGTCCTATGGAGAATGCAGAGGAGCGCTGTTGACAGAATATGGCATAAATCACTTTAGCAGAGCAACAGGTGAAGATGCCCTTGAAATTCCTTTGAGTTTTGTGTTATATGATTTGTGTTTGTGTGTACAGTATATGGTGGACTGAATGCATGCACAGGTCTTTGGCACTAGCGTAGCTGCATCAGAAACAATACAATAAGTGGGCCATAGTTGCCGGCATGAGAGCAGATGAAGGAAAGATTAAATGGGATTTGAGAACCTTGTTGATAAGTGAAATGAAAAGAAATATGAGCAGCGGTGACAAACAAACAATCAGATTAGGTAGCAGTTGGGCTATTGTGTGGTTTGGAATATGGATAAAAGTACAAAAAAGTTTGGGGGCTCAACTCTTTCAATTAATAGGTGAGTGAAACTGATTGTAGATTGCATGGAGTGCTTTTCAGAACCTGTGTGATTAACAAAAAGAGATTACATTCTGAAAAATAACATATACCATCATCCTTAATACATTAAGATATACAAAACCAATTTAATGATTCATAATACACTTGCATAGGCACTTTAAAAATTACACCCCCAAATTACATCAGACTTCTGCCCATTTGTATCCTGATCTCCAGAATTTTTTTTCCAGTGGAAAATTTCAGGTATTATACATGCGTCATAGCAGTGGAAAGCCATCTGTTCTTTTGTACACACAAAGCACATAACATAACTCTTAGGTCATCATGGATTATTCTGTCAAAAATACCTGATTCCTTTGAGCAGAGGGTAGCAGGCTTGGTTTGGGTTTAATGCCTAAACGGTTTGGGACTTTGCTATCCGTCAGACTGTTTCCCGCCAAAGAATTCTGCCTGCATCACTCAATCGTCTTGGTCATTAATTACTCTTCTTATGATCTGGTTTTCATTCTTATGCTGTCATTCCTGATCTTTGTTTCTTGAATATGTGTTATGATTTTACTGTGCATTCAGTTATGCACAGCCTCATGGTGCAGTGGTTAAATGCCTGTGCTGCAGGTAAAATTGTGCTCACGACCTGGGTTCAATCCCCGGTAGCAGGCTCAAGGTTCACTCAGCCTTCCATCCTTCCGAGGTTGGTAAAATGAGTACCCAGCTTGCTGGGGGGGCAATGTGTAGCCTACACACTGTAATTAAAATTGTAAACCGCCCAGAGACCACTTGTAGTGGTATGGGGTGGTATATAAGCAGAACACTTTGCTTTATGTATATTTTTTATTTGTTATGCTATTTTATATTGCATATTGTTCTGTTTTGTTATGATGCATCTATGTAAACCTCCCAGAGTGGCCTTGTCGCTAGATGGCACAGTATAGAAATCAAATAAATAAATAAATAAATAAATAAATATGGTGTCTGCAGCTACTCATGTACATATATATTTTCTATATCTACTCAACCTTGTGAGGGAAGAGATTAATTAGTAATGGTCTCAACAAGATTGAAATATGCTTTAGGGTGGCCATAGGTGAAGATTTAGGACTGTTAAAAAGAAAAAGCTGGGGTTTCATGGAAGCTCTCATTTGAAGCAAGAGCACACATTTTGCTTTTGTAATAGCCTCTTTTAATGGTATCTTGTCTGAGTGCTAGATTTATAGTGAGAATGACCAGGCTTCCCTTTCTCTAGTTGAATAAAGAAGAGAAATCCTTGATGGCTATTTTGAAAATGCCTTAGTAGTATGTTAGGGCATTTGCTCTTTTTTATAATTACAGAGTGTATCTTGTCCTTTTTCTTTGTATTACTTTTTCTCATTACCAAGGATCTTGCGGATGAATAGTATTCTAAGCAGAGCATTATAAGACTGTAAATATCATATAATCAAGGCAAGGTGGGAACAATAATCATTACCCAGCATCTCTTATCAAGTCCAGTGAAAGCATTTGGACAAGATTTTCAAAGAAAAATATATCATAGGGGCTGATGTGCTCTTGCCTTCAGCTTGAACAGAGATTAATTCTTTAAGGTGGCATCTTTAAAGCAAAATCTGTCCCTATAATCAGCTGTTTAAAAATTAATTGGATATGTTAGAACAACTGGAGCAAATGTAATGAGGCATTTCAATACTCCTGTGCAAAACTGCCTTGGTTGAATGGCCTTGTCATAATGAAGACACTATGACTCTCTGGCACATGCAAGCTAAGAAAATTGTCATGTAAAATGAAATGTACAGCAGTTCTTTGCTGAAGGCACATAGAAATATACAGACCCTGGTAAAGAAGCAGCAACTTCGTTGAAGGATTATAAAATACACGAGATCAGCAAGTTGGGGGGTAACACTATGCATCATTGATATTCTGGGAAGCTTCTAGGTGACTCATGATTATACCAGATAGTGCCCCAGCCATTCCCATTTTATATACAAAGTTATCTTGACTGGCAACTGAATAATGTAAATACTGGCAATGAAACAATGTCATCTGCTGTACACAGTATGGCAAGCCAGCCCAGAAGGCTTGGTGAAGGTCAAGGGGCAGATGTCTCTAACACCTTGATGTGGCTCTCCAGCGTCTGTTGTGAGAGAAAACTGTCTCACTCTACCTCATGGTATGCTATCCCTATTATACTACTTCTAGGCTAATACTCCACATTTAGGAGAAGCTTGTAAACCAGTCTACTTCTACCAAAGGAGGTAAAATGGGTAATTGCCTCCCTTCATACTTAATTCTACTCATCTGGGCCCGCCCCCAAAGGCTCCTGGACCCTGTGTGGTTTTAGGAGGCCTTTGGGGGTGTACTAGATGGTCTGGTTGATGATCCGGTCAACTCCCTGTTGGACAGGTGGTATGAGGATGTCACCAGGGTTGCTGACCAGATCGCCCCCAAGCGCCTCATCTGATGCCGAGCCTGCTCCTCCCTGTGGTTTACGTTGGAGTTGTGGGTGATGAAGCAAGACTGGAGGAAGCTGGAGAGCAGATGGAGGAAGGATCAGAGGGAATTGAATCAGGCTGCAGTTTGTGCATTGACCAGGTGCTACGTTCACGCGATCAGGGATGCTAAAAGATCTTTTGCCTCCCTGAGAATTGGTGGGGCCTCAAATCACCAGGTGGAATTGTTCCTTGGTGGTTTGAGACCTCACCAATCCTGGTCCACCAGGGCCTCCTTCTAGTGATTTCACTAGTCAGTCATTCACAGCCTTTTTAAAATCCAAAATAGAGGCCATCCATTCCGATCTGGACTCGGGTTACACTAATCTACCCCCGAGCATGGCTGGTGCCGTGTCCCCTCAGTCTCCTCGGTTTGTAAAGTTTGGGCCTGTTACTTCAGCTGAGGCCTCCAGGGCACTGGCACACTGCAGGCTGGCATCCTCTCTATTCGACCCCTGCCCATCTTGGATGATTAAAATTGCCAGAGAAAGCTTGCGACTCCAGAATGGGCTTCATAGATTGACACTGCCTCCATCAGGGATGCGATTTTTCACTGTCGGCTGAAGGAGATGATGGTTAAGCCCATTCTTAAAAGACCTGGCTTGGGTGTAGATGATATGTCTAACTATAGTCCTATAGCCATTAGCCAATGTTCCCTTCCTGGGCAAGGTGGCGGAGCAAGTTGCCACCATGCAGCTCCAGTCGTTCCTGGAGGAGAACCTTGTCCTGGATCCTTTCCAGTCTGGATTCAGGCCATGTCATGGGACTGAGACTGCTCTGGTTACATTGCAGGATGACCTATTGAAGGGGGTTGTTCTACTTTGTTGGTCCTTCTCAATCTGTAGTGGCCTTCAATACCACCGACCATGGTATTCTCCTGGGCAGGCTGTCTGAGGTGGAGATCGGGGGCCCAGCCTTAACCTGGCTACAGTCCTTCCTTGAGGGCCTAGCCCAGCGAGTGAGCTTGGAGGGAAAATTGTCATTTCCCAAGACACTCTCTTGTGGGGTGCCTCAGGGGTTGACATTCTCCCCCATACTCTTTAATATCTATATAAAGCTACTGGCTAAGGTCATTCAGGGTTCTGGAGTCTGCTATCATCAGTATACTGATGACATGCAGCTTTATTTCTCCTTTTTCATGCCCACAATGGCAGTCCAGACCCTGGACCGCTGCCTAGCTGTGGTTCTGGAGTGGACCAGGACCAATAGGCTCAAGTTCAACCCTGGGAAGACCAAGGTTCTGTTCTTTGGGGGGGGTGCCTAGATGGATAAAGTTGTCATCTTCTCGGTCTAGGTGGGTCCGCCCTCCAGCTGGCTGAAAGAGTGAGGAGTCTGGGCATCATCCTGAATCTGGAACTGTCAATGAAACCCCAGGTGGCAGCCATGTCCAGGTCAGCCATTTACCATCTTAGGTGTCTTGCCCAGATTCACCCGTACCATGATGGGAACTCCCTGAGGACAGTTGTGCAGGTGCTGGTCATGTCAATGATATATTATTTCAATGCTCTTTACATGGGGCTCTCCTTGAACCTTGTTTGGTGACTGCAGAGGGTCTAGAATGCAGCAGCCATATTGGTTGTTGGTGCAGGCAGATTTGACCACATCTTCCCAATTCTGGCTCGCCTGCACTGGCTACCTGTTGCCTCCTGAATAAGGTTCAATGTGTTGGTTTTGGTTTACAAAACCCTCAATGGCTTGGGACCTGAATATCTGACAGAATGTATCTCCCAAAGGTCAGAGCTGGCCAGACCCACCAGAGCTTGACAGGCCTTCTTGCTTCGGGTGGCCACCCCCAGGGAGGCCCGTAAGGTTGTGACTCAGTGGTTGGCTTGACCATACGGAACAAACTGCCCTGCAAGATCTGCTCAGCTCCATCCCTCACAGCCTTCAATAAATTATTGAAAACTTGGCTGTTTAAAGAAGCTTATGGTGATCGCTAATGTCTGTTTTGTGCCCCTTGTGATTTGTTGTTTTTGGTTATTATTGTTTGTGCCTCTTGCCGGACTCTTTTCTTGATCTGAATTTGTTGGGCTTTTAATAGCTTATGTTGACAGGGCCTTCTCTGTTGCTGCTCCCAGACTTTTTGTTTGCTCGCGACAAGCTTCCCCCGAGTGACTGACTCCTTATTATGTGACCTTTAGATGGATTGTTATGCATTAGTGCTTGCATTGAACCTATAGCACTATTTGTTACTCCACTTTTATTTTTCCATTTACTTGTTTGCTTATTGTTCTTAGCTTTAATATTGTCTCTTTGATGATGTAAGATGCCTCTTCAAAATTATTGTCCACAGTCATTGGTTTTAGCTTAGAAAGTTGTATTTAATGTTTTGTTTTGTATTGTATTGTATTTGTTGTACACTTGTTTCCAACTTTGTATATGTGTCCTTCAGTGTTGTATGCTGCCTTGGGTTCCTTCCAAGGAGAAAGGTGGGATAAACATATTTTAAGTAACAAAATAATAAATTATTTGTAGTTTCTTTGCTGCTGTTCATGGTTTGTTGTGTTCAAACTCTGTTTCAACGCTAACTCTAAGCTAACATGGTTGCTCTTCCAATATAAAACATATAGCTGTACCATTTCTATCTTCTCTCTGATAATTTTTTTAATACTTATCTGTCCCTTTCTTTTCAAATAAGCAAGTACTGCTAAATCAGGGGCATGCCAGAATATGAAGTTTAAGTAGTGTGTAGGCTTGTATGCCTGGTTAATGTATGTATTTTATCACTACTACAGTAGTAGCCCTGGAAGTGACAGAAAGCAGCTCTTGATCAAGGAGCTGAGAAATACATCCTGACTGTACTTTTCTCCCCCTTTCTGATAAGACAGCTTACTCCCTCAATATGCCCTGACAGTTTTCCCATCCTTCCCCCTTTAAAATTGTTGTACCTTGACCTGTTCTAGTTATACAGTTCTTGGATTAGAATGTGACCATATATTTTATACATTGCACATGGTTATTTGAAGCTTGCTTTGCATTCTCCTCTCTAGAGATATAAATCAGGTCTGAGTCTGTCTTGGCTAGGCAGGAATTGCAATAAATAAGTGAAATATCCACATTCGTGTTGGACCATATGGGAACTTGCCACCATACTATTCTTACAATATATGAAGAAAGGGAATAAATCAGAGGAATTTGTACAATTCTGAGAAAGAGCTGCAAACAAGGAAATCAATAAAGTAGAACTGGTGACACCAAAGGAGAAGGCAGATGATAGCTGAACCCTCAGGTAAGGCCTAAGCCATTTGGCCTGAAAGTAAATGTCTTTCTTTTTAGGATGCATGTTCTTATTTCTTACTCATCTTAGATAGGTTACTAAACACACACACACACAGGTAGTGTGCTTTAATGTTTGCTTTTGTCATATATGGATGTTCATTGACTAGGTCTGAATTAGAGCTCCAGAATCTTTCTTTCTCTGCCTTCACACCTTTCCCATTTATTATTGCTGCACGGGCGTACAGTAAATGATATTGTATGGTAGACCAAATCAACATTCTACAAGACACTCCTACTTGTATTTTCCCCATTAGGAGGGAAAAATTCTTGATATCAACTAATGGAGAAATAGACTATTTTTACTTCTCCTATAAGAACAAAATAAACAGGGTTTCATTCCTACTCTTTAGCAGTAAGGATGGGTGCATTGTGCACTTATAAAAGCAAATGTCCTTGTAGTTGTTTTTCTGGCTTAAAATAATGGATATGTCAAGAGAACTTAGGGGTCAGCTCAACCACAGGCATCTACTCATCTTGATGTCTGTCTCACTGAGAGAAGTTGCCCTTTTGTATCAGGGCTCCCAGGATATTTTAGCTAGCATAGCCCTTGGTAGCCAAAGCTATCGGCCAAATCAGGGAAACCTTTTTGGATTCTGGTATCAGCATGCCAGTTTTGGATGAGCAAACCAGCTCTCATCAGTTTGATGTAGTGAATCTCCTTTCATCCTTCTCTCTAGAATTTTGCCTCGAGAGGACCAATAAGATCCTGTCATAAAGTTCTCAGAAAGGTGACTTTCTAATGGTACCATTATTACCTGAAACTACAATAAGCTTTCTTCTACTGCATATGAAAGAGTTGCCTATAGCCCATGAAAGCTTATGCCAAGCACTACTTGCTAGTCTTTAAGGAGCCACAAGACCCTTTTTTGCACTGCAGCACACAGCACAGGTAGCTGCCCCCCTGGACACAGTAGTATAACATCCAGTTATGAACCAGATTTCAGCGGCTGTTTTGGCTGTCTTTTACACCCCTTTTTATGAATGGCAAGTTGACCTTAGGTTGAAAGGCACTCAAGGGAGATCAGATGTGTGAGGCTTAACTGGAACATCAATCTAAAACTCAGATTGGGCAGAGAATGGGTCAAAATGGAATTTCAAACACTTTCAAGTTATTGCTTCAGGTAGTTTTCCTCCCCAAACACATTCAGCTTCTTCAACTTTATTCCAGCTTGATCAACTTTTTAAGGGTGATGGACGGGGCTGTGTTCCTGTTCTCCCGTCACACAATTCTAATTGTGTGAGGCTCTGAATTGGGTTAAGAATTTGATTGCCCTTTTTACACAAGAAAAAGGACAGTGGCAGGCAGGTCCTGACTCCAGCCAGCTACAGGTATGCTCAGTGACACCTGGTTACCATTGTAATTAATGTACTGTAGCCCCTAAAGCCAGGGGCGTATCAGGGGGGGGGAGAAGGGTACTTCTGCCCTGGGTGCAGCAATCTGGGGGTGCCTCAAGGGGGAGCATGAGGAGGAAGCCTTGCACCGTCCCGCCACCCAGCAGTCCTCCTTTCTCCAAAGGCTTGGAGACAGCACCCCCTCCACTCCTGCTCGTGCTCGCTCGCTTGCTCTCGGCCACCGCAGAATATGAAAGGAGGTGCTGAGGACTCTTGAGGCCAAGCCCAAGCAGGAGGATGACATCTGGCCAGAGGCAGCCAAAAGACTCCAGTGAGAAGGCACAAAGCCACCACAAAGCCTCGGCGGCCAAGTGTGGCGAACTCCTGGTGAGTCCCAAAATGAGAAAGCGAGTGGGCAGGTGGGTGGGCATGGGTGAGAGAGAGGCAATCCCCATGGGATGGAGCTGTGGCTGCCACTGCAGAATAGACTCCACAGGGCCCAAGGTGAACCAAAGCCAGGATCTGCTCCCCTGCCCTTTCCAGACGTGTGACCGGTGCCCCCAGGCCTTCTGGTGGGCCCTTCCCAGCAGGCTGTGATGTGTCTTTTTTGCACAAGGGCACATTGTTCAGGGGAGTGCACCACGCAGAGGCTTCCTGGCTAGATGGCTCATCCCATGGCAACCTTCCTCGCAGCCTCTATAAGAAGCTGGTCCTGGTGAGGGGGTAGCAGAGCTGCTTCCAGAGGGCCAGGGCTTGCAGGTTCCCAGACATTGCTCTCTTAGCACTAGGCCTTTTCATCTGCTTCAGGTGCGTGGTAGCCGAGGCTCCCTCCTCCTCCTCTTCTTCAGCTTGGTGGGAAAGGTGTAAGGCATGTGTGGGCTACTGCGCATGCATGTGCGTGCACATACACACACACACACACCTGCCTGTGCACACGTGTACATGCACCCGCCCCGCACCCATAGGGTTTGGCTCCCTGTTGCTGTGTGGACGCAATGTGGGGGGGGCGCAGGAAGGGCGCAAAACCAAAATTTGTTCCCAGGTGCTCCAAATCCTGGCTACGCCTTTGCCTATAGCCAGACATGCTATTTTGAAGCGTGGAGCAGAAAATCTGACAAGTGCCTTTCCATGTCTCTAATAGTAAAAATAAATTAGATATGGCTAACAATGTGCTCCTCTGGAGTATCTTTGATGATCTCCCTGATCTGCTGCCTTGAGGTAGTTGCGTCCCTCTGACCAATGGCAGAACTAGCCTTGTGAGTTACTAGATGCCTTGACCTTGAAGGGGTTGCTATCTGCTGGCTTGCCTCTAGCAGCAAAATGTCTTGCATTGGCCCTATTAGAAATCACAGCAAGCATCAAGTGGCTTGTAGATATATCTGCTTAGCCAGCTGTCATGAATCACATTTAGGAGTGATGGCAGTGGGTAGAAGACCCTGAGAGCGATGCAGGATCAACAGGGTGATTTATTGAACCCTGGTTGTCCCCTGATGTGTCTGGGGAAGAACAAGAGCTGCCATGCCTCATTTGTTCCTCAATTTTTCTTTTCCTAGAGAAGAAAAACTTAAAAGCCATGGCTGGAAATACTGTCCAACTTCAACAACTCCCTGGGGGTTGTGTTTTTAATTGACTCTCCCCTCACATGCTATCAGCCTACAAAGCATTTAAGCAATGAAAAGCTTGATGATGTTAACATTTCTAATTACATACAAGATACTGAGTAGGTGTGAGCACTTTGAAAAAGCAGTTCAGATGGATAAGCCTCCCTGGCTGAATGTCTGTGATATTAAAAAAAGGTTTGGAAAAGAGAAGACCCTGAGACACTCCAAAATAAAATGATATAAGGCCAAATGGGTCATTTTGGTTATCTTTTATTCACACCATCACTGTGACCAATAGTTTTCTGACTTAAAACTCAGAAGGGTTACTGTTTCATGCTTCAGGTTCCAACATCCCATGGTGATCATGGCCCATCACCTTATTTTCCAAGCTCTAGACTTAGGCGGTTACTTCACGTCCCTTTCATCGCTGTTCGCCGTCCTGCTTGGGACCAGTATGAAGAAATGTTACTGCACATCCACTGCGTGACAATGGGAGTTGGTCCCGACCACACCCCCTGGCCTGGGATTTAAGCCTGATGAGCCATACCTCTCCCTAGCAGGAATCAGCTTGTCTTGGTTCTTGTTTCGAGAGGAGAGCCAGTGAAGTAAGGCTCGTCACAGAACGAACACATTCTCCATCTAGTGGCAGGAGTGTGAAGTGCCATTTGCCATTACATTCCCTATGGTGTTAGCAATGCAGTGCAGAGAGATAAAAAGACATAACACCTCAAACTTTGCTTTTTAATGCATGGAAGGCAAAGTTACAGAGATTCAAAATGTCAAAAAAAGGAAGGTTGGACCAAAAACAAGGGCAAACAAAGGCAGAGAAGTACAGATGTTATCACATAACAAGGACGTGCAGTAACAGTTGTCACAATATCATCAATCACGCCTGTGGGTACAAGGAAACAGGGACAGAACTGGGATAAGACCATGTGACTGCGAACGACGTTATCACACAACTAATGTCATCTCGGAATGAGGAAGGACGTGAAGTAACCGTCTTACACAAGCAAAATGGCAGATATCTGCCCCAGATCATTTCCAGACTCAGGTGCTAATCTTGGGTGCATTTATGGAAGCTGGCAAAATCAACGTCAGTGCTTTAAATGTTGAACTCAGAAGCTGAAATCCTGAAAACTAGAGTAGGACGATTGCATTAGTGGGGATTTGGTGAGTCAGCTGTTCCATAAGTTCCAATGGGCCTACTCTAGTTGCAATTTAAGCCAGAGAATTGGGAACTAAATCTCAAGCTTTTAGTTCAGATAGTAGTATTCACATCTGTTGTGAAATTCCACTGATTTCTGTGACACAAGGCAGCCAGAAGAATGATAATGCTTGATATAAACAGGAAGATAATCCTGTCCATGCTATCAGCAAAAGTTGAGTTGGTTGCTAGTTCAATCATATTTCAGAACTGGTATTACCTCACACTTCACTAATGTGTTGTTGTTGTTGGTGGTGTTTTTGAGTAAATGTGCCCAGATTACATGAGCAGTTGAGTAACATTCATACCAGCATTTTCTCTGTAGTTTCCCTTTGGTGAAGTGCACAGAAAAAGATTGCATCCTAACTGCAAGGGAAGTAAATTTGAGCCCCGGTCGACCATGCCCCTTGAACAGCAGTTTCAGCCGAGTTTCAATAACCACTGCCAGGGGCTGGATTTAGAAACTTCACTCGAAAATGCTTACTTATTTGCTTCTGTAACCACGACAGGAAACCGAAAATACACAGTAAAAACTGTTGTTCCCCATTTTCAGCAATGGAGGCTTGGGAAATAGAGCCGGAAAGAAGGGGAAAATGTGAAGTAGACAGGTAGAGATGGAACCAGATTAGAAAAATACGACACAGAAGAGAGGACACTAACTGCACATTAAAAACCACGTGACTGCACAAAAAAATACGCATGATATTTATATACGCAGAGAACGCTGGTGTGACCATGGCCTAACACACAGAAGAAAGCAGCTTAGTTTGGACAATATGACATGTCTCACTTCATAAAGTCCTTTTCTAGAAAGAAAAGAGATCTCTCATGCCTCAGGAAAGAGACTGTGGAAGCAGATCTTTTCTCCCGGGGAGGTTTCATGGGATGAAGACTACATGATAGATTTCAGGTCCATTTGCCTTAGTGAACAACAAAACAGCAACAGTCAGAATAGAAGCAGCGACAGCATTTCAAAACTCCCTGAGAACTGACAGGAAATAGCAGGATGCCTGGGAAAGGCATGCTGACAGCTATAAATTCCACGAATTCAGGCAGCTATGCTTGTGGTGACACCTTATAAAACTGTTCTTGGCTTTTGCCGGTTTCTGACTGCTGATACTCCTTGCAACTTTCTGTGATCTGGATTTGTTGTTGACCATTCCTCTGCCTATTCCCTGATGATAGAGTGACTGATTCATTGAACTCACCTTTGACTTGATCCACTGACTGTGAATGGCTGCCTCAAACCTGGAGACGGACTGATTTTAATTGTATAGACCAGCTTTTTGCTGCTTGCCAATATTACAGATACAGCAAAGTTTGTGACAAATTTTGCTTTGTCTTTCAAGACTGGGGAATAGAGATGGGCACGAATAAAAAAAATGGCATTTCATTTGTCGTTTGTCCTTTGGGGGTCTGTTTCGGTTCGTTTCCATTTTTCGTGATTTTTTGCAAAAAAATCGTTTTTGTTTTCGTTCATTTCGTTACCATTTTGTTACCATTTATTTCATTTTTTGTGATTTTTTTTAGGATTTTAAGCAATTCACTCATATTGCAGTAATAGAAACGAAATGCACAACAAAATTTCTGGTGTTTCTGTTCGTTTCGTTTCATTTTAGAGACAAAAATCGCTTGTCATTTCATTACGTAACGAAACAAAAAAAATGGAAACGAAAAATTGTTCGTTTTGTGCCCATCTCTAGGGGATCTCAGAAGAACAACTCAGGGCCGTGTCTGTTGCTCCTGGCATCTGCCGCTTGTGGTGGTTGTCATACCTTACCCACTGATAGAGCTAATCCATAATGGTGCTTATTTCTTCATAAATGAGCATATAGGTGTGAACTCTTAAGTAACTGGATCCTTGTTTTCTAAAATGGCCTTTCCTTGTCCCCAGATGGACTAACTGGAAAACACTGCTGTTTTGAGTCAGTGCTCAGGAAAAGGAGAAAGGTTTTGTTCATGCATCTGGGCTTGGAATAAGGTTGGGATGGTGGTGAGGTTATATTAGGGTTCTTTTTGCATGTTTGTTCAGAAAAAATGCTGATGACATTGTGTGCTCTAAAGCAGTTCCCCTTCTTTGTCTTGACAAAGCAAGACTCCATGCATCTTTGCAACCACAGGTTGATTTCTTTGAATTTGTTTCTTTGAAAGTATGACTCTGGGGAGTCAGCATATTTGAGCATTTATGATGCAGTGAACCATGACATGTTCTCTTAGTGGCCGCACTCTCCCCGCCCTGCAAAGATTGTGAGTAAAGCAAAAATCTTAGCATCTTGAAGCTGAAAAAAAAAACCAAATTAAAATTGGAAAGAAGGAATACAACAATGAATGTGATGTCTCTTAAAAGTCACTGAACTGTATCCCAGGCTCCTGGAACACGGAATTGTTACCAGCAGATTAGCTATAAATTGGCATTATGGACCTCTTTGGCCTTGTACTGTAAGAAATGAATCAGATCGTAAGAACATAAGAAGAGCCATGCTGGATCAGACCAAAGGCCCATCTAGTACAGCTTCCTGTATCTCACAGTGGCCCCACCAAATGCATCTGGGAGTGCATGAGACTAGATATCTGTCTCCCGAAACCACTCCCCTGCATCTGGCCCTTGAAGCACCCTGGTTTTAAGCCTGGCAATTACATATTGCCATCATGGTTTGTAACCTGTGATAGAGCTTTCCCCCAGGAATCTGTCCAATTCCCTTTTGAAGGCATCCAGGCCAGATGCCATCACCACATCCTGTGGCAGGGAATTCCACAGACCAATGACACGCTGGGTAAAAAAATGTTTTCTTTTGTCTGTTCTTACTCTCCCAACCCTCCATTTGAGTGGACTCCCCTAGTTCTGGTATTTTGTGAGAAGGAGAAGAGCGTCCCTCTCTCCACTTTACTCATGCCCTGCATAATTTTGTACATCTCAGTCATATCCCCCCTCAGGTGCCTTTTTCCAGACTAAAGATTCCCAATTGTTAGCCTTTCCTCATAAGGGAGGTTCCCCCAGCCTTCTATCCTTCTGAGTGTGATAAAACGAATGGGGGCAATGTGTAGCCTGCTCTCATTTTCATACATCACTACTGAAAAAACCATAGATTTGACTATCTGGACCTTTGTTGGCAAACTGATATCTCTGCTTTTTAAGATGTTGCCTAGGTTTGCCATCACTTTTCTCCCAAGAAGCAGGCGTCTTTTAATTTCATTGCTGTAGTCACCACCTGCAGTGATCAAGGAGCCCAAGAAAATAAACTCTGTCATTGCCTCCATTTCTTCCCCTTCTATTTGCCAGGAGGTGATGGGATCGGCGGCCATGATCTTAGGTTTTTTATGTTGAGCTTCAGCCCATTTTTTTCACTCTCCTCTTTCACCATCATTAAGTGGTTCTTTAATTCCTCCTCACTTTCTGTTATCAGAGTATGTCTGTGAAGATTCTCAGTCATCCAGGTGAGTTTATCTGGAAGTTGAGTCATGGCCACTGGACTTCTTTTCTATCTCTCAAAAAAGAAGTCCAGTAGCCATGACTCAACTTCCAGATGTTATCAGAGTAGTATCATCTGAGTATCTGAGGTTGCTGATATCTCTTCTGGCAATCTTAATTCCGGTTTGTGATTCATCCAGTCCTGCCTTTCACATGATGTGCTCTGAATATAAGTTAAATAGGCAAGGTGACAGTATACAGCCTTGTCGTACTCCTTTCCCAATTTTAAACCAGTTAGTTGTTGCACATCCAGGTCTGATGGTTGCTGCTTGTTTTTTATATATGGATTTGATAAAGACAAGGCAGTGGCCCATAAAGAGGTGTTTTTGCTTACTATGGCACGAATACTGAAGTGGTCTGCCTGTTCCTACTCCAGGCGCCTACGGCACTTGGTATTCCCTGGTGGTCGCCGATCCAAGTACTAACCAGGACCAACCCTGCTTAGCTTCCGAAATCAGGCAAGATCAGATGCACATACTTAATAATTTTCTTCATCCCTCTTTTAATAACAATGCATCTTTTTAAATTTTAACATTTTAACTCAACAAGATGCCAGACCTCACACAAGGGATCTGTCTCTTTCTCTCTGTGCATGTAGTCTGTTGTACTCTGTGTGTGCCACTGGACTTTTTGAATTGCCTTGTGGTTATAATAGATATTCACAGACTCACAAGCTTCTTTATTTCCTTCTGGATGAGGTTTCAGTAATTTCCAGAAATGGCTTCAGTGCAACAATTGTGTTCTTTTGCTTTGATAACCAAGGCTCACAGTAAGTGAAGGAGGACTGGCATATTATTTTTAAAAGATACAATCAACCCATGTGATGCTTCTAATCTTTAAAAATCCATGCAACAACCTTTGTTTTCCCACAATCCATATTACTTGATGTATGCCATTATTTGCATTGTTTGTATTATTTTGCTTAATTTGCAGTGACATATTCCCTTGTCAAAAGCACCACAAAATGCCTTACTTTCTCGTGGAGTGAATAGACTAATTTTGTGGCTTCTCCTTCATGCATGTCAGGACAAAACAAAGATTTACATATTTAATTGGAAACATATGACCATGAAAGCCCACAAAGGGTTGAAAGGAATATTTGGATTGGGAAACAAAAGCAGTTTAAAACACGAACAAGTCAGAATGGATGTAGGCGCATTCTCTTCTGCATTAGAGAACAATAAATGGATGAACAATATTATGTTTAACTTAACAAAAATATAGCATATTGAGGGGCCACAAAGAGCACCCTAAACGGGTTCCCACAATCCTGGCATTATAGTGATTTTCTTCAGAGAGCTCCATTGACATTACGTGCCAAACGACTGTTGCTTAATGTTCCAACACCATTGATTCCTCTTGCCACCAGCTGCTTTTGTACTTGCTTGTTAGCTGCAACATTCATGTCACAAAGCATCTCTGTTCCTTTTAAGCATTTACCATGATAAAAATACACTTGACGAAAGTCCACTGTGAAGCTAACATGAGAGAGAAGCCTGACCTTTGGTCATAGAAGGCCTTTCTCCATCCCTCTAGCTCACTGCTTTTCAGACTGTGACAAACACATCAGTGCTCAAGTCATGGATTGGCTTTAGAAGCTGGGGGCATCTGGAAGAAGAAAGAGGATGATGACCGGGCTCAATTAATTTTTCATAAAGTCATACAATTGCCTTGGCCATCCTTCCCTCCCATTTCTCCCTCCTAGTCTTAACATCAGTGGCTTATCTTGTTAAGTACCAATAAGCACACACAATATGCTAAGAAGGTAGAAATTGACTTCTTGATGGTGCTGTCAGCTGGTTCTTGCTTCCAGTCAAATCTCAGTCAGAGACGGTAAGATACTGAGCAGTGGGGAAGGCAAGACGGGTGTGCTTTTTTTCTGTGCTTCTCTAATGCATGCTGTTCAATCGAGCCCTCCGGCACCCAAAGACATTTACGCCTGTGACAGATAGACTAATGTCTCTCCCTATCTCACAACCCTTGTCACCAAGCACTTCAGCAAATGCCACAGACTGCTGAGACTTTCAGAGAGAATCTGTGCGCTCCGTCAGAAAACAATATTGAAGCTATGCCCATATGTATGTGGGTTTGCAGTTGCATGTTTCCCATTCATGGCCTTTCTTCATTTTATTCTTTCCTTCCTCATCTCCAGGCAGTCCTATAGCACATTCAATGGGCCCTGAGGCCGGACACAATACACCCAGACCAATCCTCATTATATTATATTAGAATTATATTAGAGTGCAAACCCAAGCCGGTTATTTCACAGGTATGGCCACTATTCAAGAGGTACTATGATGATGAAGTAGGTGTGCATATTATTCTACAGGCACAAGGGCATAGGCACTGGGTGATTTTCCTTAAAAAATCTGAAGTGAAATTATGTTTCTGTGTTCATTGGCACGAGAGGTTCTAGGGATGACTGTAGATTGCCGGACCAGGTCTATAGAAGGAAAAACTCAGAAAGTATCTTCACACTGCAGTTATTTTGGTTTGATATGATTTTAGCTGTTGTGACTCTGTCCGGTATACCACCTATACTGTTCTCTGGGTCTGGAATAAGTTTGAAGTCACAAGCATTCATGGTTTAATTAGGGGCAGTAGGAAAGACAAGGAAGGCTTATTTTAAAGAGCCTTCTCCACTGCTTTAAACTCAGAATGTTCCTTAAATTTTAACCCTTTACCAATTGCTAATGATGACACGAGAATGACGGATTTAACACATGGGATGTGTGGGAGGGCTGCTTCACTCTTTGATGCCTCTGGATTCTTTGCTCTGTTCTTGGGTTATCCCAGAAATTAATAAATGTCCTAGATTCAGTTCAACTTTATAGTTTTGGTCAAAGATTGTGCACATCCCAGTAGTACTGTGTCAGTGCTCTGTCTCAAGAATGTATAGCATGTAGGATGGGTCTGAATGGTTTCATGACAGTTCTAGGAGATTTCGCTAGATTAAACTAAAGTTGTTAGTTTAATGTAGAGCAGGGCAGCTGGCTGGCCCGCCCCTCCCTCCCCCTCCTTCACCCACACATTCCCCTGCAGTGGCCACGGCTCCCTGTGCTTCCTTTGGTCCCCACCTTCCTTCTTTCCTCCCTTCCTCCCTTGGTCCCCACCTCCCTCCCTCCCTCCCTCCCTTCCTTGTTCCCCACTTTCCTTCCTTCCTCTCTTGGTTTCCACCTTCCTCCCTCCCTCCCTTCGTCCCTGCCTTCCTTCCTGCGGGTGGGGTTGCAAGGGGTCAGTGGGTGGGGCTTATGGGTCAGTGGGTGGGGCTTGCAGTAGGGTGGCAGGGTTGGGGAGCAACCGGCCCCTGACACATTCTCAGCCACCAAATCCACCCCTCCTTACAAAAAGTTTGGGCACTCCTGATGTAGAGGATTTAGCTACAATGGGTTTTGTAGTTCGTAAGAGAAATTATCACTTAGGATCTTTAGCTAGCTTTATTACTTTCTAGGATTGCTTTCATATCTTACTCACATGGTATTTTGAATATGTTTTGCATTGGTTTAGTTGTAAACAGTCTTTTTACTTTTTGAAAGTTTTTATTATCTTTAATAAATCTTTTAAAAAGGTGTCGTACTTGGGGAGGAGGGAATGCATAGCTAAAGGGAGTACCATGGTCAGGAAGGCTACATTCGTCACTTGGAGTAATTGTCACAACCAAGTTAATTTTCTGTATTGGAAAGTGAGAGAGGTTAAATTCTACATTCAGAAGATGGCTCATGACATTCTGACACACATCCTCTGGGTCTTATCCAGCCTGAATTTAAAGAGTGGTGGCTTTGGAGTTTTAGAATGACGCTTCACCTGGAGGGACAAGGCTTTTAAGGAGAGTTCAGGTCTCTTTGCACATGCAATGAAGCCACAGTAGCCTTCCTACTTTCTAGCGAGCTTGTAGTGAATAAGACAATTACTAACATATTGCTGGAAAACTGGGAAATGGTTCACGAAAGCATGAATTAGTAAGCCTATTGGAGTAATTATTCACTGCCAGCATTGGATCTACAGAAAGCCATCAAACAGAATTGTCTCACATTGTCAGAATTGTCAATTGTCAAATTGTATAATCTGACATATAAGACATTAGCCCAATTGTGAACAATTTCCACAATCCTTTTTGATAAAATAGATTGGCTTCATTCCAATTTGGATGTGGCATTAGTGGAACAAGGAATTGCAGCATCTACATTCTCTCTCTCTCTCTCTCTCTCTCTCTCTCTCTCTCTCTCTCTCTGTGTGTGTGTGTGTGTGTGTGTGTGTGTGTGTGTGTGTGTGTGTGTGTGTGTGTGTGTGTGTGTGTGTGTGTGTGTGTGTGTCTGTGTCTGTGTGTGTGTCTGTGTCTGTGTGTGTGTCTGTGTGTGTGAATGGCTATAATACTGCTAGGGAACCTTGCAAACATAGAAGCCAGCTCTACTGTCTTTGGTAAATGAGCTTAGGGACTTTTCCTCCAGTACTATTCATGAAGAGATTTCTCAAAATAAACAGCAGTTTCTTCCTGTATGCCCATCACCGGTCTCCAGAGTGATTATTTCTATTGATAATAGTCAGAGGTTCAACAATAAGCCTCTGTACTCTGCAAATAAAAATGACAGACAATTGTAACAGTACATACTCAGTGGTTTAGGTCTCTGGCAGTGGAGCCATTGGTTGCAAGTTTGATTCCCCACTGTGCCTTCTTAACAGAGGCTGGACTTAATGATCCAGAGATCCCTCCTGAGACTCTGGAGGCAAGTTACTGTAATCAACATTGGGCTGAAAGTGTAGAGTCCAGTATAAGTCATTAAATGGCAGTATTTGCTGACTACTCTATTCTTTGGGTGTCATGTCCAATGGGCTGGGAAGTACACCTTGCAGGAAAGTGGTTTTTCAAGGTTTACAATAGGGGATGCTGAAACAACTAAACTAATGGAGGCAGAAGCAAGAGGTTAAATGGAATGGGCAAAAACACACACATATCCAAATGTGAACTTGATTATCACAGTTCTGTTGAGGAGTCTAGTCAAACCATGAGTATCCAAGAAAGGGAATGAACAAACATCAAAGTTAGGTTGCCAGGACATCAGCCAATCAAGAAATAGAGGTGCTATAAACCCAAGAGAAAGCAGAGAGATATAGAGCAGGGTGGTAGAACAGACAGAAGCTTCAAGAAACTGGGCAGGATTGTCAACATTCTCAGTACCAGCAGATTATGTTCCTTGTAATGCCATCAGCCATCAGTGGAGTCTCTTGTAGCTAAGCTGGTCTTGGGTATACCTAAGACTTACCTGCAGGCTTTCCAGCCCCCAGTCTCCCCAGGAGAAAGGCTGTCCTCTTAAGGAGGATGCTCACTCCTCAGCAGGACTTCCTTATGACTAGGCACTTTGCTGGAGCATTTTATGTCTCTGTTTAGTGATGCCTCTTAGAATCAAGCTGTGGGCTTTCATTTGCCACCTGATTCTCTGTGTTATCTAGCCTGAACATTCTTGTAGAGCATGGCACTCCTGAACTGCATCAGGATCAGGCATCTTAACATGTACCACACATATGCCACACAGCCAGGGAAGCTGGGAGCCACTGGAGACTGAATATGCACAGAAATCCCTTGGTTTAATGCTTTCATGGTGTTTGCCCCTCCTCCTATTAGTATAAGATAATGATTGTATATTTGAACAACAATTTTCTTATATAGGCTTGGGACATTCCAGCAGTATGTTTATGGCAATTTCAGTGACAAAGCAATTTTCTCTTCCACTGTGATTGCGCATCTCAACAAACACACAGAGATCAACTACAATGTAAGTCTTCATTGCATGAAGGTCAATGAAGTGGGTGGAAATATGCTATCCTTTAATACATTTTGAAGAGCAAGGACAAGTCCTTGGCTTGACATAGACTTGTTTGGAGCTAAAATTAAAAGAGAATTACAAAGGATTTCAGTCAAGATTTCCTCTTTCCTCTTTCTATTCTTCTCTTGTATCTCCTGTTTTCTATACCAATAACAACCCACTCCGTCAGTCTCCTTTCTATCTTTCTCTCATTCCCAGGGCAGTTTTCAGCAATCAATAAAAGCAACAAAATACAATGGAGCACCAACCAAACAACCAACAAACAAGACCTAAGGATAAAGGCAGAGAACCACAGATTATAAATGGAAGCCAAACATCATTACAAGGATCTTATATACTTAAATGTGCAAATAGAAATTGCTCAGAGCCTACATAATAGTAGAGAAAGCACCAGATGAATATGTCTACAGCGGGACTCTCACAGTGTGTGTGCTGTGACTGAAAACACCCTCTCTCCTTCATCCAATAGTCAGTCAGAGTTGTGTTGATTGTTCTGAGAAATATATGTTCCTGTAAAAGAAGGAATAAGTTCAGAGGAACGGACAAGGTTGAGCAAGGGGCTAGAAACCAAGCCCTATGAAGAAAGACTGAAATAATTGGGCATGTTTAGCCTACAGAAAAGTGGACTGTGGGGGCAATATGATAGCACTTTTCAAATATTTGAGGGCTGTTGTGTTCTTAGTATAACCCATGAACTGCCTGAGTTTGGAGTATATTAATAAATAGAAAGGAAGGCTCCAAACTTACCTTAGCTCCAGCCAAGCTCTAGCTGGGCCCCAGCCGGGCGGGGCCTGATCAAGCTCCCAAGCACAGGCAATGGGAGACAGGTGTGGGATGTGGGAGCTGGAGTCTGGAGAATGACTGAAGGCCAGGATTCTGGCTTGTCCAATTGGAGACCAGCAGGTTATTTAAATCATCCAATGGCCTGCCACGGGGATATTCTGGGTGTGTATATAAACTGGCCCTTGGGCCTTTTTAGCAGTGCTTTTATTCCTTTGCAACATGTGCTTCTGCTATGAATAAAGAGCTGAATTTCACTTGGGCATTGCCTGGTTTCATCTGACCTGCTAAACAACAGCTGTCATACAAAGGAGGAGCAGGATCTGTTCCCCGATAATCCCAGAGTGCAGGATACACAACAATGAGCTCAAGTTAAGAAAACCCAGCTTTCAGCTGAATATCAGGAAAAACTTCCTAATTGTTGTGGAGAATGCTCCAACACTGGAGGCATTCAACAGAAATTTGGACAACTGTCTGTCAGATATCCTTTGATTTGTATTCCTGCATGGAGCAGGGGGTTAGACTTGGTGGCCTTATATCCCCCTTCCAACTTCACTACTCTATGAGTCTATGATTCAAGGCAAGCCCTTTTTAAAAGGATATCTGGTAGAGTACAGTGAGACAGTGCTGAACTTATTATTGTCAAACAGTAATAATTACTCTGGAGGAGCATGGTAGCTCAGTGGGCTAGAGTGCTGAAACTGTCAGCTGCAAAGTCGGCAGCTTGGCGGTTCAAATCCTGGGTGCCACACAGTGGAATGAGCTCCTGCAGTTAACCCCAGCTCCTGTCAACCTAGCAGTTTGAAAGCATGTAAATGCAAGTAGATAAATAGGTACCACCATAAAAAGCAGGATGGTAAACAATATTTTGTGTGTAGAAATGTGTTCAGCCATGCTGGCCACATGGCCATGGACTTGCATAACTTTGTCTCTTCAGATTGAAAACGGAGCTGAGCACCGCCACTAGAATCGGACACGGCTAGCACACATGTGTGTGGGGATCCTTTACTTTTAATAATTTATCTGGCACTTCAAAACTAGATGAAAATAAATAGCTAGGTAAAATGGATAATTTACATTTACTATTTCAGGGAACTGATTCAGGAGTTGCTGCAGGAAAAGAGATTTCTAAATATGGTTGCAGATGTTCCTAATGTTCGATTATATGCATTAGGGTATGTTGATAGCCATCATGGAGGAGATCCCATTTCATATCTTTGACTAGTGAAAGCAAACGGAAAATATACTGACTGACATCTAAAAAGAAAAAGTTAATAAAGCTTGGATGTAGTGAAATGTTTTAGAAAGGAGAAAATGGGGACAAGGCATAAGTCTCACTAGCTATGTG
Source organism: Phrynocephalus versicolor (assembly GCA_023846285.1). Taxonomy (NCBI): domain Eukaryota; kingdom Metazoa; phylum Chordata; class Lepidosauria; order Squamata; family Agamidae; genus Phrynocephalus; species Phrynocephalus versicolor. Next base: position 67,872,354 of record JAHTLZ010000129.1, read on the forward strand.
TTTGCTGCCCAAAACTGTTCATTCAAGTTGCTTGTTACTATATATGCATTGGTGCTTTTACTCCCAACACCTCAGGCTGTTTAGAGTTCATCATATACAAGGTATAGGTATATACAAAGAGTACTTGGCTAGATTAACCATCTTTGGGGCAAAAGGGGATGTGGATTATTAATTATGATTTTTACAATGAATGCATATAATGCTGAGAGTTATAGTCTCTTTTCTATATAAACACAAATGTATAGTATTGTAAAAACAAATTGTTGACCAAGATTGTTTATTACACAAACTGCACTCAGTACCATCTCTATCTCAATCATAACCCTTTGTGTGCTGGAATGTTGTATACCAAGAAAAAAAAACACATGGTGTTTTGTGCACAGGAAGCTAATTTGAAAATGTTAAGCAGTACAATGTGAAATAATGCTGATTGCATTTCTCATTCAACCCCCTGGTCCTCTCGAGCAGTACAGAAACACTTCCAATTAGATTTAGCTATTCTTGATCTTTAGAAAGAGCAGATGTTCCATTTTGTTGTTGTTTTATGGGTTGGCATAGCCTTGCCTTCCACTTCCTCCAAGTTTTTGAGAATTTCTACACTTATTTTGGAACTGGAACACATGCAATTTTCTATACTTCTCAGTCCATGACATTTTTTCTTACTGGTTCCTGATACAAATGCATATATTATATATACACACAGACACAGACACAGACACACACACACACACACATATACATACATTTTTAAAAAATCACAGTGCAACAAGGAAATGTAAACTAACTGAACTTTTTTTCTTTTGTTCTGGTGCATGTCTCTCAGTGCATATATACGTAGGTGCACAGCAATGAGATAATAATAAGGGGAAGGAAAACAACTGAAAACATCTGCAAATGGAGACACTAAATGCTTTTGTTGGATATTTTCTCCACAATTTGTGTAAAAGTGTTTCTACACAAAGCCATCCTCATCTCTCATTGTTTAGACAAGTGTGCATAGGCACACTCATACAGACGCAGCAAGAACAAAATGGCTGATTATGGCAGTATAAACTGTGGAGAACTAAGCAGATTGGGATACTTCTTCCTCTGAGTGCCATCAGCCCCTTCCTCAGAATGGCTTGGGAGCACAGCACTGTCAGAGTAAAAATGGTGGGAGGCAGAGAAATCAAGAGACAGTTGGAAGGTGCTTGGACAGGCACCATCGAAAGCATAAAAGGTGGGACGGTTGTTGGAGGAGATGAATGTTGAAAGTGAAGAGGCCGGGACTGAAGAAGAGGCAGGAAAGAAGTCAAAGATGGGCAGATAGGAATGTCAAGAGGTGTGGTATAAAGATGTGTCAGAGGCAAGAGAGGCATTTGATAGAGGGAGAAACTTACCTCCAGCCTGAGAATGGGTCTGGTAGAGAACCCATAGGCCAATAAGTGGGAGCAGTTAATGATGCCAAGGGAAGAGGCAGACTACAGAAGGCAACATGCCAACAGAGAAAGAGCATCGTACTTAGGTGTGAGAGAGACTTGGGAGTGGTGAAAAAGGATTTGGAGGGTGGGGGGAAGCCCAGGTAGAAAGAGAAAGGAGGGAAAGGATCCAAAAGTATTGGGATCAAGAGAAGACAGAGAGAGAAGTGAGATGGACTGGGAAGGAATGGCCTATGAATAATCCAGGACTATCGTAGGCAGAAGGAATAACAGAAGACCAAGTGCCCCTGCTGCCAACATCAGCCGGGTCATACCTGAAATGGCTTGTATCTATTGGGACTCTGAGGGAGCATGGAATTCCCCTGTTGGCACAGAAACTCTTACAAGTAGAGATGGGCACGACTCAAAAAAATAATTTTTTGTTTGTCGTTTGTCGTTTAGGGGTCCGTTTTGGTTCGTTTTTGTTTTTCGGGGGTTTTTTGCACATTTTTCGTTTTCGTTTTTGTTACGAAATTAAACAAAAAAACAAAACAAAACAAAATTTTTTCGTTTCATTAGCATTCTTTTCAATGTAATGTGTCTGCCGTAATGAAAAAGAAAAATCCGGCAAACTTTTTCGTTTCGTTTCCGTTGTCGTTTTGCTTCTGAAAAATTTTTCATTTTCGTTTTCGTTACAAAACAAAATGAAAAACAAAAACAAAAACAAAAATTTTGCTGAGTCGTGCCCATCTCTACTTACAAGTTTTAATCCATTCTGTTCTCCAATGAGAATGGATGAGGAGTTGAATGGTAAATTGGACAATGATAGCATTTCTTGATGTTCCTTAAATAAATGTATACACTTTTGAGGTTCAAAAGGAGTCTTTATTGAGTTCATCTAGAGAGAGATTTCAGCAGTCCTATGCTGGGCTAGAACACATACCCTTACACAAAGGGTGGTACTGATTTTTCCATTTTTTGTACAGCAGTCTAATTATTGTGACAGTTTAAATATCATATATTTGAAGAAATGTTTGAAAACAAGCTCAGAAATGCATCAGATTTCTCTGAGTCTATTAGAAAGAAATCTCACCATCTTGTGACCAGGAGTGTCCTATTTACTTCAATATGTGGAACCAAGTTTTGTTTTATATACCTTGTAATTCACAGACATCCTGTCGATTTTATCTCAGTTTCAGTCATGTAGGTGGGAGAGAGTATGTGGTCAAGTTTAATTAATGTACAGGATTTTGACATTAACTGGGCATTCTATAAGCTGAGATGCTGGTTTATGTCAAGAAATGATATTTCTACAGAGATTGTTCCTCAAAGTGGAATTCCCTTTCATCAGATATTCTGTCATACTGTGCCTACTGTTGTTTCTTAGGATTAATCAACCCCTGTTTCAAAGATCATTGATATCAAGGAAATTAGAATTTCACCTTTGGGAGGGGGCACCATTTGATTTAGCCTGTGTATACAAATCTCAGATCTTGCCCTTGCCCTTAGATTTCCTTTCCTATAAGAGCCAAAAGTTAATTACATGTTTGTTTAGAACAAATAGATTTTCCCCAAGCTGGTCTTTTAACCCAGTTTGGAAATATACCAGAAACAATTTAATGGAGGGAGGACTTGGCTTTGCCTTCTATCAGTTCAGCTCAGAACTTTTCCTTAATTAATTTAGAGACAAATTCTGAACTTCTTACTAATTCCTCAGATAGCAAACTCCATAATGAATTCTTCAAAGAAATCAATGTGGAGGTCAAATTAAAAACTAATAGTATGATGTGGCCCCTCAGAAAAATTAATGAATGTGCCTGAAATTTCCAGTTGTGATGACAGCATAGAAAATGGGGAAAGACTCTGAGATTATTAATTCTTATAATGTAGGCTGCTGGGCCAGGAAGAACTCTTTCATTAAAAGAAGAAATAGTAAAAGAAAAGATTGTGAAGAGGAACTGGTTTCAGGACTCCCTTGACATCTAGAACAAATTCTATCTTGCTCTATCGTATAAATGTACCTCTGTTACCTTTGAGGAGATTTAGGAGATGAGGTGGAGAACAAAAGGAATAGTCTTTGAATATGATACACTAATAAAATTCACACAGGTTAGAAATTAATATAGGACAAATAAATCAATGCCCTGTTCATGGTTGTTGTTCTGGTTAAAAACAAATTGAATAATTCAAGCACAATACTTTTTTAAGAGTGTAAATTCTGTTTTTAAATTTCAAACATTCTGGTTGGCCTGCATGCAGGGTTGTTGTTGTTGTTGTTGTTGTTGTTGCTGCTGCTGCTGCTGCTGCTGCTGCTCCTGATGATGATGATGATGGTGATTATGATGCTGTTCAGTTAAAGTGAAGCCACTGAATCAACAGAACTTACATATATACATGAAGGATGTATTCATTGGATCTCAAGTCAGAAATCAAAATTGCATTTAAGCCTACATTTTCAATGATAATACAGTAATACCTCTTAAGTTAAAGGGGGGCAACCCTAAGACAAAAAACTTGTAAGACGGAACAAATTTCTGGAAATAGGCATGCTTCCACAAGACGAAAATCCATTCTGCATTTTGAAACAAGTTACCAATGATACGTAGCACCCCACAGTTTTTGGAGGGATGGGAAGAGTTTTTTCATCAAATTTTGGAGCCATTCTGGACATTGCAGTAGTTTTTGGACTTTTAGAACATGGAAAAGCAGGAAGCTGAGGTTTCCTTGCTTTCTTTTGTCCATCTTTGCATTCTTTTTCATACTCTGCAAGATGGAATGGGCTGGGTTTGTCTTGCTGCTTGCTTTTGTCCATGTTTGCATTTTTTTCGCTGGGAGAATGACGAAGCTTTGAGACTCTCACCAAAGCAGTAACAGCAATGAGAAATTGCAGTGGCCATTTCTACTGTTGCCAATATGATGAAACCTTAGGTGATGGCCTTCTTGTCTGAACTGCTGTGGTATGAAATATTACTTTAAAAAAGACAATTAGAGCTCCAGAATACCCCAACCACATGGCCACTTGCTTTAAAAGCCAAAGTGCTTCGTAAATGGTTCATGGTTTGCAATATTGCTTGGATTTTTTAAAAAGCTCATTAATCTTGTTACTTTTACTTTAGACACCTTGCCAGTTTAGAATTTGTTTGAAACTGGATCAAGGATTGAGCTTGCAAAGTATGAATATTATGATATGCTCAAGCCACCCTTAACTGAGCAGTGGTAAGATGATGTTCTTCTGTACATGAATGGGGTCTACAAAAGACAAAGCAAATCACATTTACCCCCCAAAAAAGAATAAAAACCAAAGCACCATCTTCATTTTTTTTCCAGAAGGCAAATAACTAGGACCATATACAGTGGTGCCATGTATAAAGGAATTAATTTGTTCCA
>JAHTLZ010000129.1:67877147-67903896 GCA_023846285.1 Phrynocephalus versicolor
TATGTTAAGCAAATTTTCCTTTATACAAATTTCCCATAGGAATGCATTGAAAATGGAGTAATCCCTAATCATGAACATTTTATGTTATTTATTTATTTATTTATTTATTTATTTTTGCATTTATATACCGCTCCTATATCCCAAAGGGAACTCTGGGCAGTTCACACAAAAGGTAAAGCATCAGTTAAAAGGATAAAAAGGTATTAGGCTATAAAGAAAAACAAGTACAAGGAATGGAAAAATGGGAAATGCACCAAAGAGGAATATAAATAAACAGCTAATATATGCAGGGGGATGGTAAAAAAAGCGAAGGCGCAAAACGAACTTAAACTAGCCAGAGACATTAAAGATAATAAAAAGGGTTTATTTAGTTATGTCCACAGCAAAAGGAAAAATAAGGAAGTGATAGGCTCTCTGCGTGGCAATGATAATCAGTTACTAACGGGAGACAAGGAAAAGGCAGAACTACTCAACACTTTTTTTGCCTCTGTCTTCTCCCAAAAGGAAGAAGGAGATCCGCTGGGACAAAGAGTAGATGAGGCAGGACGGGAATTGCAACATAGAATAGGTAGGGAGATAGTACAGGAACATCTGGAAACATTAAATGAATTTAAGTCTCCTGGACCAGATGAGTTACACCCAAGGATATTAAAAGAACTGGCAGAAGTAATTTCAGAGCCATTGGCAATAATCTTTGAGAAGTCCTGGAGAACAGGGGAAGTCCCCATCGACTGGAGGAGGGCTAATGTTGTCCCCATCTTCAAAAAGGGGAAAAAAGAGGACCCAAATAATTACCGCCCAGTCAGCTTGACTTCAATTCCCGGAAAGATCCTAGAACAGATTAAGAAATCAGTCTGCAATTATCTAACAAACAATGCTGTCATTACAAAAAGTCAACACGGGTTTCTTAAAAACAAGTCATGCCAGACTAATTTGATCTATTTCTTTGATAGAATTACAGGCATGATAGACGAGGGGAATGATGTGGATATTGCTTATCTGGACTTTAGCAAGGCCTTCGATAAGGTTCCCCATGGTATTCTTGCCAAGAAGTTAGTAGGAAGTGGGATAGATAGTGCTACAGTGAGGTGGATTTGTAATTGGTTGACTGATCGCACGCAAAGGGTGATCATAAATGGTCTCTCATCATCTTGGAGAGACGTGACCAGTGGGGTGCCCCAAGGTTCTGTTCTTGGTCCAGTGCTCTTCAATATCTTTATTAATGACTTGGAGGAAGGAATAGAGAGTATGCTAATTAAATTTGCAGATGATACCAAATTGGGAGGGGTTGCTAATTCCCTAGAGGATCGGATGAAAATCCAAAAGGACCTCGACAGATTAGAAGTCTGGGCCAAAGCTAATGGAATGGATTTCAACAGAGGGAAATGTAGGGTGCTACATCTAGGTAGAAAGAATGAATTGCACAGATATAAGATGGGGGACACTTGGCTAGAGAATAGTACCTGTGAAAGGGATTTGGGGGTCTTGGTGGACCACAAATTGAACATGAGCCAGCAGTGTGATGCGGCGGCTAAGAAAGCCAATGCGATTCTTGGTTGCATCAACAGAACCATAGTGTCTAGATCAAGGGAGGTGATAGTGCCACTCTATTCTGCTCTGGTCAGACCCCACCTGGAGTACTGTGTCCAGTTCTGTGCGCCTCAGTTTAAAAAGGACGTTGACAACCTCGAGCGGGTGCAGAGGAGAGCAACTAGGATGGTTGAAGGCCTGGAAGAGATGTCTTATGAAGAACGGCTTAAGGAACTGGGAATGTTTAGCCTATCAAAAAGAAGACTGAGAGGGGATATGATAGCTATGTTTAAATATTTGAAAGGATGTCACATTGAAGAGGGAACAGGTTTGTTCTCCATGGCTTCAGAGACTAGGACTCGGGGCAATGGTTTCAAACTACAGGAAAAGAGATTCCATTTGAACATTCGGATGAACTTCATGACAGTTAGAGCTGTTCGGCAGTGGAATATGCTGCCACGGAGGGTGGTAGAGTCTCCTTCTTTGACGGTATTTAAGCAGAGGCTGGATGGCCATCTGTCGGAAATATTGTGAAGGGGTTCCTGCTTGGCAGGGGGTTGGACTCGATGGCCCATGAGGTCTCTTCCAACTCTATAATTCTATGATTCTATGATTCTATGATTCTAGGCAAGCAACATAAAACTAGACAAAAAAAAAGGACTTTGTTCAACCCTAGTGGTTGCCAAAGGCATCCCTGAACAGCTAGGCTTTAACAGCTTTCCTGAAGGATGCTAGTGAAGGAGCCTGGCGTATCTCACTCGGTAATTTATTCCAAAGCACTGGGCTGGCCACCGAGAAGGCCCGTTTACAGGTTACTACCCTCTGGGCCTCCCTAGGGGTGACCATCCGGAGCAAGAGAGCCATGGAGGATCGGGTGGGTCAGGCCAGCTCTGATCATAGGGAGATACACTCTGTCAGATAATAAGGGCCCAGGCTATGGAGGGTTTTGTAAACCAAAACCAACACCTTGAACCTTATTCGGGAGGCAAAGGGCAACCAGTGCAGACAAGCCAGGATGGGGGTGATGCGGTCAAACCTGCTAGCACCAACCACCAACCTGGCCACCGCATTTTGTACCCACTGCAGTCGCTGAACAAGGTTCAAGGGGAGTCCCATGTAGAGAGCATTACAATAATCTATCTTTGACATGACCAGCACCTGCACCACTGTTCTCAGGTACGGGCAAGGGTGGAGGAGCTTCGCCCTCTCTGCTTCACCCCCCAAGGGTTCTGTGTTCAGCATCTGGGCAGGTCGGAGGGTTGGGGTGGCAGGGTGGCCATTATGTATAGGGAATCCCTTCATGTCAGCACATCCACAATGTTGTTGTGTCCAGGGTTGGAGTTGTCTACACCTTGTGGTTGGCCAGAGGGACAGGTTTGGGATTGTGCTTGTGTACTGTGCTCTCTGTGACCCTGCACACTCCCTCTCAGAGCTCTCCGAGTTTGTCTCGGCAGCACTTTTGAGGTCCCCCCACCTGTTGGTGGTTGGGGACTTCAATGTGCAATGTATGGATTTGCCCCATAGGCGATTCTGTTAAGCAAATTTCCTCTATCTCTGGATTTTTTATGTTGTATGTTGTACAGATTTTATGTTATACAAATTGTTTGTTATACGAGCGTCTACTGTACATTAAAACACCTCTTTGCTGACTGCCTTTTCTTAGATAGTAGTACTTAGCAGTGAAATGATCTGCTGGATAACTCAGTGGTTTCAGTCTCTGACTACAGAGTCAGAGGCTGGGGGGGGGGGGTTGATTCCCTCACTGGGTCCCCTTGACAAAGGCTAAACTTGCTGATCCAAAGGATCCCTTCCAGCCCTGCAACTCTAAGATAAATCTCTAAGCATGAAAAAAAAAAGACTGTGGAGAAAATTGAGCCTCCAGTCATTTCATCCCCGCCGTTTTTCATTCTTTTTAGTGCCTAATCTGTCAAACCAATAGCCTTTTTACTGACAGGGTCCTTGCATCACCACAACATATTCTGAGCATTAATTAAGAGGAGTCAAAACCTGTGTCCTTCAAGGCACAGAAAATTGAGGATGGGGTGGATTTTTAAGGCCTGGAACTAGGAGGAACAAAATGGAGGGGGGGGGGACACAGGTGATTCACCAACTTTCTCCCAAAAAAGCAACATGCACGAGAAAACTAATCACTCATACATGATTATGATATGAACCCCTTTACTTTTGAACTCTACTTGCAATAAAAAATTTGGGTTTACTGTAAAAGATCCTAAGCCCTTCTCTTGGCCTGTTTTAAAGATCTTCCAGTCATTTGTCCTGGCATGTTTTCCTTTTCATGTGTTAATGCTGGAAACATGAAAGGTCTATAATTTTTTATCTTGGAATCTACTTCTATAGACATTTCTATATTTCTATAGACATCAGTATTTTATAGAATTACAGTACTTTTAGTAATTTTATGATGTGCAGCACAAGGGTGGTACAAAATAGCAATAAGTGGAGGGACAAGAAATTTTGCATTTGATACTAAAGCTGTCTTACAATTTGGTCTGAACTGCTAAAAACAAAAGCAATAAAGTATATTTCCATATACAAAATGCACTTTGCATATAGGCATTATGCTTCCCCTGTGCAACCAGAGGCATCACATTTTGGGAAAACACCAAATAAATTGTATGATTTCTAATACATGTTTCAAAACAGTGTAATGCAACATAACATATATTTACAAGATATGCAAATAGTCCCTTTCTCCCCCCCACATAATAATTGTCTCCTCCAGCCAAGAAATCATACCGATTCCAATTCTAGAGCTGCAGAGGGAATGTTAATATTAGAGATGGACACGACTCAAAAAAATAATTTTTCATTTGTCGTTTGTCGTTTAGGGGTCCGTTTCGGTTCGTTTTCATTTTTCGGGGTTTTTTTGCACATTTTTCATTTTCATTTTGTTACGAAACGAAACAAAAAAATGAAAACAAAAATTTTTCATTTCGTTAGCATTCTTTTCAATGTAATGTGTCTGCCGTAACGAAAACAAAAAATACGGCAAAATTTTTGTTTCGTTTCCGTTGTCGTTTTGCTTCTGAAAAAATTTCGTTATCGTTTTGTTGCAAAATGAAATGAAAAAACAAAAATGAAAATGAAAATTTCGCTGAGTCGTGCCCATCTCTAGTTAAGATTATGTGAGTTACTGGCATGGATAAACATTATTTTTACAATTATTTTTATAGTTTAACTATTCCTGCAGTCTGTTTTGCATTTGTACTGATATTGATTAGAAAAATGATTTTGGAAATGTATTATACCAGGCCTGCCCAACAGGTAGACCGGGGGCTACCAGTAGCCCGTGAAGGGTTCAAAAGTAGCCCGCCAGCCATCAATAAAAATTGTAAGGGGATAAGTTCTCCACCTCTACCTCCCTCAACCCAAGGACCACCACTGCCCCAGCAAAGCTCTGGGTCTGCCAGCCCACTGTCTCAGCTGAGCAGGGCAGGCTGCTCTACTTACATTTTTTTCTACTTATGAGCATGTGCTCAGAACGGATAAAATTCGTAAGTAGAGGTTTTAGTGTAGTAGCCCTCAGGCACTTTCGTCCAGAAGAAGGTAGACCTTGGCCTGTTCAAAGTTGGACAGCCCTGTATTATACCATCTAGTCTCCCCCCCCCTCTTTTGCTTCCATCTCCTCTGTCATCGCTAATGATTAGATGAGTGATCTTAGGAATGTATTATACCATCTAGTATCCCCATCCCCCCCCACACCTTTGCTTCCATCTCCACTGTCACCTCTAATTTATCTACAAACTTTAGTCCCAGAAATTTCTCTGGGTAAATTTCGCAAATAGCTGGTGTCACTGTCTAGTGATCTGCTTAAAATAAATAAATAAATCGCCTTTGGTTTTATTAAAGAAAAGAGAGAGAGAAGAGGTTGTGTTATATTTAGCATGTGGTAGCTTTAACCTTTCTTTGAAATGTGAATATCAGCTCTGCCCACTGAGAACTACAGCTGTGATAAGTGGCAAGAGAGGAAAGGAGCTTTTATTTTACATTTTACTCATGATTTTGCAATTTTCCATATACGCAAAGGCAAAGGAAGAAGGAAAAAAATAACAAAAAGGAGTTAGAGAGAGATCTCACAGAGCTTGTGGCCTGGAGGAGATCCATGGTGCTTATAAAAGATTGGCTCACTGTATGCTACTTCTTTCTATGCAGACATGCTTCCCAAGGACATGAGCTACAATAGCAACTAACTAATAAATGTAGTGAAACATGCTTCTCAGGGAAAGGAAGAGCAAAGATGCTAGCACAGGGCATCCCCCAAATCCTAGAGGCAGGAAAAGGAACCTTGCTAATTGGTTAATTCTGAAAGATAGACACCTGAAACCACAGAAAGTGCCTACCAACTACACCTACTGCTACAGACATGCAAGATTGTTAATTCTCCTATAAAAGTGTGGGGGAAATCTGTCAGTTTTGCTTCCTTGCACATTTACATTTAAAACCTCTTATTATTTCCCAGACTGAGATTGCAACATTCGCTATTTGCACAGTCAGGCTAAGAGAGAACTAAGGCAGATGCTTCACGTCCATCTCATCATTGTTCGCGGTCCCCCTTGGGACCGGTACGAAGAAATCTAACTGCACGTCCATTGCAGGATGAGGGGAGTTTGTCCCGACCACGCCCCCTGAACTGCAATCTAAGCAGGATGAGAGATTCCCTTCCCTGGCTTCGGGAATCTCCTCATCTCGCTTCTCATTCCTGTCATCAATCAAACCCGTGAGTACACGGGAACAGGGACAGAACTGGAAGAAGACCACGTGACTGCGACCGACATCAACATGCAATGAACTTCCTCCCGGGATGAGAGTGGACGTGAAGTAACCGTCTAACCTTACCGATGCTGAAGACGAAACATCTCTCCTGGGGGTGTGTGTCAACTTAATATATCAACATACAAGATATTAGTTACTTAATATACCAGACTATGGGTGATACCTTTATAGGGTGCTAGAAAAAATAACAAAAATGTTCCTGAGCTTTCAAGGGCAAGCCCTCTTTTTCAAAGCAGGTTCAAAAGTCCAAGCATGGCAAGGGATGCATTTTGACAGGAAGGAGTTCTTAAAAGTTCACTTGGCAAGATGGATGCCAGGCATTCTTCTTGGAAGGCACGAAGCAGCATGGTCAGTTGGGCTTGCTAACTGTTCAGCATGGTCATTTAGGCAGCTCTTTTGTGGTATCTTGTTCTGTTGCAGTAAAAAAGAAGTTTGGAGTCGTGCAGCCATAAAAAAATAAAAGCAAGACTAGACTATAGGTGACACCATCATAGGCTGCAAGAACACCTTCTTCATGCCTTCCAAGAAGAACTCTCTCTTCTTTTTGCTGCAACTTAATCTGCCAGTATACAAGGATTTGAACCTGAGGTGTAACAGCTAAGGAAATAAGTACATTCAAGATAAAATTGAGCCTGAACTCTCACTACAAGCTAAATTGATTACATGGATGTTTTCGTACTTATTTTGTGTGGAAAGGAGGCACTGGAAAAGACAGGAAAGCTGAAAGGCAGTAGGAAAAGATGTAGATCCAACATGTGATGGATTGACTTAATAAAGGAAGTTGTGGCCTTGAGTTTGTAAGATCTCAGCAAGACTGAGGTAAGACCTTCTGGAGAAATTAATTCATGAGGGTGCCATACATCAAGAGTAGCATGGCAACACATAAAAAGAGCTCTGCATCTCTATGAATGAATCAAGTCATCAATTACTTTTACTATTTTATTTATACAACTTATACAATAATAAAACTCCTTCTGAAAAACCAAATTGTTCCTGTCTGAATGCAAATAAATTTGTGAATTCCGATTCCTTGGATCTCTTCTCCCTCAGTTTTCCAAGGCTCATTATGGAGTGAAATGCTTGATTAATGACCTGGTGTTTTACTTGAGTTAACTGAAAGCAGGCTGAATTCTTTCTCTTGCTGGTACCACAACAGTGCTTATATCTGCTGCACTGAAATTAACGCATAAATCCTGGTGTTTGTGATAAAGATTTCTGCTTCAACTTGTATCTCAGGTTTGGCTTTCTCTCATGCTTTGTTTTGCCCCTTATCACCTCTTCTTTCTTTGCAGAAAATCTAATTAACAACAACAACAACAACAAAGCAACTGAAATGAAACTCTCATGTACCTCTAATGAAAAAAATCGAGAACATTGCATTCTCTGAATGTGCTCTGCTGCGGTATGTTTTCCTGCACATGTTGTTAATACTTGATGTTTGCGACCCAGAGTCACAAGTGTCAGAAACTGTTCCTGCAAAAAAGGAAGCAGAAATTTGAGACATAAAATGACACCATACAGAAAATGGAAGGTAAACATGTTTCTCTCGGCCTGAGTCACTGAAGTAAAACATGTTCAGATAAATGATAAAACATGAGAGGAAGCTAAGCCAACTTACAATAACTGCACTATGAACATAATAATGTCATCCACAAATTGAAGCAGCTGCTTTCAGGAGAGTTTTCGGCTTAACTCCTAGAACAATTTAATCTTTTTTGTGACAGCACTTACACATTTTTCAGGAATAACACTTAGATTGTACCATGGAGTTACTGGCCAACTGAATAAACAGGAAGGGACTTAAAATCAAGCAGATGTAGACTTGAATTCTTCAGAAATTCACATAAATGTGCAATGACCAAGCCCGCATTCCTATGTATAGACACATACAGATCCCTTTGCTTAACACAACCAGGATGGGCAATTGATGTAAAAAGACACAACAACAATAAATGAAAAAAGCAAGTAAGAATATACGGTTCTTTCATAAAACACAGCCTGCTACATTCTAGCTAATAACAGAGATGGGTTTGGTTATACATTTCTGCCTTCCTACAAATTGCCTGAAAGCAAAGAATACCACATCAGTTGTTTTTCTTTGGTCAGAGAAAACTCTCACTCCATTGATAACTTCCAGTCATGCAAGAGGGTAGGAAAAGAGGTAGTCAGGCAGCTTGCCTGTCACCTTCGGGATTAACAGTGGTTTCCTTCCTTCCTTCCTTCCTTCCTTCCTTCTTTCCTTTATATCCCACCCATTTAGCTGCAAAGCTACTCTGGGTGGTTTACAACTACAAAATACAAACAATATAAACATAATCTGAACAATCAATAACATAAAAATAAAATAAAACATTAGTGAGAAAAGCAAAAGCAGGGAAGTTTGAAATGGAGGCATAATCCTAGGCATTATGTCCTGGATTCAGCCTGCTTAAATAACGAAGTTTTTCACATGTCTTTGAATATTTCCAGTAAAGATGGGCACGACCAGGAAATTTTTTTTTCGAGTTGTCGTTTTTTGGGATAGGTCCGTTTCGGCTCGTTTCCGTTTGTCGTGAAATTTTTCAAAAATTTGTCGTTTCATTTGTCGTTTTTTCGTCTGTCGTTAGTACTGGTTTGGGGGGTAGCGGGCTCCTGGAGGCACCTCTGTGGGGTGGGTGCCTCCTCTGGCCCACTATGAAGGGAAAGCGGGCTCCTGGAGGCACCTCTGTGGGGTGGGTGCCTCCTCTGGCCCGCTATGAAGGGAAAGCGGGCTCCTGGAGGCACCTCGTGGGTGCCTCGTCTCCTCACCCGCTACAAAATGGCATGCATAGCCATATGGATATGCATACGAAGTTGAAGACTTTGCAGCAGTGGACTGGCAGAGGCACCCCTCTTTGGGGTGCCTCCCCTGCATCAGTCAGCCAGAGAGATTGGCGGGCTCAGTGTGCACCCACTGTGTCTCACTAAGAAGGGAAGCGTACTTGCATGTAGTGCAATGCAAGTACACAGATCTGGCTTTAGGGTTAGGGTTAGCGCAAGGGCTAGGCTTAGGGTTACAGGTAAGGTTAGGGTGAGTATTGGGGTGCACCTCTGGGTGCCTCTCTGACCCACTTAGAAGGACAGTGTACTGGCGTATGGGTTAGGGTTAGGGTTAGGGTTCAGGCTAGGGTTAGTGGGCTTTTTATGCCCCACTGGCACATCCCAGAAGTCTCTCTGTTCAAAACCTGGCCAAGTGGCCATGCGATTGGTGGAATGGCTCCAAAAATTTGCATGGTCCACTCCCATGGCCAGCCCATCATTGCACAGGAGTAAAAATAAAATAAAATAAAATAAAATCAATGGAGAGGAGGACAGAGGAGACATTTTGTTGCAAGAAAAACCCACTGCTACTGTAAAAAATCTGGCAGTTTTAAAATAGCAATTTTCGCATGTTTCTGTGGTGCTTTGGTGTGTTTTTGGACCACGATTTCAAAAAAAAGATTGCGGTTGCCCGCCCCATTTTGGACCCCCCGCCCGCACCGCATGGCAGGCGAGTTGACGAGACGACGAGGATGCCCTGAGCAGCCCAGGACAGGAGAGGGGGGGAGGCCGGGGACCCCACCCAGAAACCACCCCTCTCGTAGGTGCCCTCACTCAGGCAGGCAGGAACGGAAACGGAAACAGGAATTCCGCTAAATCGTGCCCATGTCTAGTTTCCAATTTTATCTATGCTTGGAAAAATAGAATGTCTTTTTTTACACATAGACACATATACAGTACAGTACAGAGAAAGGTTGATCGAAGGCTACTATCCAGAAGCTTTCCTGGTCATCTTATGTGCCACTAAAACAGACTCAGTTCTCTATGACAAGGCAATGAATTGACAAGAAAGAATGAGTCAAGATTTGCAGTTTCCATGAGATGCTTCTGATGTGTTTCTTTAATACAAACTCCCACATTCTCCATGACATGTGAATAAGCCCATCCTTGAATTGTGTTTTTTGGCTGGCTTACGAAGTGGGGGAAAGACATGACAGGAGCTAAAGCTGATCTAAACAGCTCAAGCAATTTGTTGTGTCTTAATAAAACTTGTTTATTATAGTTGACCACTAGAGATGGGCACGACTCAGCGAAATTTTCGTTTTCGTTTTCGTTTTTCATTTTTGTTATGCAATGAAAACGAAAATGAAAATTTGCCAGAAAACAAAACGAAAACGAAAACGAAACGAACAATTTTGCTGTGTTTTTCGTTTTCATTACGGCAGACACATCACAATGAAAAGAATGCTAACGAAAATGAAAATTTTTCGTTTTTGTTTTTTTTCTTTTCGTTTCGTAACGAAAATGAAAACAAAAAATGCGGAAAAAACCCCGAAAAACGAAAATGAACCGAAACGGACCCCTTAACGAAAAACGAAAAACGAAAAATTATTTTTTTGAGTCGTGCCCATCTCTATTGACCACTGTGATTAGTGTTGCATTGATCAGAAGAAACATGACTACTATCAAACATGGCAGCAAAAGCAATTGTAAGGGGCAACATTTCTTTGAGTTATATTCTCAGCATAATCGCATCCACCCACAAAAGCACTGGGACAGCTTTAGGATAACAACAACAATAAACTCTTGTGAGAGCAAGACCCCACCATGGACTACTCCCAAAAGTTCTCAGATCAATAAAATATTAAGATTGTAATAATGCCCTGTGGTGAGCAGAGCATGGAAAATCAATGGTGCCATCATGTCATGTAGTAGCTAGGGATTGTACATGTCCCCAATTTGTGTCATTGACTCAGATTCTCCAAATCTCTTAACTCATTTTTTACGTGTTCCTTAGACCTTTAAAGTGATCAGTAGGAAAGGTCTTCTTGGACCAGATCTATTTAAAGTACCTGTATGATGAACATTGTGTCCCATGAAATGCACTGTGGAGGATGGGTTTCAGTGTCAGTCAAATCTGGAGTAAGAAGAACTGGGTTCAGATGAAATGTTATCAATAGAGAGTGTGCTAGATAGAGGTAAAGGGGTGAATTCTGTCCCACAATGCTGATTTTTCTTTTTCTTTTTTCTTTTTAAATGTATGGGAAGTTTTACCCTGCCCACTCTCAAAGCTCTAACCTCTCGCAGAAGTTTGAAATAGTAAGAAGCTTGAAATAAGCAATAGTAGAATGTTTACTGGTACTATCTCATTCTCTTTGTATAAAATTGTCCGTAATCTTTCCATGTCTACTAAAAATTAAAATTGCTTTCCAATTGTACTACTGACTCTAATTATAAATTCTGCTCCCCATACAAACAGAAATGGAGACAAAATAGGGACACAGATTCATGATCAAACAATCAAACAAATCTCTGAAAACTATTTCTCAAAGATGGAATCCTTTCCCCCAGCTTTATTTACCAATTTATACCCTCTTTCTTCCTTCAACAGTACTCAAGGAACGTATGGGATAGAAAGCACTTCTTGCTGAGGATGGGAATGCCAGGAAACTTAGAATGCAACTGGAAAAGAAACACATACAGGGTCAGCGCATCCATTAAGGTGAACTAGGTAGTTGCCTAGGGCGCCAAAATGCAGAGGGGGCGCTGGCCAGCCTACTGCCCCCCCCGTGCCCGTCGCTGTCTGCCCCCAAGGCCCGTCGCCACCCCATCATCCGCCGCCCCGTCCTGCCTCCCCCGCTGCCATTGCTGCTGCCACCCACCTGCCTGCCCGCTCCACCCCCCACCCCTCACCTAGGGTGCAAAGAACCTAGTGTGGGCCCTGAACACATACAATAAGACAGATGAGGTTGGGGGAATGAGATGGCTTGTTTCAGACCGCAAGAATATCCAAGGAAAGGGTAGGACTGAGAGCCGAGCTAAAACATTAGGTAGAGGACAGGATTTTCATTAAGGAATGAGTATGTATTGCAACATTTTGTTGCAGGTCTCTTCTGGTTCCTTCAGACACTGAACTTGGCTGGCAAAGCACCCAACAGCTGGCAAGCTAAAACCAATAATAAAGGAACAGTTTTTACATACTGGAGTCTTTTCTGCATAAACAGCACAACTTAAAGAGGGTTTGAAGAATTGTCCTGCTGCCAATAGAGGCTGGGAAAAGTTACTTTTTTAAACAAACGTTCCCAGAATTCCCAAATACAGCAAGGGCACTGACTGGATTTGATTCATATTGTGGGATCTATGGTTCAAAAAAGTAACTTTTCCACATTTGCATCACAATACTGAATTATTACCTTGGTCTTCCTGAAGTAAGAAGAAGTAATCTGGTTCTTTCTTTAAATTGGAAAAGCACAGCATGCTCATTCAAATAATACCATGAGGAAGAAGTACAGAATGGCAGAAGCGGATATTTCAATGATGCAGCAAGACTTTAAAAACAACTGGTCCTCATGTGGAGAAGGCATTTGGGCTCCATCCTCTGGCAGTAACACATCTTGGGCCTTTTTGGATTATTACGATCTTACTGGCCTAGTGGTAAAACTGTAGTACTGAGACAGAGAGGATAGGTGGTTTGAGACAGGGACCAAGGAAGCCATTCATGTGAGTATTGAAAACATCTCTCTCAACATAGGTGGGGGGCTCAGGCACAGACTATCTGCTACTTATCAAGTGGCCATTTCAATAATACCCAGACAAATCAAGAATATTTCACACCCCCACCAACAAGGCCATGGCTAATGACTCATACTTTATGAGTGTTGGGAAGGTTGTAAAGGTGGGCCATTGTCCACCTAATGAGCCTACTGATGATAGACTCATTATGTGAACTATTGCTCACATAATTAGCCTGTTCAGACCATTGTTCATCTTATGAGCCTATTTCAGACCAGGGTGACAAGAAGTCAAAGTGAACTATAAAATGGAGGACTCACATCTAGCTTTCCTCAGACCGACGAAGCTGTTTGGGTGAGCATTGAAATGTTTCAATCTCTCAAGAAAAGAAGTCCAGATGCCATGACTCAACTTCCAGATGTAGTACTGAAGTCAAGACTGTCATGCATCCTTCCATCCTTTTGAGGTCAATAAATTGAATACCCAGCTTGCTGACGGGGACACAATGTGTAGCCTCCATATTGTAAATCACCCAAAGAGTGATTTAAGTGCTGTGGGACAGTATATGTGCAGTTACTTTATTACCGGGACTCAGATCACACCTCTGTTCGGTCTCCAAGTAGCATATGTTCCCCACCACAACTGCTGAATTTTTTCATGCTGCAGCTGATGACTCCATGGGCTGGTGAGCACAAAGCAGTTACCAAAGGCAAATTACATCCAGCTTATTGTCCTCTGCAAACTAAAAGCTCAAGGTGTTTCCCCCTGCTGGTTGGGAAAGGTGCTAAGACTTCAATGGGCATCATTCTCTTTACAATTATATAACAATGAGTGGTTACAGCAGATATTTAAACATAAATATATTCACCTTTCCCCTCTCCTGCCTCTTCCCTTCTCCCAAAATAAAAAAAATCCACCAAAACTGGCCTCACATGTCCTAATCTTATTTAAAAGCAGGAGTGTAACAACTTGCTTTTGGGGCAGTTGTGTGGAAGAAATACAGCTCTTTGCAGGAGAATCCATCCTATTGAATTATGAAAACACCACTGGTCAGTGAGAAACCTACATTCATTCATAGTCATCCTTTCCCACTAACCTCTTGATTTCTCTCAGGCTGTGCAGTGCATGAACGAGAGCAGCAGGGAAGAAATATATCATGTAACCACAGCAACTGACCCCCCCCCCATTAACTAACTTTGTTGATTCAACACAAGAGATCATAATAAATTATACGACCGCTATTCCGAAAAAGACAAAGGTACTTAATTGGCCTTCGCTTTGCTGCACTGTAAATAATAAATCACAGTGCCACGGACGTGATCTTCCTTTCAGCTATCAGCCTGATCTTCTCTAGGCAGGGGTACCTCAACTACCAGTATCCATGGCAGCAGTATCAGCATCTCCAAATTGCAGGCTGGTTTCTGGACGGACAGAAATTGGCCTGCCAGAGCCTGCCACATCTGGCTTTCTTTTTTTCCAGAAGGTTGCCCATGCATCAGGACGTTCGGCTGTATCATTGTACTATCTGAGATATAAGGATAAAGACAAGCAATTGCTTCGATAAAATGGAAGCCGCTAATTACCCTGGCAAGACGCCAAATGCCTTCCAGAAGAAAGGCTGGAATCGGTCTTTTCGGGTAAATGTACAGATTATGGTAAGGGCTCAGGGTGGAGGATGACTGTAGAAAGCAAATGTTGGCAGCTGAACTGGGCATGCATCTGCTTAGATTTGCAGTAATTTTTTTTCAGTTATTCATTTAGACATGTGGTTTTGTTTAAAAAAATATGGTTTAATAAAATACACTTTTTAAAAGAGTGGAAAATATATCAGCATGGGGAATTACCACACAGGAAAGTATTATTAGTATTTTATTTAGAAAATTTAAAATTTGATGAATTAATTTTAGCCCAACCAGTCTTACAAGGACTTAAGGGTTCTAAACATAACCCTTCTTACATCTTCATTGCTATTTTGTTAGATACAGTGGACCCTTGTATAACAAACAGTTTGTATAACATAAAATCTGTACAACATAAAAAATTCCAGAGATAGGGGGAATTTGCTTAACATAATCACCTATGGGGAGAATCTGTACAACATAAAAATGGGATTACTCAATTTTCAATGCATTCCTATGGGAATTTGTATAAAGGAAAATTTGCTTAACATAATTTCATTTGGGATGAATTAATTCCTTTATACAAGGTACCACTGTACATTGCTTGGAGAAGGTCTAACCTGTCACTTAGTAAGTGTTACTACTTACTGGGTATGCTGGCTCAGACTTCATGGAAATGAAGTCAAAAGCATCTGGGCACTGAAGTCCAACAAATGTTCTCCATTCTTGCGTTATAGCTTATGTGGAATGGAGTCCAACATATCTAAAATTTCACCACATGATAATCCAAACATCTGCTTTTCACTGCAGCTCTGTCTAAATGGTCATCATTAGAGATGGAGATGAACTGTCAAAATGGTGTTTCATCATGGGTTGCAGCTCATGAAAGTTGACGAACCATGAACCACAAATCCCCTTGAACCTCACTGCCCCCTCCCCCCTGAGTCCCTACTAGAGATGGGCACAAAATGGAAAAATAGTGTTTCATTTTGTTTCGTTTTGTTCCTTTTCCTTTCCTGTTTTGTTTCGTTATTCACAATTAAAAAACAATAGTAATGAAATAATACAAAATGATTTGATTCACTATATGGGTCTGCTCCCCTGGGTCCTAGAGGCACCCAATTTTGTGGGTAGCTCGAGAGTCAGGACAGCAGGCTGGAAATTACAATCTGTGTGCAGAGAGAAGGGACCTAGGAATCCACGTAGCCTGCAGGGACAAAGCCACCAGCCAATTCTGTCTCTTTAAATCTCAATAAAATGAGTAAAAGAAGCTAGATCTTACCGTATTCTCTGTATTTGATATGAAATTTTCATGGGATCTTTCCCAAATCACCATAAAATCATCCTCCACACTGATCTACCTGGCGGCCCATCTCTTCATACAGATGGACCACAATATCTTACTGATACCTCATTCATTCCTAGGTCCCATCTCTCGGCACACAGATTGCAGTTTTCAGCAGGTTGTTCTAACTCCCTAGGATGGTATTGGCATGCTATGAAAAGGTAGGATGAAACATTTCATTTCCAAAACGGAAAACGGTTTTTCATTTTGTTACTTGATGGAACACTGGCTTGTGTTTCATTTCATGGCATTTTGTTACATAATGAAACAACAAAACAGCATGCCACATTTCATTTTGTGCCCATCTCTGGCCCCTACCTATTTCTACCCCTGCTGCTGCCCCTGCCATTGATAGCTTTACTTTTTAAAAAAGGTTTTTTATTTTTTTATTTTTTTGCTAGAGGTCATCTCCCTGCTGGCTCCATGTGCTCTAGTGCCAGCCTCTCAGCTTGTATACAGGGAGCCTGTAAGAAGCCGGTCTCTAGCCAAAATAAATAAATAAATAAATAAAAATAAAAATAAAAATAAGGAATTTGGGGTGGCATTAATACAAGAGGATTGTTATGTTTAAAAAGCCAATAAAATCAACAAGTTTTGGTTTGCTGCCAAATTTCTGTGGTCCAGTGCAGCCTGTAAAGGGGAAAAGTGTGGCAAAAACATTCCCATCATATTTCTAGTTTCCCTGATACGTTGGAAGTACCCCAAAATATTGTCTCCTGAAAGACTGTGCCTGTGAATGACCTGGCTTAATAGACTGAATAGGTACAAAGGCTATTACCTGGCACAAATTGTGTTTGGGAGGTCTTGCTTTGAGGTCAGATGGCTGAACTACATGACCTTAAAATGTTGTTGGCCCTATTCTCTCCAGGAGCATATTGAATATTCACACGGGTAGTGTTACCTTTCCCTTTCTCAAATATGTATGTCAAAAATGGTCTTTAAAATTGTTATATATTAAAGAATTTTATTGATTTTAGGGGGAAGAGGAAGGGGAAAGGAGGGGAAAGGGTAAAAGGGGTACAGTATAAAAAGTTACATTGAATACATCAAGCCAAAAGATATCGATTATACATGCCAGGATATTACAAAATATTATCAAAGTATTAGTAGGTTAACTACTTCTTGTCATCTTCTTTTGGAGATCTCTTCATATTCTCCCTTCAGGAATCCGGAAAGCCTGTCGATTTTGATACATTCTCTTATTTTGTCATGAAGATTTCTCTCAGTAGGCGCTTCAGGTTGTTTCCAAAATTTTGCATATAATATCCTTGCCGCAACTATTACATGATGGATTACATATTTTTGATCAAAAGAAATATTTATATCTATTATATTTAATAAGAAAGTTCTGGTCGAAGCTCTAACTTACTCTTCAAAGATCTCTCTATAAATAGTTTTACCATTCTCCAATATGTGTTTGCCTCTTTACAAGTCCACCACATGTGGTAGAAAGCACCACTATCGTGTTTACATTTCCAACATCTAGGTGAGCAATTGTGCATCTTGGATAAGCGGTGAGGTGAAAAAAAAAAAGGTCTTTAAAATTGTTAATGTGAGATAACCCTTTCTTATTTTGAAATCACAAGTTAATGATAGCCATATTCGACTTTTTATACCATCTTGTATTTCAAGTTGACTTTTAAATTGCTAGATTTTTTGCAACAATTAACCTTGTTACAATTACCATAATAATTATGAATCTCCTTTCTTCTTTATTTAATTGGTTATTATGAATTGTGTTCAACAGCGCTATATTTGCAGACATTTGCACCTCCTTGCCCAGTGTATTCTTTATCTCCCAAAAAATTGCAACCACTCTTTCCTCCTTTTTTACAATATTACCACATGTGTAGATAAGTCCCTCTTTCATTTGTATATTCCCAATATGAAGGCAATATTGTTTCATTTATTGAATTCATTATCATAAGTTTTAAATACCATCTCTATGCAATTTTATAACAGTTCTCTTTGACCCTTATTGAGATTTATTTTCATAATCCTCTTATTCCACATAAGCAAAACTAGACTATGGGTGATACCTTTGTAGGCTGCCAGAATAAAAATAAAAAAATAAAAAGTTGCTGAGCTTTCGAGAGCAAGCTCTCTTTTTCAAAGCAGGTATAGAAGCCCAAACATGGCAAGGGATGTAATTTGCCAGGAGAGAGTTCTTAAAAGTTCACATGGCAAGATGGATGCCAGGCTTCTTCTTGGAAGGCACAGGGCAGCATGGTCCGATGAGGCTGGACTTTACAGGCCAGTTCAAACAAAGAGCTGCATGGTATGGGCACTTCCCTCTTGCTTACAACCATCATCTCTCTATTGGCTCTTCTAAGCATAGAGCTCCTCCTGATTAGCCAGAGAATTTAAAATATGTGCCACTAGGTAGATCCAATTAAGACCCAATTGAAGAGGAAATTCCACATAGAATTCCATTCTTCCACCTTGAGCTCCTGAACTAAATCCTCTTGCCATTATTTCTCTACAACTGTTGTTTTGTTGCCTGTATCAACATTTTATAAATTACGCTTATAGTACCCCTTCTATTTACACAGGCTTCAAATTTCCCTCATTTTTCTATTATTTCATTAAATTTAATCACCCGTCTTCCCAGGTCTTGCTTAATTTTTTATTCTTTTGTACACTTATCTCGTTGTATGATATTTAACCAACACCTCTTCTAATATAGCTCTTCTCTGCTTTCTATTGTGCATTGTATTGATCCAAACTTTTAATTTTATAATTCCCTTCCCAGTCCATATATTCTTTATGTTCCTTAAATTGTCTGGGAAATTCCTTAATCCAAACACCTGACTCAATGCATAGATCAGGGGATTTATTAATTTCCTGTCTCCAAATTCCTAACATATTAATTATGAAGAAGTTTTTCATTTCTTTGATAATATGTTTAATCTTTTATATAGAAAATGCTCCCAGCTAATCTCTCTCTAGTAAAAGATTCTCATTCTAACCAGATTACATTTTCATTAATTACTGTGATATCAGGAATCTACCTCCACTGATTTACTGCATAGTACATTTTAGTGTTAGGTAACCCTAGACCTCCCTCATTTTGTAATATATACCATATAGTTGTCTGCTACTTACATTACAGAACTCATTGACTGCCAAAGCGAATCGCCCAGCGATCAACCTCGGCCCAACCAGTTCGGCAGTCGTGAGCACACTCGCTTTGGGTTGTTACACCCCGAGAAGCCAGACGCTCTTCCACCAGAAATCGAGCCTTCTCTGTGGCTGCCCCATTGTTATGGAACAGCCTCCCCAGCGAAGTGCGCTCTGCAGAGTCCCTGCTGGCCTTTCGTAGAGTTGTTAAAACCATCCTATTCCGCGAGGCCTTTGGTGACCTAGTTTAAGTTTAAGTTTTGTTTAAGTTTTTTTTTTGTCCCCACCATCTGCTGCTCATTCACCCATAGCTCGATTTCCATGAGTGATAATACCAACGGAGGTTGCTCGTGATTTTATGCTTGTATTTTATTTCATTTTATTGTTTAATTTTGTTGTCTGTCTAATACTGCTACTGTATATTTGTGTGTATTAGCTGTAAGCTGCCCAGAGTTCCCTTAGGGAAGATGGGTGGGGTATAAATTTAATAAATAAATAATAAATAAATAAATAAAGTTTAAATACTTTTCAGTAATTTAAATTATCTTGGGTAACATTTTCATTTTACACAAAGCAATTTTGCCAAATCATGAGAATTTTAATATTTGATATTCTTTTATTTGTTCCCTCACATTTTTCTTCAACATATCAAACTTCAGTTTAGCAACATCTTGAAAATTCTATGTTAAATTTCTAATCAAATGCTTGATAATATTATTTACTTTACCACCAATCCTAGATTTCATTCTTTCTTTTTCCTTTGTCTTCTGATTTAACAACAAACATTCTGATGTATTCTAATTAACTCTCAGTCCAATTTCATCTTCAAATAAATTGAGTTTTAATCCTCTCTATTGACTGTAATGATTCTTAATGATTAGTAACCTGTCATCTGCATACAGATTTTATTTGTTTTGTACTTTACATTCTATACCACATATTCCTTTATCCTCTCTTATTGCATTTGCTAATAGCTCTATTACGAGTGTAAATAAAATTAGAGAAAGAGGGCATCTCTGTATTTTTCCTCAGTTTAAGGATATTTTTTGTTACATCACCACAGTTCATGCTGGTTAGTTTATCAACGAAATAGGTGTTCAGAGCATCAAAGCCTCATCTTCTCTGGGCACTGCCTCTGAGTGGACATCCACTGAACACCTGTTTGGCTGGTAAACTGACACAAACCATCAAACCATCTTTATGCATTTCCATCAAACATACAAACAACATTCAAGGCTAACAATCATAAAATACAGCTAAAAATAAAATATTAATTAGAACTTAAAATAAAACCAAATCAAAGCACCACTTAAAATCCAGTAATAAAAGAAACCAGCATCACCCGGGCAGTCTATTTGCCCAAGGCCGTCTTCAGTAGCAACATTTTGTTGCCTGCCTGAGGCAGTACCACAGAAAAGAAGCCAACATAGCTTGAGTCCCAGAGCCTGGGAGCAGCCAGGCATCACTTGATGGCACCAATCTGCTTACAGATTCTCATTATGTAAATATGTACTCAGTGAACTGGTAACAGCTTTGCCACTTGGAGCACATGAATTAGTTGGGCATCGTCTTGAATATTTTTAGATAGTCTTGCACGTAATTCTGAGAGAAGCACTGCAGTCTCACTGCAGTTACTAGGAAGACATGTCACATCTGCAAATATTAACACTGATATGTTATCATTTAGTTTTTGGGTGGGTCTTGAACTATGCAAAGAAAAATGTTCACTCTTTGCCAGTGTTCCTCTCTGCTTTGACAGACACAAAGGCATCCTGATTTTACAGCACCTCTGTGCAAAGGCAGGATTTTCTTTGAAGAATTCCTTAGCTCCTTAGATCTGTGACTTAGATTCTTTCCACAAATTGTGGACCGAAGCGCCTTTATTTGGGATGTGGTTCCACTTCAATCCATTCTAATCAGAGGGAAGGAGAGGCATTGGAGAGGATAAATAAAGATCAGGCTTCCTTCCACAACTGTTGCAATTTAGAATTGAATGCTTACATGCACAATATTCAAGCAACTTATCAACAAGGCCGAAACCACTGTTACTGTAACATTTCCTGTAGAATAATTTTTTTATGTAGGTATATGCAACCATGCAAACCATAGGAACTGATATTCATTGTGAAAGAACTGCAAAGATAACGTAGTCCCTTGCCTGTGATGCATGTTTATCACGTGTCTTTTCCAAAGCAATCGACATTCCACCCATATTTCCTGGGATCCAAAGAGAAAAATAAAATGTTGTTGTTGTTGTTGTTGTTGTTGTTGTTGTTGAGAGGATTTTTGAATCCAAGGAAATGAAGTGAATCAAACTGGAAAGGAGAGGAACATGAAGGCAGTGTTCCCTCTCCTTTTTCTGCTTTCTTCGGTGAGAGGAGAAAATGTCCATTATTGCAGTACTTTCACCCAGTGTTTCATGAGTAGCACCATCCCTGCCCCATTCCTAAGACCCCCTTGCTCCCACTGTGACAACCTCTGAGCTCCCCTCATGAAGAGGAAAGGCTTCCTTAGCCATTAACTCTTTGGGAACTGCCAGAAATGCATTGTGCTTACTATAGTGCACAAAAATTTCCATGAGATCGATAAACTTGATGTGGATGAAAAAAGGGGGGAAATGCATGGAAGGAGAAAAGGGATGAATGTGAGAATCAGAGATTTTCATCTTACTGTGAACTGAAAATGGCCTTATACCATTCATGTCAATGACTACAAGACTCTTAGCAGGAATACAAACCTGCAAACAGATCTATTGTACATACCAAGGATGGGCAGAATCTGTTTTCAATCTACCAAGAATGCAGGACATGCAACAATGGACTCAAGTTAAATGAAACCAGGTTTTGATGGATACGATCAGAGCTGGCCTGACCCACCCGTTCCTCTATGGCTCTCTCACTCCGGGTGGCCATCCCCAGGGAGGCCCGCAGGGTAGTAACTCGAAAATGGGCCTTCTCGGTGGCCGGTCCATTGCTTTGGAACAAGCTACCTGATGAGATACACCAGGCTCCCTCATTGGCATCCTTCGGGAAAGCCGTTAAAACCTGGCTGTTCAGGGATGCCTTTGGCAACTGCTAATGTGGTACCAAGTTGTTGTTTTTTCCCTTCTCTTTTTTCATGGTTGTTAAGTTTTTGCCTCTTGCCCAGCACTATTTTACTATTTTATATTGTTTTATTGTTGTTTGTTTTTAAGCCTATTGTGTGAACCGCCCAGAGTTCCTTTGGGAAATGGGAGCAGTATACAAATGCAAAAATAAATAAATAAATAAATAAATAAATATCGGGGGGAAGAAACTTCCTACATGTTAG
Source organism: Phrynocephalus versicolor (assembly GCA_023846285.1). Taxonomy (NCBI): domain Eukaryota; kingdom Metazoa; phylum Chordata; class Lepidosauria; order Squamata; family Agamidae; genus Phrynocephalus; species Phrynocephalus versicolor. The sequence continues at coordinate 67,899,375 of JAHTLZ010000129.1, forward strand.
AGCAGCATGGCAATGGGATCAATTACCTTGAGAGGTAATGAGTGCTCCAACGCTGGAAGCATTCAAGAGAAATTTAAACAACCACTTGGCAAATATCCCTTTATTTTGATTCGCACCTTACGTAGGAGATTGAACTCAATGGCCTTGTATGCTCCTTCCAGCATCATGATTCTGTGATTCTGCATGGATCTCATGCTGAACTAAACTCCACCTCTGGATTAATCCTTGAGTTACTACCAAAAAAGCCTCAATTTCTTACAGCTAGAAATGCCTTAGCATCTACCTCCCAGTGCTCCTCCTAATTTATGGTGTTCTTTCTTCTAATTGGCCCAAATGATATTTTATCCCCACTTCCTTAGAGCCCTTTCCCTCTATTTCCCCCATTTCCCTTCTCTTCACATTACACCTCTCCTTTCACCTTTCTGTCTCTCTGCCCTAGTGTTCATTCACCTTTTGCTGAATTTTACCAACCAGTACAACATTAGCTCTCTTTTCCTTCAACTTTCTAAATAACATGGAATCCTTGAAGAGACAAATCAGCAGTCATGCCTCTATGCCTCTGGTGTATGTGTAGGTGCCTATAAAATATATGGAGGAATAAACTGTGTAGTAGTTATTATGACTAGCTTTCTCTCTGATAATTGGAGGAATCTGCCACCTAGAAGAGGGAAAAGGTACAACACACAATGTACATGTGTCAGTGAACAAATATTAATTTATAATTTTAAAATAATGTTGAGGGATGCTCTCAGGGTTCCCTGTCCTTCATCATCATGGACGTACCGTACAGTGGAAACACACATTATCCTGTGTGTGTTTGCCCCCTTCTAACAAAAGCATAAAATAACATTTCCATGCTTCCTCCACCCACCCTTCAGTTATTTTCAATAGACATGTTATACCAGAAAACCTTTTCAATGCCCTTTGCGGTTTTTAAAACTTTAGTAATGCTTGCCAATGCTTTTCCAGAATATTCCACTTTTGCATAATGAGTTCTAGGAACTTCTTTTAAAAATTTAAAACAAACATTGGCTTTCATGCTGTAGCCTATATCGTGTGCTGTTATTTGCAAGCTGTTGGAGGATATTCCCATTCTGTTTATTTGGCAGATAATTCATAAGGCTATTTAGCCATTTACTGGTACAGTAAATCAATAGAGAATGAGGATGGTCTTATTTCCTCCTGAATAACGTCAGAGGGAGAAAACTTGTCTAGCATAGTTGCTGATAATTGCTATGAACTTGTCAGGTAGGTGTCCTCAAACGAACTGGAAGTGCTATACATGCCTACTCTGAAATAAGCATGAGTGAAAATTGTACATTGGGGTTACATATGAGTACAGGCTGAATAGATTCAAGAGCTCATGCTTTTAAAATACTTTAATGTCTCTCTAGTAGGGCATGTGAGATAAGGAAAATTGAATGGAATTTGGTTTTTAATGAAATGCAAGAAATATTAGGGGAAAATGTTCAAATGTTCCCCCAGTTGGTATTGCTAAACGTGGTTGTGGATACACAACTGAAGAAAGAGGAGGGGGAATTGGTAATTATAATGGTTACGACTGCAAGGCTGATTTTTGCCAAATATTGAAAATCTAACAATCATTTAGTAATGGAAGAATGGTATAAGGAATTATGGAATCTAGCTATTAATGATAAAGTGACTTGTGAAATTAAAATTAGGAAAGGTCTGAGTAAGTCTAATGACTTTGATGGAATATGGGATAAACTGTTGGTATATGTATTTCAAAATGGTAAAGGGTATACACCCAGAGAAGTCTCAATTAGAGATGGGCATGACTTAGCGGAATTCCCGTTTCCGTTACTCGTTTCCATTACGGAATGGAAACGGTAACGGGAATTACTCCGCCAGAACTCGAACTCGAACCGACTAAAGAATAATTGGGTCTGATTTGTCGTTGTTGTTCCTGGCATCGCGGCGATCCCGCGATGCCAAGTGGCACAGAAAAAAAGTTTTTAAAAGTAAAAAAAAAAACCGATTCCCGGCCCTAAAAGCAGGCGAAAACTGTCTGAGGGCACCTACCAGGCCAGAAGGGTGTTTTATTTGGGGGGGTTCCCCGCCCCCCTCTCCTTGGCTGGTGCTACTGCTGCGCTGCTGGTACCAGGCAGGGGGGCATCATCTCGTCTGCCTTTGCCATGTGGTGTGCGGGCGGGGGAGGTCCAAAATGGCGACCGCAATATTTTTTTTGAAATCGTGGTCCAAAAACACACCAAAGCACCACAGAAACATGCGAAAATTAGCTATTTTAAATGCTTGAATTTTTACAGTAGCAGCAGTGGGTTTTTCTTGCAACAAAACGTCTCCGTTGATTTTATTTTATTTTATTTTATTTTTATTTTTTTACACCTGCGCACACGCAATGATGGGCTGGCCATGGGATGGGACCATGCAAATTTTTGGAGCCATTCCACCAATCGCATGGCCAGGTTTTGCTGAGACTTCCGGGTGTGCCAGAGAGGGCATTAAAAGCCACAACCCGAACCCTAAACCCTAACCCTAACCCGAAACTGAACCCATATGCCAGTACACTGTGTTCTTAGTGGGCCAGAGGCACCCAGAGGTACAGCCCACTAACCCACCCTAACCTTAACCGTTACCCTAAGCCTAGCCCTTACCCCCTACCCCATGCTCTGGGAAGTCAAGTCGCGCTAAATCGCGGCAGTAACGACAAACAAAAAATGAAAAACAAAATGACAAATTTTTGAAAAATTTCGCGAAAAACGGAAACGAGCCGAAACGGACCCGTCCCGAAAACGACAACTCGGAAAAAAAAAAATTTCCAAGTCATGCCCATCTCTAGTCTCAATGTATTTCTGGAGGGAAATGGGCTGGTCAATATAATGAGATTTGTAATTTTGTTAAAGTCCTGAGGGAGGGTGGGTTGCACTGGGTTTTTGTCTATTACATTTGTTATATTTTTGTTATATTGGTGTGTGTTTTAATTTCCTTTTCTTATGATATTTTGTTGTTCTATCTGTTTTTTGGTATTGTAGTTTTATAATATTTAATAAAAACCTTTTTTTAAAACGTCTCTGTAGCACTAGGTATAACTGCCAAGAATTATTGTGGAATATGCAGCCCATTTCTTTTAATAACAATGTGAATTCTTTGAAAGCTAGTATTCTTGATTGGCCCCAGGCTAATAATCACTGCTGGCAAGAATACACAGAGGAATTATACCAGAAAGATCTGGATGTCCCTGATAACCAAGATAGTGTAGTTGCTAACCTTGAGGACTGGAAAAGTCCTGATTGCCGCAGAATTGATGCTTTTGAGCTGTGGTGCTGGAGGAGAGTCCTGAGAGTCCGCTGGACTGCAAGGAGATCAAACCTATCCATCCTGAAAGAAATCAACCCCAAACCTTCACTGGAAGGACAGCTTTTGAAGCTGAGGCTCCAAAAAAATTTTTTTTGGCATCTGAAGCCCATGCTACAGCTGATTGGTGTTTGGGGTGACAAAAAATATGTTTACAAATCCCCTGGTTCCCCGTGCCCAGTGCATTGAGGGGAAACCGCAGGTTTTCCCCCACAGGAATGCATTGAAGCAATGCACTCCTATGGGAAAATGAAAAATGAAACCAAACGGAATGAAAATTTCCATTTCGTTTCATTTTGTTTTTCTTTGAGGAGGTGGTTTGCTGTTTTGTTACATAATGAAAAAAATAACTAAAAACTAGAATAAAAATTCATTTTGTGCCCATCTCTAATCACATAATGTGATGAAAAACATTGATATAAGATGTGTTGCGGAATTGAGATTTAACTGTATCATTCTTTTTGGGTTAATGGTGAATTTGAAAGAATAGAATTGCAAATATAAAACTATGGCTAATGAATTCTTCACCTTTGCATTTCTACATCACAATGAAACCATTTACCTCTACAGGGAATTAATTTAACTTCTTTCACTATAATTAAGGCCAATGCATGTCAAAGGAGGCATGTACGCCATATATCACTGGATTACTTGTCTTTTGGGCAATGCTCTTTTAGCACTTCAAAGTTTTTAGTACCTGCTGCTTTTCATTTAAACACAATTAATCTCATAATGAGGCAGAACCCCATTTTCTAGCCCTTTCAGATTGCTTTTTCTGCTTTCCAAATCATGTACAAAGAAATGGTTTTCAAATGGATCTTTTAGTTCCTACTCTGCTTACACTGTAGAGGAAAAGTCTAGCCTGATTCAGATTCTGTTCTGCTCATTCTACAATTGGAACTTCTGAAAACCAGAATGAAAAACAAGTTATTTTTATTAACGCAATACACATAAAATGTGGGCATGGCCACTGAGTTCCTGACCAGCTCATAATGACAAACATCATTCAAACATATCAAACACTTACTTTCTATCAATAAAAAGTCCATGTGCCATTTGGACATCAACCAAGCCTTAACTACAAAAGTGACAGATGCATGTGCAGTTCAAATATGTTCATCAAAATGTCTGCAAAAAACCACAGGTGATTTTTTTAGGCTCTAGAGCCAAACATAGGATATTAATG
>JAHTLZ010000129.1:67903936-67919744 GCA_023846285.1 Phrynocephalus versicolor
TATAGCACATATATATATGTATATAGCACATATATATATGTATATAGCACATGACAATCAAATTGAGTGAAAGAAAAAGAATAAAGTGTAGGTGTCAAATTTCAAAAGATACTTATTTTAGAATATCAGGGTAATTTAAGAGACAAACAATCTCAAATGCCCTTTTCCTTTGTATTGCACAGAAAATATTTATAGTACTGTGATCCCACCTAATTCAATTTTTTGTTTCACTTTAAAACATCTTTGTTCAAATGATGTGGGGGCTTAAGGTTAATTCTGGGAAAATAAATGCCAACTTAAATAGTGATTAGCCAGTCTGCTCTGGTCACAATGTCCAATCTCCAGGAGGAGAGAATGGAGAAGGAGAATTTTTACAGGCAGTGCAAGACGGCTGCACAGACAAATTCATTTGTGATAAGTCAACATGATTTGGTTCCAGTTTTATTCCAAAAAGCCAGATATGTACAGGGTTTCCTAGCTCCCTGAATGTAGCCAACTTGACCAGACCTTTGGATTCTATATTTACAGGCCTTGCTCCAGGCATTCCTATTAGAAAAGCATTGGCTTGGCTAAAATGTCTTTTTTACAGATTATAGGCTTGGTTGATTGCCTGACAAGCTATTCGTCCATTCATTTCCAGAAACATCAACGATGTATGCTCACCAAATTGCATCCTCATGTTAATAAGGTCTAATTGACCTTAGCATTTAATTTTCACGTCATTGCTCCGTGCCATGGACATTGTCCCCCAAGTAGACTGAGGTCAAGCTTTTAAAGCCATGCTGACCCTCTCCAGAAAGCAGTAAATGGTTATGCCTTGGCTTAAATGTACTCGAGAGGAATCTGAGTACCTTTTATGCCTCTTTCTTCCTCTTGCTTTTAGCTCACCCTTTCACTCAAATAAATCTAAGTTGGAAATGTCAAGCGCTGGTAATTCATAACCAATCCTTGATCATCACTTGTACCTGTCTCCACTAGGAATTGAAACCCCAAATCAAAAGCATAGTGGTTGGGGCGAAGTTATCACTAATTTCTTCTGTGGAAGAAATTCTATTCTGTGCAAATTCTATTTGCACATGGATGTAACTGGTTCACCAGATGTTTGGCTGTTCATCATTAGTACAACCTTTTACATCTTAAGCTTGTCCACAATACCATTCCCTCCATCAATTTTTAATAAATACATATGGCAAATGAAACTAACATCATGATTTTTTTTTGCTCACTATTGTGTTATTTTTGATTGAACTATGCTCATTCACAATTTTTGATTATTTTGGGTATTACTGGTTTTATATAATTAATGTGTATTGTATATGTATAGTTATGTTTCTTTATGTTCTCACACTGTAAACCACCCTTTGGTCAGATGGGTGGTATATAAATCTAATAAATAAATAAATAAAATAATAAATTAAATGATTTTTAATTTTTTTATTTATTTGACAATTAGATTCGGGTCCCATCTTCAATGCACCAAGTTCAAGGCAGTGCACATGAGTTTCTTCCTCCCAAGCTTCATTTTGACAACAACTCCAAGTAATAGACCAGACTATGAGAGAATGGCTCATCTCAAGTTGCTTAGAGAGTTTCATGACTCAGTAGAATTTCATCCCAGGGCCAAAAATGTCCAACCATCACTATGCTCATTGTAACACATTGGTTTCTGAGCAGTACCTCTATTTCTGTTGGCGAGAGCAGTGCTAACACTCTTAAAATGTTATTGTGTGGTGGAATGAAACATTGCAGCAGTTGAAATGTTGCAGTTTTGATGCTGCTAAATTGACATAGACATTTAGTACTCAAAAAGGAGGGGGAAAGACTCCAATGACAAAACTAAGGAAACTCTGCAAAGGCAAATTAAGGTCAATCATAGGATTGGAGAGAGTGAAATTAATGAATAAGGATTTTTTAAAAATGAAGTAAGATGGACATTTTATAGAAACTTAAATTAAATTATAGTGTAGCTGTCCGGGCAGAAATAATCTGTTAACAACAACCTGAAACTCATTCCAATAGGCAGCTGTTTTCATTTAAGCCATGTCACATGAATGATTGGATGGCCACAGTCTTTACTCTCCTTTTATTGGCAATATAAACAAATCCAGATTTTCAATGTTTCTTTAACTACTAAAAGCTTTTCTTAAACTTAAATCAAATCATAGTATGGTTTGCTAGACAGAAACAGACATTAATTATCAGCTGCAATGGTTAGCTGTACTATATTCTCTTCTTAAATCTTCTTAGAAGAGTGAGTTTATGGTTAGTGCTTTAACTCATACATACTTGACTTTCATATATTTTCCAAGAAATATGAAAATGCTTAAAATGATTAGAATTGTAAATATATCTTATTTACTCTTAAAAGATGGAAATGACTAAACTTAATGCATTTGTGCCAATGTCTGGTCCTATAGCTCTATTGACTGTTTTGGACTATCAACTTCCATTTGACCATTACATCAGTAATGGATGGATAGTTCATACCTTCTCCATCACCCAGGTACTTATCTCACCTGGGAGCTTAACTCCCTTTCAACTGCTGCCTTGCCACTGGGGCTGGATTGACCACTCCTTGGATTGAGGCTGAAATGTTTCATCCAAGACTGAGGTCTAGCAATAGCCACTTTGAGGTAAAATATGCCAGCATCTCTGTTTCCATCATTTACCCTATGACCCTGCCTGCTACTGGAGAACCTTTAACTCTCAACAACTTCTGTGATCTTGGGCTTTGTTCTTGGGATTAATGAGATTTACCATACTTGGTGTAAAATAGCTTATACTATGAAATCTGAAAGGTGTAAGAAAATAACCATAACAGTTCGGATTCTTATATTTATGTATTTAGTTCAATTCATTTTAAAATTCCAAAGTGGTTTACAATAAGACAAAAGTAAGAAAACAATTTATTTGCAAAAATAAAGCAAAGTAATTGACAGTGTTAACGAATAGGAAAAAAAATCAAGAAATGCTGGAGTAAACAGAGAAATATTCAGTCTCATTAAAATAATTTAATACTCAGATTCCACAAAATCTCAGTGGGGGAGAAAAACACTCCACATGGTGGATGGCCACAGCAAAGAAAGTGCTTCTTACATTACAAGCAACAACAACAAAAATCTCCTTAAGCCATGGTACAGTAAAAACAGCCTTCACTTCAAAATGCAGTGATGAATATATTATGTGTATAAATACAGTTCAATGCCCAAATAGGGTTTATACTTTTCAGCTGCCTGAAGACAAAATATGTGGCATCTTCCAGTATATGTAGTGAGTAAATACATGAGGGGATTGTTTAGAGCAGCGATTTTGTGTGAAGCACCTCTCATAAATACAGGAACATGTTCCAATTTCAACAAAGCCATTAATTCAAAGAGCTTGTTGACTACTGCTAAACATTCTAATAGGAATAAATTTGGAAAGTTTTCAAGTGAATTATCTCCTAATAAGTCAAAAGCAAGAACCTTCCCATCCTGAAGCAGAAATTAATTTATGAAGTTGGTCAGAAAGTTTAAACAGCAATTTAATTTTTTGAAATATTAATGCACACCCATAGTTTGGCACCAGAGAGGAAATTGCATTAGGCATGCAATAGCCCTGACGTCTAACGTCTACGCATAATATGTGCACTTGGATATTTATGCTGTGCAATTCATTTGATGGAAGGGTCTAAGGATTAAATTTACAGTAAAATTATTTAAGGTTCTGGGTACTTTCCTGAATTTATGGCCTTTTGACACTCAGTGTGTGAGACTGACTTTCTTGTTTCATAACTTGCTAATTACCCATGCACAGAGCTGGGTAATGAACTGAGTGAAGGACAACAGAGCCAAAGATTTGGCTGCAATGAATCACCAAGAAGTGCACTGAATGTGAAATATCTAAGGAGGATAGCTGAGCATTATAAATAAATATAACTTGATTAAAGCCAAGGTCAAAAGAAGGAGAAAACATAGTCCTGACTTTAGTGAATAATCTAGAGGCTCAAGAACCTAAGATCTTAACCTCAAATAGAGCCAGATAATCTATTTCTCTGGGTATGAGCAGATGGAGAAAAAAGATACATGTCTGATGGCCCTAGAAGGGCTCATTTTGATCCTGTTTTTATAGGAAATCACTGTAGACCAGCTCCCCAGAATAATAGCCCTGCTACTTTATTCAGTTTGGGCATAGGTTGGAATTGGTCTGGAGAGTTGTTCCCATATGTCTTGCAATCACAAAAAAAAAAAAAAAAAAAAAAAAAGTCTGCACTGGACCATACCTCCAAAATGTGAGCTATACAATGATCATCCAGAACATTAAAACCATCTGCCTAATATTGTGTAGGTCCTCCTTGTGCTGCCCAAATGGCTCTGGTGCATCGACGCATGGACATAACAAGAACTCTGAATGTGTCCTGTGCTGCGGTATCTGGCATCAAGACATTAGTAGTAGATGCTTTAAGTTCTGCAAGTTGTAATGTGGAGCCCCCATGACTTGGATGTAGTATTCCAGCATATCCCATAGATGCTGCACCGGATTGAGATCTGGGGAATCAGATCTCAATCCGGCAACGCTTTGTCAGATTCTCCAAACCATTATTGAACAAATTTTGCATTGGGCAGCCTTGTCCTGCTGGATGATGCCGCTGCCTTCAAGAAAACCATTGCCATGTACATGGTCTGCAACAATCTCTAGGTAGTTGGTACAATGTACCAATGTACTTAATAAGACATGTCAAAGTAACATGCACATGAATGCCAAGACCCAAGGTTTGGCCTACCTTCTTCTCATAGTACATCCTGCTGCCATTTCTTCTCCACTTAAATGACAAACATTCAACTGGCCATCCATATGACTGTAAAAGAAAATGTAATTGATCAGACCAGATAAACCTCTTCCATTGCTCCCCAGCCCAGTTCTAATACTGACACCACTATTATACCTTGTGTGGTGGACAGCGGTCATTGTGGGCACTCTGACTGGCCTGACATTTTGGAGATGCTCTGTTCATTGTTTAGTCATCACTATTTGGCCCTTGTCAAAGTCACTCAGATCTTTTCGCAGGCCCATATTTCCTGCTTTGAACACATGAGATTCAAGAACTGGTGGCTTACTTGCTGCCTAATCTCTCCCACCCCTTGAGAGTTGCCATTGTAATGAAATAAGCAATGCTATTCACTTCACCTGCCAGTGGTTAGAATGTTGTGGCTGATCAGTGTAAGCCTGTTAGATCACAACCTCTCTCCCTCTGTTGAATCAAAAATTTGCCACACTTTCATTGCTTTCCTACTTACATTAGATGCATGCAACCCTATCATTCCCCCCATTGTTTCTACTTTGTTGCTGCCTTACAAGTTATGAAAAGGAGGGATGAATTAGAAGAATATGGCACTAACAGGTATACATACAGGTGGAGGTAGAAAGGAGGTGGTGTTCAGCCAACAAACGTCACTACTGACTAACAGCAGAGCAGAAAAAAGAACAGACATGAGTTGCAAAGGTCAGGCTGAGGCCCAGCATGACTATTTCCAGTTATAGATCTGAAGGTGGTATTCTTCAGCTCATGATCCCTCTGTAGTCAGTGGCTTAAGCTGGAGTCTGAAGGACAGCAACCAGGACACTTTGGTACTGACAAGGCAAAGTAAAAATAAAATGCTCCTGCTGTTTATGTTTCAATCTGGAAAATCAGGTATCTTCTCCTCATGGAGAATTACAGGAGCTTATGTCATATGTCCATATTCCTCTGTATTTCCTGAATGGCTCAGACACTCGAGTACAAATATTTCATGGTAGGACAGTGTTGTTTCAGAGCATCGCAAATGCATGCATCATACTGATTGCGTAAAGTTTAATTTAATTAACTGGTCTGTAACATCTGATTTCCCTTTCTGACTATCACTATATAAGATGTTTGTCTCACCAAGTTGATATAATATGCATACAATTATAATAAATACTAATAATTGTACATCATGAACTTGATTCCAACTTATGGTGACCCTTTTCAGTTTTTTCTAGGTAGAGAATATGCAAAATTGGTTTACCATGCTCTTCTTGGGCGGGCAGAGGGGGGGTACCTTAGGCTGCATAGGCTGATGCATCTCTTGAGAGGGACTTCCAACCTCTGGTTCTGCAGCCGGATACCTAAATTACTGAATTGTTGATCTGCATAGCAACAGCGATAACACTTCTGTCATTTCTTTCCAATGCTGGCCATCTCTGAGATGCATTTTTTCTCCAAAAGTTATGTGGCATGTTTTAAAAAACTAATGTTCCAGCTATGCCTGTTCCTGGAGAGGGTTGATCTGCCCGTGGTGACACATGCCTTAGCTACATCCTCACTGGATTACTGTAATGCACTCCATGTGCGGCTGCCTATGGAAATTTCATTGGGTCCAAAATTCGGCAGATTGCTAACTGGGGCTGGACACAGTGATCACATCATCTCCCTTTTACACCATTGTCTGCTGACCCACTTTTTCAAAGTGATGGTTCTAACTAGGGATGAGTATGAAACACCAAAATAGTGGTTTATCAATTTATCATTGTTTGTGGTTTGCACATGGTTTGTTCACGGTCCACACCATGAACCATGAATTTGCAAATGCTTGGGTGACAAATCAACAAATTAGTTCGTCAGTTAGTCAGTGCTTGTTTTTTTTTTTCAAGATCACCTCCCCGCCCTCCACAGTCTGCCCCCTCCATCCCTTACCCACGATACCCATCACCTCCCTGCTTTGTCCTGCTGTCGTGCTGGCTTTCATTCAGGCAGTCTAGCCTTTCCTGTGCAAACAGTGATCACCTGATCAGCACTTAGGTAGAGAGGGAAAGCTTGGCTGCTGGAATGGAAGACAAGATGATGGTGTTGGTGGTGGCAGAGGAGACAGCAGAAGGACAAGGCAGGGAAGAGGAGTAGGAAGCAGAAATAGGGTGGGGAGAGAAGCTTTGGGTGGGCAACCAACCAGGAAGTTCATTGCATCAAACCGACAGTCATTGCTTCAGGAAAGTTCAGGCACTACAGTTTGGATGAACCCAAACTGATCTGAAGCAACAAATGGGTGATTTACAAAGAATTTCTTTGTTCAGTTGGCATTTTGTGCCCATCTCTAGTTCTAACCTATAAAGCTGTGAACAGCTTAGACCACAGTAATCTCAGTCAGCTGTCTCTGATTGTATTTCCCTTTATGAATTTGCCAAAGTTCACAAAGATTACCAGAAGAAGTCTTCCTTTCATCTTCCTTTCAGTCCTGCTACCTTTGCAAGTGGATTTGGTGGTGATATGAAACAGGGCATCTCTGCTGCTGCTTCCAGACTTTAGAACTCCCTCCAGCAGGAGGCCCAACTGTCCACCTCTTTACCACCCTTCTGCTAGAGGTGAAGACCTTTCACTTCATGTAAGCTTTCCCTGAGTTACCGGCTGCCAAGTAATTTTTTCTAAAAAATGGATTTTTGTAGTTTAGCACTCTGAATGCATTTTGGGTTTGCTTTTTTAAGTATTGTATTCATCAATCATTTTAATAATGTATATTCACCGTTGCTGGCTTAAATACTGTCTTTTAATTGTTGTTTGCTGCCTTGCATTCTTTTTGAGGAGAAAGGCAGGATAGATTAGATAGATAGATAGATAGATAGATAGATAGATAGATAGATAGATAGATAGATAGATAGATAGATAGATAGATAGATAGATAGATAGATAGATAGATAGATAGATAGATAGATAACCCATATGAAGATGGATAAACACCACATATTTACTCTCATATACTGAAATTTGAAGTAGTTGTGGGAACTTACAAAAGCAAATATCCTGGACATTATAATTGCACAAAATACACTGGTGTTTAGCATTGTTCATTAATGATGCTTTGCAAGAATATGAATGAAAAAGTCGAAAAATATTTTGGGAGAAAAGGCCAATCATTGCTACTTTGGTAACACCGTGGTGGAGCTCCTGTAGCATTGTTATGCAGGTGGAAGGCATTCACTTGTTTCCCACTAGCAATCCCTGTTGTGATCCTTGTGTGTGTGTGTTTGTGTGTGTGTGTAGAGAGAGCCCCAAGGCAGCAGGTGCAGACGCCCTTGAGAATCACAGCAGCAACTCTCCCTGTTGTGATCCTTGTGTGTGTGTGTGTGTGTGTGTGTGTAGAGAGAGAGAGAGAGAGAGAGATGGCACCCCAAGGCAGCAGGTGCAGGTGCCCCTGTGAATCACAGCAGCAACTCTTTAATTTCCAGCTGGCAGCCAGTGAATGTTATGCCATTCATCTTCTGCTTGTGTAATAAAGCAACAGGATTCCAACCTGTGAATATGTGACTTAATTAAATGCAACTGCTTTGCAATGTTTGAAAGAACTTCTGTTTATGCAAGACTGGTATTAAATAATAGTTTTTGACCTCAAAACTGGCGGGGGGGGGGAGATACACTTTCATCTGGTCATCTTTATGGAAAGCAGATTATTTTTCTTTTGCTTAACTTCACCAAAAAGATAGCTATTTTGAGGGAATAGAACAGCTTCCTAATGCCACCAAAAGGGAGGGAGTGAAGACTCATGGTCCAGTGTAATCATTTTTTGCCTGCCATGTGAGCAGCCTTTGTTCTCTTTACATTGTCCGCAATTTCACCTCAAATGCATCCCTTTCTCAGCCACATTTTAAGTCAGCACACTAAGCAGGTCTATTCAAGGAATGCAAAAAAACAAAGCAAGGCAAAGCACTACATCCCCGATCAGTTTACTTCTTGGGAGAAACAAAGTTGGAAAAGCTTTCTAGCCTTATCAATAAGCTTCTGTCCTTCCTATCTCTCTCCTTTCCCCTTTCTCCTTGTCACACTGAATACTAGAGATGGGCATGAATCAAAAAAATGACGTTTTGTTTGTCGTTTGTTGTTTGGAGGGTCCGTTTCGGTTCGGTTCTGTTTTTTGCGAATTTTTGAAAAGAATTGTTTTCATTTTCATTTGTTTTGTTACCATTTCATTACCATTTATTTCATTTTTTGTGATTTTTTTAGCATTTTAAGCAGTTCACTGTATTGCAGTAACGAAAACGAAACGCACGACAAAATTTCCAGTGTTTCTGTTCGTTTCATTTCATTTTGGAGGCAAAATTTGTTTGTCATTTCGTTGCATAATGAAACGAAAAAAATGAAAACGAAAATGAAAATGAAAAATTGTTCGTTTCGTGCCCATCTCTACTGAATACAAGGGCTCCATGATGGGTATTGCTCTACCCTCTGAGCAAACAGAAGCTTCTGACTCTGTCCAGGGATTACTCCAGAAATGCCAACCAAACAGAGAGACAGACAGACAGAGAGACAGACAGACCCTCTGATTTGGATAGTGCTTCCACTTTTATCAAAGCCCATGCACATACCAAAGCTTGTGACCCTTGCATGATACCTAAAATGTGCTGTTTGACACAGCCATACCCTCATCAGTAGCAGAGCCTCCTCTGACCCTAAGCAACATAATCATTACCACTTCGGTGTGGTGAGATGTAAGTACAGTACTGGAAATGCACCCAGGCATCCCCGATACCTGATCTATCCGTTCCATAAGTACCAGTGGGTTGAAGAAGAAGTGGAGCAAGGACCACGGCTTTCCAATATAGCATGTCCCCACGATCACGGATCTGTCTAGGGAGATAATCAGCATTTGCAATGCATTTAGGAGTAAAATGTTTAGTGAGTTGGTAAGTAGAGCAGCGAAATGTCAGACGTCACTTTTGGTGCTGCTGCAGCACAACATATTCTTTGTGCTACAGCAGCTCTAGCAGACGTCTGATGCTAGTCTGCTAAAGTTGACATCATATTCTATCAGAGCTTCCATGTTCACTAATGAAAATGTACTTTTTTATTTTAAGTGCTGTGCCACACTGTTGGAATTAGCTTATTGCACAATAATTCTGATAAAATGGAGCATGAATTAGTAATAAGATGAGCTTGTTTGAAGAATGTCAGCCTCCTCCAGATCCATGGATTCAGTAATAGCTGTAATTATAATAAAGTAATAATAAAACACAGTGTCTTACTCTTTTCATCCAAAGGCAACACAGTACATAACACATCCTTCTTCTTTTAATTATCAGATAAAGCAAGTAATTTTAGGTACTGGTAGTTCACTTGATTTTTGAGAAGTAGGAGGTAACTAATGGCATCATTTTTTTTTATGTTCCCTGTCATCACAAGAAACTTGGAAACCACACCTGTTGCCCACATGTGTATAATGGATAAATGAGAATTAAAGATAAACAGAGGACACATTTTAAAACATATAAATTGTTTAAACATACTCTTGATTGCACTTACCTCTTTTCTTTACAAGCCTGTGGCTGCATTACTGGGAACCTCCTGCTACTACCATTGGTTAAGGCAGGACAGCAAGTCATTTGTGACTGGAAGAACAGAGTTTTGTGTGATGGATTACCTCAGGCATGTCCAAAGTCAGGCCCAGGGGCCAAATGTGGCCCGTTTTCAATTTTTGAGTGGCCCGCGGCATCTTTTCCCCACCAGCTCAGCCTGGCACACATCCCTGCCAGCTGGCTTTTTCCCATACTGGATGGAGACGTCAGCTTGCAGTTTTACAGTTTGCCTGCCCTCCATGCCTCTGTCCACCACCACCCCAACCACCTGCCCAGCCTACCCACCCCTGGCTCCATTGCTGCAGCATCCTCCCCGCCTCCTTGCATGTTATACAGACTTGTCCAATATCTGGTCTGGGGACCAAATGTGGCTGAATGGTCAGCCCCCATACATTTTCACCTCACCAAATCTGGCCCTTCTTGCAAAAAGTTTGGACACCCCTGGCTTACATCAATAGCTTCACCTTGCCCCTTCCCATGGAAATCCCAGCCATTAAGCCTCTGCAATCAGACTGCAATGGAAATGAAAATGAAAGGATTAGTTACCTGATCATCATTGACACATGCTTCCCAAACTTGGATCCCCATATGTTGCCTTCTAATGCAGTAAGTTACTACTCAATTCTCTGTTCTTAAACTTGAATATATCTTGATCATTCTGGACTGTATATTGTTCCTCATTACTGTAAGCTGCCTTGGGTCCTTTTCCAAGGAGAAAGGCAGGGTAAAAATACTAAAAATAAACAAAATAAATAAATAAAATGTTATTGGACTAAAATTGCCAGAAGCCTTTACCACTAACTGTGCTGGCCAGGATTTCTGGGAGTTGTAGCCCAAGAACCTCTTGCGATTCAAGGTTGGAATTCACCACCTTAGAGGAAAGAAACCTTGTTGCAATATAGTGAGGGCTGTTGCCTAGCTGTAATAGGGAGGTCGGGACAATGGATTGCAAAATGACCCTGAAGGTATGGCTATGAAGAGACAGTGTGACTAAAAGAACCCAAGTTTATGTTAACCAGTAAAAACATGCTGAGAAGATACTAATATAACAACCAATAACACAAGAGAAAGGTAATTGCAAGAGAAAGACAGCGAACTCATATAAGTCCCAATCGTTCACAAACTTTTCTATCATACCTTGTGGAGTTCATCCACCCTTGTTCTTCTTTCCTTCCTTCTTTCCTTCCTTCTTTCCTTCCTTCCTTCATACATTTCTAGCTCTTGTAGAACTTGAGATATGAGAAAAAGCATTTGGTCTATTTTCCTAACCAGTAATTTGGACAAGAAATCAACCTGCTGCTACCTTTTAATACAGTGGTCCCCCACCCTTTTGCGGTTCATATACTGCGGTTCTGCTATATCGCGGGACCGCAGTATAGTGGTACCCCAAAAGGGCTTGAGGGAGGGGAAAAAAGGTTTTAAATGCCCAGGCTTTTTTAACCTTTCACCCCCTTCCACAAACATGGGCTCATGCTGATTGGTGCTAGGGTGGGGAAACAAAAGGTTTTTCTCCCCCACCCCAACATCAGCTAGCTGGAGCCCGGGACTTGGGGAAAGGAAAACAAGGTTTTAAAAGCAGCTTTTTCAACCTCCCTCCTTCCCTAAGCCCTGGACTCCAGCTGATTGGTGCTGGAGTGGGGAAATAAAGGTTTTTTCCCACCCCAGCGGCAATCAGCAGGAGCCCTAGGCTTGCCTGCATGGAGGCATCACTTGCTGCTTCTCCCGACTCCTCATAATGTGTGGGGGAGCGGTGCATGATGTTTAAAATATCTTTAATCAACGGAGCCAAGTGCTTGGCTCTGTCGCTTAAAGACATTTTAAACATCACATGCCCCACCCGGGCCTGACGCAACCTGCATCCACATATCACAGTTTTTCAATTATCACGGGTTGGGTCGGGTCCCTAACCCCCACAATAGACAGGGGGTTACTGTAACTAAATCCTTTGCCAGTTTGGCATTTATAATGTGAAATGTTCTGCTCCCTCTCAATTCCTGTATAAATGTTACCATTTTAGAAGGTGAGGGAACCTGTTCTATAAGGGCTGTTTAGCAGAGCTGCCTAAAAATGATACCTAGAAGCCATTGAAGACCTAGGGTTCATCTGCAGTCATTTTTGTTGAGTTAGATCATTCTGGTATTGGAATCCATAAATAGCCAGAGAGCACTTCTCTCTTCCTCTTCAGGTGCTTGAACCATCCCCATCAGGACCAAGGGCTTGTCTTTTGTGCTTTCTGGTCTGAGTGAGTGATCAGCCCAAGAGGAGTGGGTGAGGAAGCCCATGATCCTGCTAGGGACTGGATGAACAGCCAAAAAGAAGGAGGAGAGGAGAGGGCTCTGGCTGGTGATTGGGGGATCTAGCTGGGGAGGCAGGGAAAGAGAACATGTGGCACCTGTGGTGCTATGTGTATGAACCAGCACAAAGCTCCTAATCAAGGTTCATGCCCATCTCTAATCAGGAGTGCATAACAAAAATAGCCTATTTTTACATCATTTGCAAGGTCTGCATGGACTACTAATTCTTGTTTGCCTGGACTTTGTATTCTACTTGGATATCATGGTTTCTTCTCTTGTTTCTGTTTCCCCACACATTCTGGATGAAATATGTAGACTACAGGGACTGATCACGTGCCCTGTGCATGCACCTAGATGGATGCTTGTGTTTGATCATTCCAATCTCTTTCCAATTTATTCTATTTATTGCTTTTCCTCAAATGTCTCCTGCCAGGTCCATTTTCTTTTTACTAATGCAGCAGATGGACACTGATGTGAGCATATGTAAGAAAAGCTTACAATTGCTTGCCCGTAGTTCTTTGCCAGTTACGCTGTTGTACTGCTGTGAGATCAGAGGGTTGGAAAAACATCCCAGAATTGTTCTATGGAGATATGTCTGCCTCTTTTGGATGAAGCCCATACAAATGATTTATTGCTTGCCTGTGGTGAGGAGGGAAAAGGAACACCCAAGAAGCCGCTGTCAGTGAAGAAAATTAAAGGTGTTACAAAAGGGCAGTGAGATGCTTATTTGGGAAAGTTTGCTTGGGAAGACAGCGGCTGCTTTCAGCTTCTTTCCAGACAAATTTTGGAGGATGATTTACAGTGGCTGATTCTGGCATTATACAGAGCCACCGGGAACATAGATAAGAGAAAAACTGCAACCTTCTGGATGCTTCTGGATGCTACATTTTATCATAACAACCGCAAAACCCACTCTGGCATGTATGCCATTCTCTGTTTCGTTGTTGCTCTCTTCTTTCTTGTGGACAACTTTCTTGATTATTGATAAATAAAATAGTGGATTTGGAAAAGGTGCAGAAGAGAGTGACTAAAATGATCACTGGGCTGACGCACCTCCCTTATGAGGAAAGGCTAAAACGTACAAAATAATGCAGGGCATGAGTAAAGTGGATAGAGGATACCAGAACTAGGGGACATGCACTCAAATTGAGGGCTGGAAGAGTAAGAACAGACAAAAGAAAATATTATTTCACCCAGCGTGTTGTTAGTCTGTGGAACTCCCTGCCACAGGATGTGGTGAAGTCATCTGGGCTGGATGCCTTCAAAAGGGGACTTGACAGATTCCTGGAGGAAAAGTCCATCACAGGTTACAAACCATGATGGAGATGTGTAATCTCCAGGCTTAAAACCGGGGTACTTCAAGGGCCAGATGCAGGGGAGCGGTATCAGGAGACAGATATCTAGTCTCGTACGCTCCCGGACACATTTGGTGGGGCCACTGTGAGATACAGGAAGCAGGACTAGATGGGCCGTTGGCCTGATCCAGCATGGCTCTTCTTATGTTCTTATGTTTTTTATGTTCTTAAAATATTTGTTTACTTGGGCTTTGTTCAATGCATTACAGAACAGGACACCTTTAACATTAGTAATTGTGTGAAAAGGAGGACTGGACCATGTAACTCTACCATTAGTGACATTAGTGCACTTCACACTATGACCCTGTAGAGCATTTATAGCAGGGAGAGGGTTATCCATCAAGGTTTCAAGAGCTGCCCATTCCCCAATTGCACTTCCTCCTAAGCTTTAATAAACCGCACTAGCCCTGTTTCTAAAACTGGAAATTGCCACAAAATCATTTCTTTTTTCCCCCCTTCCATAAGGCTATATTAGGCTGGATTTAGGCATCTGGCTGCAGAATCAGAGAATGGGCATTTGATTTCTCATTGTGCCTGCTGGACTGGAGCTGGACTCAATGATCCATAGGTTCCCTTCCAGCTTAGTAATTCCAAGATGATGATGATGATGATGGTGATGATGATGATGATAATGAAGCAAAGGGCAAGAAATAGCCTTTAATCAACCAATACCATTTTCTAGATGCTTTTCTGCATTCTTTGCCATGGGCTGCAATATTTGTTGGGCTGATTCTACTAGTATGTTGCAGCTGTGAAGGTTTGGTTCACATTGCTAATTCAGTGATGGCTGCTCTCCCATTTGATAAGCAAATCAATTTATTTCACTTTATTTCTCATTTAGAAATTGATTTAATCAAGAGCTCATTTTTAATTTCAAAACTAAAAATAGTTACTTTAAAAAAAGCAACCCTAATCCAGTATAATTAGTTCTTTGTTTACTTTGCAACAGATGTTCTTCCCTTGATGCCTCTAAATAGCAGAGTTTGAGTAATGTTTTTTACTAGATAAGTTGTCCAAAAGAGATGCAACACATAAAATTCAAGTGTTTCTAAAACAGTAAGCTTACTCTAATCCTAACATTTCAGGCTGAGTCAAATTCTATTTCTATGGTTCCATGAAGCTCCAGCAAAGGAACTAAGATTTCAGCTCAATGAGCACAAATATTTTACTGCAAAACAGAAGTGGATTTGCCCCTTTAAAGAAGTATCTGGATAATTTAAACTTTTTTGTGTGTACCTTAAAGTCAGAACATATAGTGACCAAATAGGACTTTCAAGGTGAGATATTTAAGAAGTAGGTTTCCCAGTTCCACACTATCAGGGAGTTTCCATGGCTGAGCAGGGATTTCAACCCAGATTTCCAGAGTTGTATCCCATTACTACGGAGCCCTGCCTTGGCACTTACAGCCAGTCAGAGTGGCCGTTTCATTCAACCAAGGGCAATCAAGCACTATTGCAAGGAAAAGGAAACAGCAGGGGGTGATGTGGAGGAGAATCCAAACTGACTTCCTTGTTTTGCTGTTTCACTTCCTACTCAGCATCACTTGATTGCTATCCTTTCTGCTTTGCTCTTGCAAAGATTAATTTCAGCCATGCCTCCTTTTCAGTATGAAAAAGCAAATCGCTGAAAAGACAGAGCTAATCCTGCAAAAACCAAAGTGGAGAAAAAGGAAACAGCAAGGTCAGTTTGGGTTCTCATCCACCCTACCAAAATGGAGATGAGTGTTCAGAATGTTGAAATGTAAGGAAACAGCCAGGTGTGTGTGTGTGTGTGTGAGAGAGAGAGAGAGAGAGAGGGAGAGAGAGAGAGAGAGAGAGAGAG
>JAHTLZ010000129.1:67919754-67935045 GCA_023846285.1 Phrynocephalus versicolor
GAGAGAGAGAGAGAGAGAGAGAGAGAGAGAGAGAAGAAGAAGAAGAACTCAAGGAGGATTTATTAATTTTATTAATTTGGGGTCATAAAAGTTGGGGTGTTTTAATATATGGCAGCATTTTATAGATGGAAAATGCATTATCTATTTTTTAATGGAGGATGACTAAAGTATTGGATGATTGGAGAAGACCTAGGACTGTCCCTATCTGGGAAAAGGGCAAAAAGGAAGAACCAGGGAACTACTAACCAATCGTCTTGACATCAATTTGAGGGAAAATCCTGGAGCAGATTATAGAGC
The DNA here is from genome assembly GCA_023846285.1 of Phrynocephalus versicolor. NCBI lineage: Eukaryota > Metazoa > Chordata > Lepidosauria > Squamata > Agamidae > Phrynocephalus > Phrynocephalus versicolor. The sequence goes on from JAHTLZ010000129.1 coordinate 67,920,052, forward strand.
ATCCATTCTGCTGGCCCCTTGAAAACAACGGCGATTCGTCAAGAATAAACATTGCAAAAAAAATCTTATTTCATTCTTTTTTTTAATCAGGTAACTTCACTGGTAGATGGTGGGAATGTTGTGGATGTAATAACAGATCTTTATTTTTATCAAAGCTTTTGGCAGAATGTCCTATGACATTCTGATTAGCAGTATAAGTAAGTGATCATCCTTGAGTGCAGGGCACACAACACTGGGCTCAAGTTATAGGAAACCAGATATCTCCTGAATATCACAGAAAAACTTCCTTGCTCTTAGAGCAGTAGTCCACTGGAAGTAATTACATCAGGAGGTGATGAGTTCTCCAGTTCTAGAGGCATTCAAGGGAAAGTTACTAATCCAACAGATATACTTTGATTCCTGCATTGACTCAGTGACCTTGTGGTCTTTTCCAACTCCATTATTCTATAATTCTATAATTCAAATGCATATGAGACAACTGTAACCTGTACTCCATGTTCACTGTGCTTTCCATGGCTGCGATTTCACCACATTGTTTTGTAGCTGCTTCATTTTAATCTAGATTGCAGAAAATGTAACAACAAAGACCCAAAGACTGTACCAGAGGTTGGCTATTTATATTTCAGAAATACAGTGCATGGTTCATCAGGGCATGAGCAAAGTAATCTCTCTGGTTGAGTTTTTCACTCCAAGGAAGAGAGACACTAGTGCTTCTGGTCTGTTGCTGAAGGGAATAGGGAATGGCTAGAGATTCTTTTGTTGTTAATGTGTTTTTTCCATGTTGGTTTTGATGCTTTTTCTTTCAAATTACTGGTACTTTTAAAATATAGGAAACACTAATTTACTGTATTGTAAAACTGATAGTAGACTCTCCCCCCCTCTCTCGTCTCCTCTCTCTCTCTGTATGCATGTGCACATTTGCACAGTTGGACACACAATATACTGTCACTCAGAAAACAATATCCAACATAGGAAATTGGCAGATGTGCAGTTGGAGTAACAGAGAAAATATCAAGACATTATGTGCACCTGCTTATTGAGAATTCAAGTGACACGTGGTGTAATTTAACACAAGTTATTCATTTGTTTATAACAAATTCCATTTTTGCATGATTCTGTATAATTAAAACTCAGATCTAGGTGTCAAACTTCAATAAATCTCTCTTATACAACTTGTACAACTTTCAGAAACAGTATCTTCTTGTTCCTTCCAGGTATAGTCACAATGAGTTGAGATAGGAGAATCTTTTTGTTTTAATTTCTGCCACATTACAGGGGACACAGCAGGAGCCTCCCCAAAAATATGAGGAGCAAAAATTGCGCCCTGTAGGCTGACCCTGTTGAATGAGTTTTAAACTCAGATTTTGCAACATAAGAATTCAAAGTCTCAATTTATCCTGCAATTCAGCTTTATTTTATTTTGTTTTCCTTTAAAATCCAAGTAATTTTCAGTATATTCATGAAGAAATTCTGCATGTCACTGACAGTTTGTGTTTGAACTCAAGCAGTGGGAAGGAACTATTAGTTAATGCTCAATAGACTGTAGAGATGGACATGAAACGGAAAAAAAATGTTCCGTTATTCATTATTCGTTTTGTTATGTAATGAAATGAATAACAAAAATTGTCCCAAAAGCAGACATAGAAGACCATGTTAAAGAAATTGTTAAAGAAAAGATACTAGAGACAGACATGAGGGAACTAGAAAAACCAATTCAAGAGGAAGAGATTGGAGCAATTATTGATAAGCTAAAAAAATGGTAAAACCCCGGGTTGTGATGGACTAGATTCAGATTTTTATAAATTGTTTAAATCAGTTTTAGTTCCAAGATTAATTGCCCCCCCCACTTGGAATGACGAGTCGAGGCAGTGTATTGGGGTAAACTGGGCCACACTTTATTGACAAACAACAACATAACAACAACAGGAGGGGCCAAGCATCTTCTCCATTTGGTCGGAACCCCGGGGTCTCCCGGGACCCCTCCGACCGGCAGCCTTAGGCGAGCCTTCAACCCCCAGGTGGTGCTGTCATAGGACAGCACGGCCTAGGCCGGTTAATTTGGTTTCCTCCTCCCTGCTTGTTATTCTCCAACCTGGGTAATTCCCAGCGCAGGGAGGCACTAGCCCTCCCCCACCCCAGCCCCGAGACCTCCTGGCCCGCAGTGCTGTGGCGAAGGGGCGTTTAGGTTTTACTTGCCAATGGTATGCTCCCTGCTGCCCTCCATGCTTTTAGCCGCCAAAGTGTGACCGATAAACAATTTCTCAAACATTTAACTCGAGGAACCAGTGTGGGATAGGCGAAAAATCCCCGCCCTCACCAGCCAATCTAGAGTGCGGGTCAAAAATTCCTATCCGGCCCCTAACAAGGCGACCAGTAAAACTCACACTGGCCCTAACGCGGTGGGTGGGAGGGGAACGCTGCCAGAATGAACTGATGGCTGGGGGGGAGGAGCCACCCTCTATAGGGCGCTCCTCCCCCCGCCCCTGCAGGACTTCCGTGTCCTGCCTCCTCTCCTCGCCCTCCACGGAAGGAGCAAATCGGCTCCGCGGGGGACAAGCCGCCCGCGGAGCTAGCAAAATACTCTTCAATAGAATCTTACAAGGAGATAAAATACCATTATCTTGGAAACATTCATTAATAATTCTCATTCCAAAACCTAACAAGGATGTGATGGACCCTAGTTCATATAGACCTATCTCATTAATAAATCAAGATGCTAAGATTTTTACTGCAATATAAGATAATAGAACGAATGGGCTTATTGCAAAATATATTATGGAAGATTAAAATGGGTTTCTAAAGGGAAGACAAATGCCTACTTTAACTAGAAGAGCGCTGAATATTATATATGATGCAGAAATGAATAAACAGAAGGCTGGTATTCTATCATTGGATATATTTAAGACTTTTGATTGTGTGGAATGGCCAACACTAAAAATAGTGATTGAAAATTGGGGGTTTGGAATGAAATTTAGAGGGGTGATAGATCAATTATATTCTGAAAATACATCTGAGATAATAATTAATGATGGGATTTCAGATCGGATATCTCTAGGCCGAGGTACTAGACAAGGCTGCCCCCTCTCCCCATTCTATTTTGTTTAATGATTGAAATGTTTGCGGATAAAATAAGGAATGATGAGTTAATTAGCAGATTAGGTACTGATAATAAAGTAAAGATTAATTTATTTGCAGATGATTCCTTATTGACAAGTATAGAGAGTATGAATAGAGTTAAATATCATTTGGAGAAATTTGGGTCAATATCTGGATTGAGGGTTAACTGGCAGAAATCTCAGGTTATGTTGTTTAATCATAACAAGGAAGAACAAGAAGTGCTTACCCATAACTACGGATGTAAGATAAGTAACTCAATTAAGTATTTAGGTATAGAATTAGTAAAGGACACACGGAAACTAAAGGAATTTAATTATAGTAAACTGAAGAAAGAAATTAAGAATAAAATGTTAGAATATTCAAGTCTAAAACTTTCTTGGTTTGGGAAGATTGCATTGGTGAAAATGAAAATTTTACCAAAGTTAAATTTTTTCTTTATGATGCTTCCAATACAGTTAAGTAAGGATGACTTTAAATTTTGGCAAGATTTAATTAATAACTATTGTAACAGGGGTAAAAAAGCTAGAATAAACAAAAAATATTGGTATATGGCCCAAAATAAAGGTGGTATAGGTTTACCGAATGTTAAAAAATTTTATTTAGCAAATCAAATAAGGTTTATTGGGGATATTGTGTTTAGTCCTGGAAGATTAATATGGTGGAAAATGGAATCATCGGAAATAAAGGAGGATACTGAAAAATACTTATTTGTCACTATTAAGAAAACAAAGTTAAATGAAATTAATAACCCCTTTCTTAGATCTATGTTAACTGCATGGTATTTACATAAGAAAAAAATATGTCCCTCAGACTCACCATTGAGATCTGTAACTGAAATGGAGAATTTCCCTACAAATTTGAAAGTTTTCAAAAAAGTATTTAGGGATAAACAAGTGATTAGATTGAAAGACTGGATAGGCAAGATGAGAGGGAAAGTACAAATGAAGGAAATTCTCCAAGGTAGGGATATATCTTGGTTTAATTTTATACAATTAAAGAAATGGATTGATACTTGGATAAAGAAAAATAATAAATGCAGAGAGTACACAAAATATGAACAACTCTTGTTGTATGAGGATACTCAGAAGGAAATAGTAGTAAAAGGTATTGTTAGTAAACTATATAAAATTATTTCAGATAGATGAAAATAGGGGAGGATCTGGATTGAAATTATTGTGGCAACAAGATTTTAAAAAAGAAATAAGAGAAGAAGACTGGTGTGGGAGAACAGGAGTTAACAGGTTAATGGTTTCATAAGCTAGCTTGCAGCTACCATTATCAGCAAGGCTTGCCATGCCAAGGTGCCATGCCAAGGTGTTTATGTCATGATGTACTCTGCGCATTCTCTAGTCATACACAGTGCTATTGTTTCACTTTATCTCTGGATTAGCCAATGATAGCAGCTAGATGTGGCTTCATGCATACGTATTGTGACCTACTTTTGTATACAATAAAATGATTGTCGTGGGGGGCGCATGGCAGAAGGAACCAGCTATGCTGTTGGGGATTTGCTTTCATCATTGTGGTTTGCTACCAGCCTCATAATATCACAGACTTTACTGGTCTTCGTGACCATATGAACAGTGACGAGGCCTTACTGGCAGATTATAACAATGTTGCCAGCTGGGGTCCAGCCACCAAGCGACTCCCTAAATCTGCTTTTACGACTCCCCAAATCTGCTTTTACTATTTATACCCCAAATGTTGTAGTAGGGAAGGGTTTCACTTGCACCCATATGGTAAACTGTTCATCCAACTCACAGAAGCCCCATTGTCACAATACTGGTACCACACAACTGAATTGTTCTGTTATTGTTAATTCATCATTTCTTTTTTTCACATGTTTTGCTACTATGGATGGTTCTGGTCATGTGGTACTTGAACCTTCAACTACATTCCAGCTAACCTATCAGATTGTGTTTGCTGTCTCTCCCGACTGACTGTAGTCTTGCCTCAAAGACAGGAGGGCCTGTCTCGACAATGCCAGGACACCTCAGGGCGTCCTTTGGGAGAGTCTTGCTCTGGGGATGTCCTAATTCAATCTGAAGCTCAAGCATTGGGAGGGGTTATTATCCCTGCAGTTCAGGCTTTTGCAAATTATAAAAATATCAAAGCTCTTGCCTGCTCCCTGGCTAAATCTATTAATTACATTTCCAAGGAATCAGCATTGTTGGGTAGTGAACAAATTGAAATTAGATAGGCTACTTTAGACAACAGAGCTGCCATTGATTTTATACTGCTGAAATTGCATTTGGGCTGTGAATCAGTGCCCCACATGTATTGTTTTAATATCTCTGATCATAGTAGTGCTATACACCACCAGGTGCAGGAATTCTACGATCTCACCTCTCACGTTACTGAGAATGTAGATCCCTAATGGTGGTCCAGCTTAAAGTCTATGCTTCCAAATTAGGGATGGGTGAGACAAGCTTTGATTGCTCTGCTCATTATTGTGGTATGCCTTATTATTATAAGTTGCTGTGTTTAATGTATATCTACTATATCTCAGATTTTTGCTAATTGCTAATTCTGGTTTCACGCAAAGACAAGTGTACTGCCATATATGGGAAATAACTTTGATGATGCTGTTTATACAAGCTCACTGCTTTTTTAAAGTAAGAAAAGTGGGGATGTGGGAGAACAGGAGTTAACACGTTAATGGTTTCATAAGATAGCTTGCAGCTACCATTATCAGCAAGGCTTGCTATGCCAAGGTGTTTATGTCATGATGTACTTTGCTCATGCTCTAGTCATACACAGTGCTATTGTTTCACTTTATCTCTGGATTAGCCAATGATAGCAGCTAGATGTGGCTTCATGCATACGTATTGTGACCTACTTTTGTATACAATAATATGATTGTCGTGGGGGGCGCACGGCAGAAGGAACATTCTCTATCTTTTGCCCAGATACCACGTCTGCAGACTCCATTCTTTCTGACTGCACCCCTTAAGGGCTGGTTTTCGCTTCAGACTGGGCTAAAATATGGAGAATGAGAATACTTAGATCTATGTCTGTTAGAATAAAGAAAAAAAATCTTTAAAATAAGTTTAAGATGGTATTTGACGCCAGTGAAATTGAATAAAATGAATGCAAATTTTTCTAAGCTTTGTTGGAAATGTGATAATGACATTGGTACCTTTTATCATTTGTGGTGGGAATGTAAAAAGATACAGAAATTTTGGAAAAGTATTTTTAAAGAACTAAGTGACATACTAGAAATGACTATAGAACCCAAATCTGATATTGCTTTGTTATCAATATTTGTGGATCATAGTTATGATATTAAAACTAAAGAGTTGATTACAAATTTGTTGGCAGCTGCTAGATTAATAATTGCTAGAAATTGGAAATCTAAATATGAACTATGTTTAGAAGAATGGTATAATGAAGTATGGAATAGTGCTTTAAATGATAAATTGACTTATTCTCTCAAGGTTAAAAAAAGGAGAGTTAAAAAGAGATATTTCCATGATATATGGGGTAGATTTATTGAATATGTGCTTGTACGGGATAAGGGTAAGGTTTCCGCGCAACAATCAATTTTGTTCTGGAGGGGAGGATGACGAATGTAAATATGAAGAGTGATCCTGTTGGTGAAGGGGTGCACTGTTGTTGATGTTTGTCTTTTTTAAATGTAATTTAAAAAAATTAAAAAAATTTTTTGATGAAATTGGAACGAACCGAACAGAACCACGAAAATTAGGTTCATTACATTTTGTTTTTGTTAATGGCGACGTGCAATGAAATGAGCTGTTTTTAAATGTTAAAAATGTCCTGAATATCTGTAAAAACCCAGCAATTATTATTTATTCTGCCTGATAATACCTACCAGGGGGTTAGGGTCCTTAAAACATGCATTTATTTCTTTTCTCAGATCGCTGTATTTTTTTTTTCCTTTAAGGGGAGTTAGGGGACATTGACCCAAAATGGCTCCCAGATGCCTAATATTGATTGTTTGTGTATTAAAACACCCTGGACATCCGTAAAAACAAGGGGTTGCAGTCCTTAAAATGTTTGTTTTTGTCTTTCTCCCATCGCAATGTATTTTTTATTTTCCTTTTAAGGATGACACAAAATGGATTCCAGCCACAAGATGGATGCAAGCCATGTGGTGGGATCATGTAAATTCTTGGACAATTTCAACCAATAGCATGCCCAGGTTGCAGACTGGGTAGGTGTGGCAGCCACAGGGGGCATAAAAAGCTTTGGCAGCCCCCATCCTCCTTGCAGTCTGCGGTGGGAGTTAGGGTGGGATTGCTGTCTCTGCAACTCATTATTTTAGGCCACCCAGGCAGGTGTGTGTCTCTGTGTTCCTGTCGGCTGCAGCCTGGCTCTTAGGGGAGAGAAAGAAGAGATTTCTCTTGCAGACTCCCTGTGTGTGCGCGTACCTCTCGGTGAGTACCCTCCCCTGCCCCACAGTGCAGTCACTCTGCGGCTGCCTTATGCCCTGGGCAACACCTGCCACTGCCTTTGCAGCCTCCCTGCATACTTAGTCTATACTGTGTCTCTGCCAGCATCATTTTTTTTAGTGTTTTCCCTCTGGTCTGGGGCATTGGGGGACGTCCGTGCGTGGAAATGCTTTAAGTCATGCAAAAAGCGGGTAAAAACAAAAAATGAAGAAACAAAAACAATTTTTTTCAAAAAATTCACAAAAAACAAAAATGATCCAAAACAGACCCACAACAAAAAAATAAAAAACCGAAACGTCATTTTTTAATTTCATGCCCATCTCTAATAGACTGGCAATCACCCCTGCCCAGAAAAGTTCATCACAGTCAAACCTGCTAAAGACAGCATTTTCACAAAAATGAAGGAACTTAGGAGACCCACTAGGCCAGTGTTTGCGAACCTATGGCATGGGTGCCAAAGGTGGCACTCTGAGTCATATCTGTGGGCACCCAACATCGCCTACCTGTATTCAGGTTAAATTGCTGTATTGGCACTTTGTGGAGGGAAACAGTGGGTTTTGAATTGCAATTTGGGCACTCGGTCTCTAAAAGGTTCGTCATCACTGTACTAAACCCTGCATCACCTTCAGAAATGTCCAACCAGGTTAATCCTTAATTCATTCAATAAAATGTTATGTTCTTAAAGCTGAATGTTTGTTTTGCATTTCAAATATTTTCAGGCATAAACATGATGAAGACATCTGTCTTTTTAGTATTTCTCATCTTCAAAACTCTTATCTCTAGCAATACAATAAATATGCAATCTATAGTGTTTACAAATATGATAAGAATTAACACCTGTCCCTGAGAAAGAGTCATACTGAAATGCTTTAGGCTTCTGATGGGTCCAATTCACACATATCGCTCCCACCCAAAGTTTGCCCCCCTTTCTCACCATGACTGCTTCTTCTCACAAAACCTCTTTTGCATCTCTCTGAAATTTCAGCTGCCGCCGTAGCTCTCCAAGCTAAGACATTATGAGCTTGGCTGTAGGGAGACAAATTTCTAAAGATGTTGCTGCTCATAAAGAGCCATTAACTTTCTTTTCTGTGGGAAGAAGCTTTTATTCCTCCAGCTCCTACCGGGACAAATTATAGCAATCTCCTGTTCAATGGGGAGAAGAAAATGCATGCATGGGGGTCCATTTATGCCAACTTCTAAAAGCCGTGCCCTACAAGCATCTGGTTCAGTCTACAATGTGTGTATATAACATGCATTATGATGCAAATTGGATGAAAGTGATTGTTAGCAATTGCCCAAGTGCCTCACCCGCCATCAATCACTTATGATAGGCTCTAGCTTCCTTACAAAGCAAATGAGACCAAGATGCCTGGCTAAGTGCCTAACAAATTCAACTAGAATTTCCCCTCCATCAAGGATAGATAAAGCTCAGCGGTGAAGAGTGTAGATACCACTAGATACCGTAGTTATATTTAGCATATGCAAAAAATGATACCCAAAGCCTAGTTCTCAATTAGCCAGCATTATTGTGTCATGACATTCATAGCAATGACTGATCTCTATTGCAATCAGCTTTACTGAAAACTGAAAAACACAATACAATCCACTGATTTTTATATCTATATATATTTCATTCATCTAACACCACATGATGCCAGAATCCCCAATCTATCTCTGATTTTATGTCTTATCTTGGTCAAAATGAAACCAAAGCCCGTTGTATTCATGTTGCCCATCTGGCAACACATAAACAACCAGCCACTTCTGCTCAGTATTTTTGCATTTTGCAAAGATATGATAGCAGAAAGTGGTCAGATGCAGCTATCTGCTAAAAATAACATCTTGATATATGGAAAATGATTTGGGCAAATTTATGAGTGGGGCAGCATTCATCCTCAACTCCTGGGGAGTCCATTACACAGTAGCCTTCTTCTGTCACCGAACTGGGCTTAAAACCCCAATGCAATTAAGATATTTTGGGGACAAAAAGCTGAGATCGCCAATGAAAATCTGGCAGTGGACTTAGGAAGTGGCAATGTGTCATTGGCAATAGAAGACATACACAAAACATATTTAGCCACCACTGCCTTTCTGGTGTAGGAAGTTAACAAAATGACAACACACATTTGAAGCAATGTGCATTTTCATTGTGGACAACTATAATGGTATGGAGAGCCAAAATCAACAGTAAGCAGATCTAGACCCAAGCCACCTTTACCTTTACCTTCCTTCCTAGTCACAGAAACAACACTCAAATACTGCAGGATAGTTCCTTACGTCTAGCAGAACTTAAGTGCAGTGTTATCTATAGTTGCTTTCAGAACTGTCTTGTAGTGACCCCAGGAATAGTGATGTTTTTAAGAACTTTCACACCCCCAGTGAGTCTCCATGGCTGAGCAGGGTTTCAAACCCAGGCCTTCTGAGTCCTACTACACCACTTTTTTCCATTATACCACACTGGGTATCATTATTTATATAGAGGACATCCCTCTGATTTCAGCCAATGGGGTTACTGCTAAATAAAGACTTATATTATTGTCTGGAAAGGGGATATATTTCCCAGTGGAGCTCCCAGCTTTGCTCCTACCAGCAGGAGGAGGTCATTAAGCAATAAACTCCACTATTTTCATTGGTGAGCATCTTTGCAGAGATATGCCTTCCAGTTATTCTCGTTTTTCAGGGATATCTTGGGCCATGTTGGCAGTAATGCTTTTCTGTATTAGATATTGGGACAAATCAGAAAAACAGTTATTTGTTTTGATTTGTGATTCATCAGAGTTAATGAATCCCCAAAAATGAATGTACTATTTTCCCCCTGATTACTTGATTCAGAACTTATTTTACTTTAAATCCCTATAAAATGGCTTCCAAGACACCTAGATACAATACTTTCCCTCACTCTACAAGTCCTGCAAGTTTAGTGAAGATTGGGTTTAAGACATCTGAGTTATATTCCTACAAGGTGCACCCTTCCTGAAAAGTACCCTTTAGCAACTAGCTTGGGAAAACCCAATCTTCCCGGAATTTGGAAGGACTGCAGAGGAGAGTCAGGGGAAGCTTCTCTGTAAGTTTGATCCAATCATAAAAAGGGGAAATGCTACCATGGGAATGACTCTGCCTATTAGGCACAGTGAGGTGCCAGCTGATGCATGCCGGATGTACAGCAGAGTAATAGAGGATAGACATGTAGTGCTACAACCCTTTGTTCCTGTTACCCTCAGGTATGTGAGAAATTACTTTAGGACATGAAAATATGACTATTGATAGGCCACTTCATTTTTGCCTCCATGAAGATACGAATACAAATAACAGACACACAGGTAATGTCATGTACTGGTGGCTGCAAGGCATGCATACCCATAGTCATCCTCCCTGTGCCAATCCCAGCACAATCCAGCCTGCCCTTCCCTGTCTCCCTGCATGGCTGACTGCTTCGTTGGGACAGAAACTGTCCCTGCTGTGCCAACGAGGGGTCAGCTGGATAGGGAGGAGAAGGGTCAGCTGGTAAAAGGGCTCTTGCTGCAATTTGTGCATTGAGGATTATGAAGACCATGCATGCCACACAGCCGTCAATAAGGAACCAGTCCTGTTCAGGGAGATGGTAGTTGGATCGCATTAGCATCGCAGGTGCCAATATTCATATCCATATCCTCAGGGATATATTTACAAATGGCCCAAATCTCAATGTCTCCCAGCACTAAATACAATGATTAAAAAGTGTAGATTTCTTTTTTTAAAAAAGGCCAATATTTAGCATACAATATCACATCAGCTAGAAAAACATGCAGCATTTTAAAGATGCTTGCATGAAATGAGTGAAAATCTAAGACACATTGCAAAGATGGCCCAACCTTTAGCATAAGATACAAGAAAAAAATAAAAAACATGCATCATAGTTGAAAAAGTGTGTAACACAACATGCCTTCTTCCGTGGCTACCATACTTTATCACGTAAATAAAATACCATGACCTAATAATCGCCTTACAGTTTTAAAATTCTTAAAAGTAAACTATAATAATGGATTGCACCACAGATAAACATATTGTTATATCATCCACTTAGCAACTGGTGAGGAAATCGCCATGACCCCCCCCCCCAAAAAAAAAAACATTGCAGGCTGTCAAGTCAGTTCTGTCTCACTGCAAACCTTTCCAGGCAGAGATTACTCAGAAGAGGTTTACTCGGTCCTCTTCTCTTGGGGGGTGCCCTGCGACTGTGCAGCTTAACCAAGATCTTGCAGGCCATCTCTACTTGCAGAGGGCACAGCAGGGAATTGAACTTTACAACCTCTGGCTCTGCAACCAGATACGTACATTACTGAACGATCCAGCTGGCCCAACCTCTCATAACGAGAAGAAATGCAAGTCTAGTAAAGGAACATGCTAATCTCAAAACAAATCCCTCTACTTTATTTTGTTCTTCATAAACAGTACACATTTAGTAGAAGCAGATGGATGTTTTATACAAAGCCTCTGAAATGCAAAAACAAACAAAAACAAAAACAAAACCTGATTGCTTAGTAATGTTTCTAGGAAAATATATATATAATAAAATAGAAATAAAAGTAGAAGAGCTGTATGTATAAAATGCCAGCTTGAGCTCTGAGCCCAATCTACTGCCTCTCTGTGCTTTAACCTCATTTATCCTTTAGGTACTTACAGAACCATTTTACATTTGAGCACTTAAAGGATTAAATGAAATACATGGAAACGATTATTACTGCACACAGCAAACCTAATGTTTAAGGACATGCTGTTTTGTTGCAAACTCAAGCTGCATTTGCACTCTATGCAGCCTTTGCAAGCTTTTCAAAGGAGGCAGTGATGAATCGCACCGTTTCAAACACTCCAGTACTAATGAGAAAACTGCTAGTAATATGCATTTTGTGTCTCTGCCTTTTCTGCAAAGTAACCCAAATACTGATTCCCTCTGCATTTAATCTTTAAAGTCAAATGAAATGAGATGAAGGCTGCCTAAGCTTAAACAATGGTTATGTTGATGGCTTACATTAGTCCCTAAATGGCTTATGCATTTTGCATTGATATCATTATATAGGTATATTGATCTTTAAATATTTGTCTTTGCACTGTACAGGGCACATATTTGATAGCACAATATATATATTTTTAAAAATAACAGTTATCTTATTGAATGATGAATACAACAAAACAGTATAAACACTAATAGAGGAACAGGTAATTATCTCACATGATTGCAGATCTAGATACCTGTCAAACATGTCTGCAGTGAATAAACCAAGGGAGAAATCTGAAACACAGAGCAAATAGGAACTGAGATTCCATTTTAGGGGGGAAATTGTCTCCGGTGTTGAAATTGTAAATTGAGATAACTGCAGCCAAAGCCTTCAGAAGGAACTGCTGCTAACCTGAAATATCTGACAGCTAATTCATTGTGTGGAAGGAAACCATAATGGTAGAACATGTCACTCTGCACATACTCAGGAGCACTATTACTTCATAGTAATCACCCCAGTCCTGGCTCGCTTGCATTGGCTCCCCGTTGTCCTCCGGATCAGGTTCAAGGTCCTGGTTTTGACTTTCAAAGCCCTCCACAACCTGGGACCAGAGTACTTGGTGGAGCGTATCTCTCAAAGGTCAACCGGGTCCAGACCCACGAGACTGGCACAGGCGTGCTCACTGAGGCTGGCCACACCCAGAGAGGCACGGAAATCGCGTACGCGAGACCGCACCTTCTCTGTGGTGGGCCCCATGCTTTGGAATCATCTCCCCAGTGAGCTGCGCCTGACAGAGTCCCTGCCCACCTTCAAGAAGGCCCTGAAGACCCACCTCTTCAGGGAGGCATTTGGCGACCTTCTTAATTAGTTTTTTCCCCCCTTGCTTTATTATGCATGGGTCTTGCCGCCATCTTGCCCCCCTGCATTAATTATGCCTTGTCTTGTTTTTCTGTCCATGTTTTTATTACCTGGTTTTATTGTTGTGAGCCGCCCAGAGTTCCCAGTGGGAAGATGGGCGGGACACAAGACTAATAAATAATTAAATAATAATAAATAAATATGTTCTGGCCATGAAAATGTGATCTCACTGATTCCTTAAAATTCAATCTTTCCAGTGGAGTGTGAAAGAACACACACTATTTGATGCATTAACGCCTACCCCCATGAGCCTAATCCATGCAACCACACATCTAAATCAGCCTTCTTACTCAATAATTTCCCCAGCATCAGCAACTATATTTTGGTTAGGGATATATTTTTGCCTTCTTTAGCCTTTATTGGCTTTCTTCACATTGACAGAGATTTTTGAGAAGTTGTTGCCCCTTGATTAATATGTTTATTTGTGTTCACTGTAACTGGCTTTATTGTGCTGTTCTTACTCTGCAGCTGGTTTTATTGTTAGTGTATACATCTGCTGCTTTTAATGAAGATGTTTTGCATATCTTTATTTTGTCTTACATAATTGCTACTGTGTTTTCAGTTGTTTATGGTTTTTTTATGCATTTCCTCTTAGCACAAGCTACCTCGGACTGATTGGAAAGGCAAATTACACATTTCCAAAATAAATACAACAGCCTCTATTCTGACATTATGTGCTTTCAGAACAATCAGAAACCATGGGAAATCATCCATTTTAAAAAAGTAAGGCAGAGAACATGTTGAGAGGGATTCTTTGCTGCCATTTTCAGGTAGTTGATCTCACTGTTCTGTCATAGGTCATCTACTAAGACTGGACGTTTCATTACTAAACATCATTGTTATGCAGCAATGTTTGCAGTTACTCACTATGCATTACTTATAAGTAGTATATTCCCAATTTCTTTACTGAGCTACAATTTTTTCTTGCCTTTAATTAAAATCAGACTTTTGGATACAAAAGTCCCAAAATGGCTAAAATCATCCTCTCCAAATGTTGAAAAATAACTAATTGTTTCTCATTACACACAAAAAAGTAATACAATTAATAGCTGTTACCTGACTTTCTGAAAATAATGTTGTTTTCCCTTCATTACTAACAAAGTGACATATAGCAACACCACTTGTAAGACACTGCTTCCAAGCTCTGCATGAAATAAATAACCAAATCGTTCCTGCTGGACTTGGTCTCTGTTGCTGCATGGGCACATGGTTTGGTGGGCGGTGCTTTTGGTGCGTCACACTTCAGATACTATAAATAGTGCAACACTGCTTTACACTTTCCTGCCATCACTTGCCCCTGCATTTCTGAGTGTAGCTGAGAGGGAAATGTCAGAATGAGGAAACCTCCAGACTAGGCTACTATGATTCAATGTCCTCCAAATACATTGGTTCCTATTCAGTTCTACAAGGGTCTGCCTTGCCCAGGTAAGAATGGGTCTGACCAGCATGCCCACACATTCTTAGTGTCAGCCATGGGAATTGCCAGACCAAAAGTTCCTGTCCCTGCATGATGCGGACTCTGACAGCTGCCTCAGGTTACGTTTCCCAAGGAATATGGAATGGATAGTGCT
>JAHTLZ010000129.1:67935055-67945425 GCA_023846285.1 Phrynocephalus versicolor
GGGAACTCAGGGCAGTTTACACAAAAAATTAAAAACAATAACATGTACAACAAAGTGAAAAAATATTGGCAAGAGGCGGGGGGGGGGGAACCAGTACTCCCCTAGCAGATACCGAAGGTGTCCCTAAACAGCAGGTCTTTAAGACTTTTCTAAAAGACGCCAACGAAGGTGCCTGCCGTATCTCGCTCGGCAGGGAGTTCCAAGTTGCAGGGCCACCCACTGAGAAGCCCCGTTTGTGGGTGGACACCTTGCGGGCCTCCTTCAGGGTGGCGACCCGGAGCGAGAGGGCCAAGGAGGATCGGGTGGGTCGGGCCAGATCTAATCATCGGGAAATATGCTCTGCCAGATAGTCAGGGGCCAAGCCATGGAGGGTTTTATAAACCAAAACTGACACCTTGAACCTTATTTGGGAGGAAACGGGCAACCAGTGCAGGCGAGCCAGGATGCGGGTGATGCGGGCAAACCTTCGTGCACCAGCCACCAACCTGGCCACCGCATTCTGGACCCACTGCAGTCGCCAAACAAGGTTCAAGGAAGACCCATGTAGAGAATGTTGCAGTAATCTATCCTCGATATGACCAGCGCCTGCACCACTGTCCTCAGGGAGTCCCCATCCAGGTACGGGTGAATCTGGGCAATAAGCCTAAGATGGTAAAGGGCCGACCTGGTCACGGCTGCCACCTGGGATTCCAGGGACAGATCCAGATCCAGGACGACACCCAGACTCCTTATTCTTTGCACCAGCTAGAGGGCAGACCCACCCAGACTGGGAAGAGGGCCACTGTACCCATCTGGGCCACCCCCGAAGAACAAAACCTCGGTCTTTCCAGGGTTGAGCTTGAGTCTGTGGGCCCTGGTCCAGTCCAAAACTGTAGCCAGACAGCGATCCAAGGTCTGGATGGCCTCCACTGCACAGGTGGAAAAGGAGAGATAGAGCTGTGTGTCATCAGCGTACTGATGACAGCAAGCTCCAAAACTCTGGATGATCTCAGCCAGCGGCTTCATGTAGATGTTAAAGAGCATTGGGGAGAGGGACGACCCCTGTGGCACCCCACAAGAGAGTGTCCAGGGGGATGACAAGTCACCCCCCAAGCTCACATACTGGGTGCGACCCTCAAGGAAGGAGCGGAGCCAGCCGAAGGCCAGACCCCCGATCCCCACCTCAGAGAGCCGCCCCAGGAGGATACCATGGTCGACGGTATCAAAAGCCGCTGACAGGTCGAGAAGGACCAGCAGGGTAGAGCAACCCCTGTAGGCCCTCCTCAACAGATCATCATGCAGAGCGACCAGAGCCGTCTCAGTCCCATGACGCGGCCTAAACCCAGATTGGAAAGGATCCATGACATGGTTCTCCTCCAGGAACGACTGGAGACGCAGGGCGGCAACCCGCTCGATCACCTTGCCCATAAAGGGAACATTGGCTATAGGACGATAGTTAGACATATCGTCTACAGCCAAGCCAGATCTTTTGATAATGGGCTTCACTACGGTCTCCTTCAGTTGACTGGGAAAAATCCTGTCTCTGAAGGATGTGGTGGCAATTAGTGAAGCCCATTCCGGCATGCTCCCTCTGGAGGTCTTGATCAGCCAGGAAGGGCAAGGGTCAAACGGAGAAGCCACAGGCCTGCAGTGTCCCAGGGCCCTGGAGGCATCCACTGGTGTAACAGGCCCAAAGTTGTAACAGGCCCACTGATGTAACAGGCCCGGTTGGTGAAGACTCTTCAAAACTGTTGCCAAGTTGAAGATGGGAATTAAACTTGTAACTGCTTGTTTTGATGTTACCCATGTTCTTGCAGTAAATAGTATAGCGGTTAACAGTGTGCTGCTAAAAACACACAACAAAGTCTCATCTAAAAGGTCAGTTTGTGTATTTCTTTATCTTCTGCACAAAGAAGTTCCATGAAAAGGAATATATCCTGCTATTTCCACCATCCAGTTTTCTTTTACTCACTAGATAGTGTGCCTTTTCCACAATACAGACCATAATACAGACCAGGAAAAATATACTTTCTCTGTGCTCCGTAAAGTTGACCAAATAATAAAATAGGTTGTAAGTAAATATGAAAGCTATATAAGGGAAAATGCTGGAGACGGAGACAAGCATGATAGTGTGTTCTGAAGTCACCAATTCATAGAGTTGCCATAAGTCAGAAGTAGAGATAGGCACAAGAAAAAAACACCAAAAATGCTGTTTTGTCATAATGAATTGGTTCATTATGAAATGAAACCATAGGACACATTTCATTATGAAACACCATTTTTCCTCTAGACACAATGATTCATACTAGAGGAACCAAATTTGGTGGGTAGCTTCTTTGGACTCTTTCCTTTAAGCCCCCTAAATTTGGAGAGGTTTGGGGTGCAGAGGCTGAGTTATTTAACTCCAAATTGGTTCCCCCAGGAGAAAATCATTTGTAATTGAATCGGGAAGCACTTAATAGGTGATTAATCTGGGACCCAGGGGAGCCATTATAGAGAATAACAAATTGTTTCATTTTGTGTCATTCCAAAAAATATTTTAAAAATTGTTAGTAATGAAACGAAAGGAGAAATGAAACAAAAAATATATTTTTATTTCATGCCCATCTCTAGTCAGAAGTGACTTGATGCACATAACAGGTGGGGCAAATAGCTCAGGTAAATGTGTCTTATATTGATTTGGATCATTGGTCCTTCTAGCTCAATGCTGCCAGCCTGACCTGATTATGTCAGGAACTAATGTAAATCTGGAAACTTCTGCATGGAAAACAGTTCCTTTACTGCTTAGATATGAGTAGTAAAAGTGCAGTTGGAGCTCCTCACTCCCTAAGTGGAGCAAAAACTTCTACTTTGGTGGAGTTCTTTTCTTCAACAATGATTAAACACTTATATGATTAATTGCACAATGAATATTATATATGAAGACATGAATCAAATGTACTTTTAATTATCTGACATCTTTATAGCTCTGTACCTGATATAGCAGCTAACAGTTTCTCTTGTCCACATGACTTTTCAATTTCTTCTTAACTTGTTTCTGGTCTCATTTGACTATATGCACTCTGTGCATCATATAATTCTCTGTTAGAGACACACATCTATCAGTATGGGGAAAATACCTATGTATTTTTGAGGCAAAAGTGCTGTATATGAAAGATGTGAAGTAAAGCACAACAATCCATTTCAAAACCCCACTCTGGCAGCCAGTAACGGATGGAAAGTCATCCTGAAGGGAAAGGTCTTTGCTTGCTTACAGAGGAATAGTAAAGATGGGGCCCGCCTGGCTTCCTCTGGGAAGGATTTCAAGAGTTTGGGAGTGGCAAGGCAGAAGGCCCTCTCCCTTGTCCATACCAAGTACACATGGGAAGTGCAATCTCATGCATCCCAGGAGAGTGTCACATTATACTATGGGGGGGGGATCTTCCCTTCCCCCTCATGGGTAAAATGGAATGTCTCCTTACAAAATGGCCATCCTGGTTGAAGACCATTGTTGAAGAAGACCATTGTGCTCATGGTGATGTTGTGCCCCAGGTGGGGATGAAAATGGGGTATCAAGATGGGCACTGGAGAGAATGTGAATCATGATGATGATGACTGAATGATTGAATAATTATCACTGAATGACCTATTACGTGTCTTTATATGAATTTACCATACAAGACTTTTTGTTTATAACCACTTATAACTTCGTGTTTATATCTCCATTTTGGATGGTCTACCATGCATGATTACATGGAATTTTTACTCTCTCTTTAACTGCTCGCATTCTCTTGTTGCTTTCATGTTGTAGGATGTCCCTCAATTCCCTATTCTCATACTTGAATATGTCTTAATTTTATTGGACTATATATTGTCCCTCATTACTGTAAGCTGCCTTGGGTCCATTTTCAAGGAGAAAGGAAGGGTAAGAAATACTCTAAATAAATAAATAAATAAATAAATAAATCAGGATGAGTGCTGGACAGATTGTTGTTTGTTCCGTGTGGCATAACGGAACACAGCATATATATTTTTTGTTGAAGACTTCTGAAAGGCAATATTATATAGGTAAAAATACAAAACATTAAAATAATAGATTCTATGAGATTTTTAAAATGTGCATTCAGTAGTCATTCTGATTCTTCTTGCAGGGAAATCCTCGTGATGTCCAGCAGCAGAAATATGCAGATTATTTAGCCGTGACAAGTAGGGCTGCCGGGGGGGCACAACAAGGAGGCTAGTTTACAAAGCACCTCTGTGAAAGAGATGTTTGGCTGAATAGACCAGCTGCCCTGTACCTAAATGGGGTAAGGGGCTCGCAGCCCTAGCCCACCTCTTTCTATAAAACCTGAACAGTGTGAACTGTCAGGACCTAGAATCATAGAAGCATAGAATCATAGAATTGGAAGAAACCTCAAGGGCCATCTAGTCCAACCCCCTGTCGTGCAGATACCCCCATCACATCTCTCCCATGGCTGTTCCTTTTCCCATAGACTTGCGTGTCTATAGTATTTGTGTACCTGCAGTAGGAGAAAACAAAGCCATAATCAGCCTCTTGTTGCTGAGTGGGAGGAACGTTCTGCTTCAGCTGTTCGTGTGCTCCAAAGCAAGCTGATATTGGTCACTCCTGATCTAACATGATATACCCTCTGCTCAATAAATAAATAATGTTGATTCTTATCAGCTTTGCTTCCTATTTACTCCTTGAGCTATTTTTAAGCACCATGATGTTTTGCTGTGCAGTGTTCAGAATCTACATTATTGAAGACCTTGAAAGAACTGTCAGAGAAAAAAGCAAGTGAGCAGCAAAAGAACTGGGAGCTATTTTCTGAAAGCTTTAAAATAATTTAATATTTGCTTCAAATATTCTAAGTACGAGTAGGTGAATAACACCACCATCTTTGATGAATTACTGTGTCATATATCCCCCTCTTCCCCTCCCCTTTCAAAACATGTGACCTAAAATAGAACTGGGAACTAGAAGGCCTCAGACAGTTGCTAACATTAAACAATAGTTCTATTTTTAATCAATTTCCCAAGGTCAATTCAACCAAGAAACTGGTGTGAAAGATAGCCCAAGGTATCAATTCTTACCATAGTAGATAGTTAGATAAAGCCTTTATTGGCGTAATAAACAAATGCAGTCTCAACATCCATATTAATAAATATTATATACCAATTAAAGAAGCTCAGTATGATTTAAATGCTCATCTCATATCCGTGCATTGTGCACTGTGTATGTATGTTGCTGTAATACAACCAAAACTATTGTTCTGTTCCAGGCTGGTGTGAATAGACTGTAGTAGCATATATTTATCACAGGCCTAAGACAAAAGATGCCAGAGATTTGCATAGAACTGATAAATATTGATTGATACATACAGGCACAGTTTTAGAAACAATTCCTCTTGTTTAAAGAGAAATACAGTACAAGATGCCTCACTGTAGTCAGAAGTAGAGATGGGCACGACTCAGAAAAAAAATTTTGTTTTCGTTTTCGTTTTCGGCTAGGGTCCGTTTCGTTTCGTTTCTCTTTTCGTGAGCTATTTTCAAAATTTTTCGTTTTCCTTTCGTTACGTAACGAAAACGAAAAAACGAAAACGAAAATAAATTTTTTTTCGTTTCTCCCCATTTAGCTCCATTATGTGTTTTTCCAGTAATGAAAAACAAAAATTGGCTCAAAATTAGTCGTTTCGTTTCCGTTTTCGGTCCATTTTTGAACCGTTTTTCATTTTCATTTCGTTACGTAACGAAAACAAAAAAACAAAAACGAAAACGAAAATATCGCTAAGTCGTGCCCATCTCTAGTCAGAAGCACTATGTGACTTGTGGGCCAGCTGATTCAACTTCTGAACAGTTATTTGTTAATGAAGTGGTTCCCATCATTGTATTCTAAGATGTTCTTGTACTACAACTCTCAGAAATCCTGGCCAACGCAACTAGCAGTGAAGGCTTCTGGGAGATTTATTCTGAGAGTCCAATACATTTCATGTTGTGGTTTGAGAATTTCTTGGGAAAGACCCAACTTTCCACTTTCAAATAAGACTTTGATATGGTTTTGATACATAGTGGGCTTTCCTGACCTAGTTCCTTCATTGGATTTACAGGATAAGAATCTAAAAAAATCATCTGTAATTTTAGAATTAAACAGAAAATTGAAATAAATCATCAGCGTGTCACCAGTTGCCCTGCAATATCCCCAGGCAAACCTCAGAAGAAAATAATGACTGAAGGGCCACCTAGAACACCTGGACCTTCTGTGATTCCATTAAAAATTCACATCCCACTGACACATTTGCTGTATTGCTACTGAATTCTGCTTTTCCCTTTAAAACTACTGTATGGGGGAGTACCTTGTTCTAAAAAAAGATCCCCCCCCCCCCGAAAAAAGCAATTCTGCTTTAAAACAAGACGTGTACTCACCACAAGTCTTGTTTTTGAAAAGGAAATATGGCTGGATGACAGTGTAGCTCATTGTAAGGTAGGAAGGCCAATTTAGTGCCTTGCTTCTGAACAATACACAGCCCTGTGCCAAGCAAATCTCTAAATGGATTTTATATCATATATTAAATCTACGTACTGCCTATGGTTGACATTTTTGGGGTACCAGCTCCCATACCCAAGGCAGCATGGCTATTTGGCTGAGATTCAATAAAGAAACATCTCCAAACTCTACAATGCATTAAATTAGAAGGAAGCTAAACAAGCTTAGTTTGTGTCAAATAAATTTGGACAGCTCAGTTTGTTCAGTACAGTGGTACCTTGTATAAAGGAATTAATTCATTCCAAATGAAATTATGTTAAGCAAAATTTCCTTTATACAAATTCCCATAGGAATGCATTGAAAATGGAGTAATCCCATTTTTATGTTGTACAGATTTTCCCCATAGGCGATTATGTTACACAAATTTCCCCTATCTCCGGATTTTTATGTTGTACAAATTTTATGTTATACAAGCTGTTTGTTATACAAGGGTCCACTGTACCTGAATAAAGAGCCTGAGACTGAGGATTACCCACTGGCCTCCTAAGAGAAGAGCCACCCTGGCTAGTACTAGGAAAGCAGTGCAGTCTTAGAATGTCCCCAGAGTAAGGAAATGGTAAACCACCTCTGAGTATTCTCTGCCTATATAACCCTGCCAAGGGTTATGAAGTCAGGATTGACTTGTTTTGGGAACCTTTCCTTGGGATATGTGTTTTCGGAGGGGCTTCAGTGATTGCACATGCTCTTGGCCAATGTGGCATATCTGGAAGGAAATATTTCCCTTGACCATTTGCTTTTAGGCAAGGCCAAAGGGCTAAAGGGCACCTACCTCCTATTAAAAGCAATGTTTGTCTAAATGCTTCAATGTTTGCTTGTTAGCAATAGATAAGAGAATAAAAGTAAGGCTTCTGAGATGAACATGCCAGTCTTCTGTCTGTGTGTCTTTTCTCAGCTGGCTGACAAAAAGGCATCTCTCTGTGTGTGATTTCTGTATGAAAGGATGTCTTTCATCCTTCTTTCTGTAATCAAAGTCAGTTTGGCTTTGGAACTTTTCCAGCAAATTCCAACAACTTGGATAAGTATTATTAGAATAGAATAGAATAGAATAGAATAGAATAGAATAGAATAGAATAGAATAGAATAGAGTTTTATTGTCATTATGCATATGCAAGATATGCACAATGAAATTAGAGTGCTGTTCCACTACACACTCTAAGCATACAAAACACATAAAACGCATACGACATATAAAACACCATACAAAATGTTAAAAACTCTTAAAATTGCTTACAAAATTTAAAATACTACTTAAAAACTGATTAAGATAGTGCTAAAACTGTCGCATTTAACTTGGATACCGCTCTGTGATAAAAACTGTTCTTTATTTGTCCTTGACCTAAGAGTCCTGTATCTCCTGCCAGATGGCAACAGTTCAAAAAATTGGTGGCCAGGATGCGAAGGGTCTCTCAAAATTCTAGATGTCTTCCTTGAGCATCTGGAGTTGTATAATTCTTCCAAAGGAGGAAGAGGACAGCCCACTATCATCTCAGCAGTGTTTATGACTCTCTGGAGTGCCTTTCTATCTGCCACTGTGCAACTGGAAAACCAGACACAGAGGCAGTAAGTGATAGTGCTTTCTATAAAGCCCCGGTAGAAGGTTACCAACAGTTTCTTAGAAAGTTGTTCCCTCCTGAGAAGTCTCAGAAGATATAATCTCTGTTGGGCCTTCTTAACCAGTGCTTCAGTGTTGGCACTCCAGGTCAAATCCTCCTGTAGAATAACTCCTAAGAACCTACTGTCCGTCACCCGCTCTACACAAACTCCATCAATAATCAGGGGCTGAGTGTCTGATTTCCTTTTTCGATAGTCCACTATAAGTTCTTTGGTCTTGTTGATATTTATTATCAGATTGTTGGTTCTGCACCACCATAGCAGCCGATACACCTCCTCTCGGTAGGCTGACTCGTCTTCACCAGAGATGAGTCCCACTACTGTTGTGTCATCGGCAAACTTGATGATTTTATTTTCAGGATGAGTATGAGTGCAGTCAGAGGTGTAAATACTAAACAATAGTGGGCTCAGCACACAGCCCTGTGGAGTACCCATGTTGAGAGTGAGGGCTGACGACATATAGTCACCTAATCTGACCCTCTGTGAGCGATTTGATAAGAAATCCATGCTCCAGGCACAGATGGAATGACAATTATTATTCAAAAATACCAGGCACAATCAATCCGTTATAAAAATATTGACTGTATTATCTAAGATCAACATAGTATATGTACTGTTCCTAGAACTGCTTTCTTTTTGTAGGCTGATGGTGTTATTGCTAAGATGGTACAGTTCCCCAAACCCCCATGGCAATGGGGACCACTGAAGCGTGTTTCATTCACAATCAAGATGTTTCAATTGCCAGATCTCTGTATTTTGTTATTTTTTCCAATTCTTTACCTTCGACTCTGGCATTTCCTTGAATTGCAAAATCAATGATCCAGACATTTCTCCAATCAATTACTAGTATGTCTAGTGTGCTATGTTCAAGATATTATAACTTTTGAACTCCTAACCTCTGGCTCTATAGCCTGAGACCTAAACCACGGAGCTATCCAGCAACTGAGTTGTTGTTGTTGTTGTTGTTGTTGTTGATGATGATGATGATGCTATACCTAGTTTTGGGGGTAGACTTCATAGAATCATAAAACAGTGAAATAAAATAGACACCAGAAATTATGATAAAAATAAGAGTCAAATCTTAAAATATTGCCAATATTAGCCTAACTTGTCTGAAATGAAATATGACATGTTTCTATGTCTCTCTGTTCCGAAGAAGCTATATGCTTTGGGGATAAGACAGCAGGGTGAGATTATCCACCAAGACTGCAGGGGAAAAATTAAATCTTCACTAAGTAAAACCTGGAACTTGTCATTTTACGTTGGCAAAATTCAAGTCACAGTCTCCAAGAGCCTTGAATTTACATGTGGACATAATTTGGTTCCCTCCACCCCACCTCATCAACATTCCTAAGACATTGTGTCTGCTTCATCAGGCTAAAACAGCTACTATTTTTTTAAGTTATAAAGGAATGAGTTCAGTATTGTGGCTATATATAAGTCATGAATCTGAGTAGGCATGATTCATTAAACACCTGCTAAAAATCTGAGAGTG
The DNA here is from genome assembly GCA_023846285.1 of Phrynocephalus versicolor. Lineage (NCBI taxonomy): Eukaryota > Metazoa > Chordata > Lepidosauria > Squamata > Agamidae > Phrynocephalus > Phrynocephalus versicolor. The sequence goes on from JAHTLZ010000129.1 coordinate 67,944,664, forward strand.
TTCATGCTGTAAATTTACAAATCTCAGAAAATGTCAGTGTTCTATTTGGAAGGATAGGAGCCCCTCCCAAAGCATCTCTAATTTAGTTACACATTCAAAAAGAATGGGGCTAATCTCCCTAGATGGAATGGAGATCATTTCTCATAGTTCTCATGGTCATCAGTAAGGTAGTTTCTAGCAGTAACATATCTTCTGTGCTTTGTTTTAATTGCAAAAGTTTTTTTTTTAACTTGATCATTCAAGGAACTGAATCATAACTATCACAATTTATCTTTATGTGTACTTTACTGGTTTAATTATTTAAAACATCCATGTTTTAGCACCATGATTAAACAGTACAAGGACAGAAGTAAATTAAAATTTATTAATTCAAGAGCTGGTGCCTCTTTAATTAATCACAGCATTTTCTTATATAGTCAGAAAGATTGTGAAGAAAGGTACATTTGTTGTTGTTTTTCTCCAAGTTCTGAAAATCATCTAGAGTCTTGAGACCATTACAGTTGCTTTGTAATTGGGGGGTGGGGCTATTTTGGATGTAGTATGGAAATGGAGGAACTCAGTGAGTTTGGTTATTTGGCTCTGGAGTGTCAGGTTGGGAGTTTGATAGCCCCATGGCACAGTGGCTAAATGCCTGTACTGCAGCTAAAACTGTGCTCACGACCTGGGGTTCAATCCCAGGTAGCCAACTCATGGCTCACTCAGCCTTCCATCCTTCTGAGGTCAGTAAAATGAGTACCCACCTTGCTGGGGGGCAATGTGTAG
>JAHTLZ010000129.1:67951225-67969102 GCA_023846285.1 Phrynocephalus versicolor
CACACACACACACACACACACACACACACACACACACACACACACACCATTTCTCTTTTCTTTTCTAACAGACACTCAAGTTTTTTGTGACCACTGAGTATGCTCACTGAATTGTGTGAGGTTTTTGTTTTTTGTGGTAGTGGTGGTATATGTGGGTATTTCCGGTTTCCCATATTGTTCACACTAAAGCAGTTCTGCTTATATACTGCCCCATACCACTTCAAGTAGTCTCTGGGCGGTTTACAGCTTTTAATTACAGTATGCAGTCTACACATTGCAAGCTAGGTACTCATTTTACTGACCTCGGTACTCATTTTACCAAGCTCGGAAGGATGGAAGGCTACCTGGGATTGAACCTGGGGTCATGAGCACAGTTTTACCTGCAGTACAGACACACTAATGCATTTCCGATTACCATGTATGAGTGTGAAAGCTGGATAGTAAAGACAGCTGGCAGGGAAAAATAGTTAGTTTGAAGAATATGGTGCTAGAGGAGAGCATTGCAGATAGCCTGGACAGTCAGAGCGAAAAGCAAGTGGGTCCTAGATTCATACGTAGAATATCACTGGAGGCAGTCATGTTGAAACCGAGGCAGTCCTACTTTGGGCCCATCAAGAAAAGGCAGCATTCTGTGGAAAAGACAATAATGCTTGGAAGGCAGCAGGAAAACAGGAATATGAAATATGACATGGACTGAATCACTGAAGGAAGCCATAGGCTTGAGATTGTAAGAGCTGAGAAGGGATGCTGAGGATAGGACATTTTGGAAATACAGTGGTACCTCTACTTACGAGCAGCTCTACTTACAAGCCATTCAACTTCAGAGCAGGAAACCATTGGCGTTTTAACTGTGGCCTTATACATTTTAGATGTGGCCTGCTGTACTTACATTTTTAAATATTTTTAATTAATTAATTAATTAATTAATTAATTAATTAATTATTAGCTATGGCTTCTCTACTTATGAGTTGTTTGACCTATGAGCATGCATTCAGAACAGATTAAACTCACAAGTAGTGGTACCACTGTATCTCATTTGTAAGGGTTGACATAAGTCAGGGGTGACTTGATAGCTTGTAGCAACAAGAAATTTCCAATTTGGAAACCCACTCCTTTAAAATAAATGTTAGGATTCCCATTAACATTCTAACACATCTTCCTTCCTCTCTGTCCTTGTCTTGGCTCCATTCCTGTGAGCAATATTCGTAAAGAATGATCGTAACAATATATATTAAAACATACTGAGTTAGAACATATGATGGTAGCAATGTAATGTACAAAGAAAAGACAATGAACAGAAAACATCATGTCTCTTCTTCCTTTCTAAAACCTAAATGTTCAGATATGATACAGCAATTTCTTCCATGCTTTCACATCTACAGCGAGATCCCTGTATCTGCTGACTCACCATTTGCAGGTGACAAGGGGCAAGGACTCTGCTGGCGACACGAGGCAGTGGTAGTGCCCTGTTGGAGACCCCAGTGGCATGAAGGCCTGGTGGCCGCACAACTCCACCACTTTCATCCTCATCATCCTCGTCACTGGTGTCACCACCACTGCCGCTACTACCCTCGTATAAGAGTATTCACTCCTATCTGTGGATTTCCATATCTTCAGGGTGGCCTGGAATCAATCCTCCAAGGATAAATGGGTCCTACAGTAGTAAAAACATAAACCCACATATAAATTTAGATGGTCTCTGTTGTAGTCTTTCAAAAGATATGTTGATGGTTGTGGGAAATAAGTGCTAACATATATGATACAGAAAAACGGTCAAATAGGATATACTCTACTGATATAGATTTTATTCGTTTATGGTACTCTTTTAACATTCTTTGTATACTGAGATACAAAACCCAATAACTATAACTTGCAATATCACTCAGCATTGTAAAGTGAGAAATAAATGTTCAAATCAGAAGGCAAAGCCACTTAGAGCCAATAAAGTAAGAAAATCATGATCTTTTTAAAAAGTAAATTTCCCTAGGGTGTTGCCAAAGGGGAGAAATATTGTAGCTGCACAGTAATGCCACTCTGTTACTGTGCAGGAGAGCAAATGAGCCTTCTATAAGGCAATTCTCAAAAGCTGGCAGCCCATACAAAAAACCCCAAAAAAAAAAAAGATACATTTGAAGTTTAACTTTGGATGAGCAGGAATTTGGCACAGATGTAGCAACAATCTTCGGTGTCAAATTTGGGGAAGTTTGGGCCAAAGGTTTTCAAGTTATAGTTGTTTTTTAGAGTAGAACTGCCCTTCCCATGCAGAAACAAGGAAGGAAGATATTTGGGGGGGGGGTCCATAGAAATAGTCAAAAGACAGTTGTTGTTCTTTCAGAAGATGAAAACTACAAGAACAAACCATCAGGCTTGTTTTAAAGTAAGTAAAGAAGTGACAGTCTTCCAAAGAGTTGGACATTTTGCCAGGTCTCTCCGATAATTATCATTATTAGAGAGTGTTATTGTCCCAGCCCTGAGTATTTTCAACAAACATACTTAGACAAGGATTACTTAGACAAGGCTTCTGACACAAGGGAAAATCATCTTCAGGTCTGTGAAAATCTGAACTTTTGAACCTGGCTATTAGGACTCAATTATCTGGCTCTCAGAAGGATGTCTTTCTTTCATCCTACTGTCCCTCTGCAGTAGGAAGACAATATTGTCTTGTCTAATCAGTTCTCTATTCACATTAAATGTGTATGGTAGAATGGTCTAATTTACTCATATTTGCTCTAGTGAGAATTAGGCTTGACTTTATCGAGCGCCTATTTATCTTCCTTTCTGATGGTCTGTTGTATCCATTTACTACCATCCACACTTGTCAAAAATAACCATCACTATTGCATTGTGTTTCGGTGAGCAGCCTAACTGATGAAGAAGGAATGAACTACTTGGACTACCTGTAGACCACCTTGACTTCTGCTATTGGTGTTGATAACCGTCAGGCTCTGCTTTGCTGTGAAAGCTTGGGACCCTCTTTCCTGCTGGCAACATATTTTGCAGGAGCACTGGTCCATTTCCTGGCACATTGAATTATATTGAAGCACAGTATTCCACATTCATAAAGTATAGGGCTTTTGTTTTTGAAGAACTGAATATACAAATTAATTAATAGTAAACATGTTGCATTAAATACTGAGTGTAGGGCTTGTTCACATTTGTTGAGTGCTCCATGCTAATACCCTAGAAGTGGGTAGGTTGACAAGACGTTAACAGCTGAGATAACATAATTGGAGGAGATTAAGTTAGTTTGTTTCCATATATTCCCTCAAAATCAATTAGAAAAATTTTGGATGAAGAGAAAGCTAACCCAAACACGTACAACTGTTTCTGATTCTAGTAAACCAATTAGCAGGTGATTTATGTATAAATGCCTGTTTGGAAGAAACATTTTATCATCTCTCTAATCCAGGGACTGTGAAAATCAGTAAAGTTATGTTTAGTATGGATGATCTAGTGAAAATAGTTCAATGGATTTTGGCTTTCCTGTAATATTATAGACATGATTTTTGATTCTATTACTACAGTCCCCATATATATATATATATTTCACATGCTGTTAATGCACCAAAATTGTGTGAGGAGAATTAACTGTGATATGTTAAGAAAGCAATCTATTTGTTATCTCATTTGGAATCTTAACTTTGGCAAAACCTTGTCTGTATTAAAGTAGCACCAGAACAGTAATTCATCTTTAATTAGTCTCAGTCAGAGGTAAACATAATTAAACAATGTTTTCTATGGCTAGGTGGCTTTTCTTGAATTTGCTGTAACTTTCCCCTACCTTAATTGGTTTTGTTCTTTTATTGTGTATACAAGGCTGATTAAAAGTTTACAGTTTGAAAAAAAATCCATTCCATGGGTATAAAATATAAGATTTAAATGCTTTCTGTTCTTTTGTGTTTATTCTGGGAACAGAATAATGCAACCTTATCATTTTATTAACCTATATAGATTATATCAGTCTTCTTAGTGACTGGCCGGCAAAAATATTATGACACAAATATTGCATCTAAAGTATGGTGTGTGTATTGGGGGAGTGGAAATGGAAATACCATGAGAATGACCTTAATAAACATATTTAGGTAAAGGATCAAGGTATATTTTAAATAGATTTCTTGTCAACAGATGAGAACAGTCCTTAGGTGTTAAAAGATGTCCAGTTGCCACTAGAGATGGGCACGAAATGAAAATATATTGTTTCATTTTGTTTCTCCTTTTGTTTCATTTCATCTCATTACTAACAAATTTTAAAACATTTTTGGAATGAAATGAAATGCAACAATTCATTATTCTGTAATGGCTCCTCTGGGTCATAGAGGCACCATATTTGGGGCATAGCTTCTTTGGACGCTTCCCTTTAAGCCCTTCCCCCAAATGTGTAGAGGTTTGGTTTTTAGGGAGCTGTTATACAACTCCAAAGGGGGTCCCCCAAGAGAAAATCAATTGTAATTGAGTCAGGAAGTGCTTAATCAGTTATTAAGCTCTTCCCAACTCAATTACAAATGATGTTCTCCTGGGGGACCCCCTTTGGAGTTTAATAACTCAGCCCTCTAAACCCCAAACCTCTACACATTTGGGGGTGCTTAAAAGAAAGATTCCAAAGAAGCTACTCACCAAATTTGCTTCCTCTAGGACAAATCATTTTGTTTCTAGAGGAAAAAGTGGTGTTTCATTTCATAATGAACCAGTCCTACCATTTCGTTTCATAAAAAAATGATTCATTATGTAACACAATGACAGAACAGTGTTTTATTTTTCATTTCATGCCCCTCTGTATTTTCCACTGATTTTTTCCAGGATTATCACCGATTACTCGTTTCCTTCCTTCCTTCCTTCCTTCCTTCCTTCCTTCCTAATTGGTCATTGGAAAGTAGTTATGGTCTTTGTTTGCACCTACGACAGTCCAGATGCAAGGATCTTCCAGCATATTCTATCTAGAAGATGAGCACAATTTTAGCTTCCAGTGATGAGGCAGTCACCTATGGTTTGACCCTCAGTTTCTTCTCCCAAACCATAGTACTTCCAAGATAGGAGTTTTTTCTGTGTACATTTTATTCTAGCATAATGTTCAAGTGTTCTGATTTACCTAATTTATTGTGCCAACAACAGGCTTGCTCAGAAACCAGCCCCTTTATTATTGCATAGAGGATGACTCATGGATATGTTTCTTCTGCTCTGTGCAGCCATCTGTGATTGTATCTTGACATTTGCTTGCCTTATGTACACCTACTTGTTTTTCGTCATTTGCAGCACAGCAGAGAAACACTGTAGAGAGTACTGAAGACAAGGATGAGATAGTCCAAGTGGCAAGGAAATTGTTTATCCCCAAAAAAGGAAGACATAGGATTATTTGTTTGGAGTAAACCAAGGATGGGTAACTTGTAGCCCTTGAGATGGCACTAGGCAGCAGCTCCCCCACTGCTTTCTATTGGCAGAGCTGGCTAGGAATGATAGGAATTAATAGACCAGCAACTCCTGGAAGTTCACCAGCTGCTCCACAAAGGAAGCTGTTCCACAAAAGAAAACAACTTAGGAGCAGTCCTGGGAACAGCCATCATGTTTCTGCTTCATAAGAGTATAGGGACATGAGCACTAACATATTGGTCAGTTCCCAATAAATCTGATAATAAGAGCACTAATCATTTACCTTCAAGTCAATTATGATTTATGGTAACCCTTTTCAGGGGTTCCCAGGTAGTGGAAGTGGTTTGCCATTCATTCTAAAGTGTTTTACATTCCCTTTTCTTCTGGGGGCACTCTTGGGGCTGCACACCTTGCCTGTGGCCACACAGGCTAGCTCTCTTCACAGTAGACACAGTGGGAAATCAAACTCCCAACCTCTCACTCTGCAGCCAGATACCCAAACCACTTGGCTATATCTAAAATCTAAACCAGTCCAGATTAATGAGGTGAGACACAAGAATTGGACTGTAAACATGTACCACATATTATTATAAACAATCAACATTAATATTCCATTTAAATGAGGCCTACAGTAGGGAAGGCTGCCTAGATGCCCTAAGCACATCCAATCTCGCCTGATTTTGGAAGCTAAGCAGGGTCGGCCCTGGTTAGTACTTGGATGGGAGACCACCAGGGAATACCAAGTGCTGTAGGAACTGGCAAACCACTCCAGTATTCCTGCCAAGAAAACTCCAAGGACATGGAGTCACAAAGAGTCGGTCACGACTGTAACGACACACACACACAGTAGGGAAGAAGCATGATTTGTGTCTGGGGGGCAGGCTCACCACAGAACCAGACTTTTCTAGTGAGTTCAGATAATAGCTGGGTATCTTCCCCCCCCCCATGAGAGCCACCTGAGGCTCCCAGCTGGAGGCTACCACTGCCTGTGAGAACCCTGTCTTCTCCCACCCCCACTGCCAAGTCCTCCAGGCTTTCAATTGCTGGGAAGTGGGCTGGCTTACACCCCTATTGAACTCACCTATCTACTCAGGCTTTCCACTATTGTCATGACACTGCATTACTCACTATGCCCCATGGCTCCTCACAGGCCAATACTATGGACTTCAGGCCCCTTTGAATGTCTTTTAAGAATATACCAGGGCCTTACTTGGACAGGTGCACCCATCATGCCAGTATAGCTCAGCTCTCTCGACCTGTATTTCCGGGTGCTCATTTGACAACCTGAGGCCAGCCACCAACCTCATTCTGACCTAACAGTTAACTCTTCTGCATGCCTTATCAATACACCTAGAGTCTAAATCAGCGCTCCACACGTGCTGTGGTAATATGGCTGACCATATTATTCTCAGCACATAAAACTGGGCAACTAGGGCCCACATGTCAGTAATAAGTGACTTGCCTGTTGTTCAAGTTAAATCATTTCCCCCAAGGTGAACAATGATTTCAAATAGCAACTTGGTGCCACCTTGAATGACAAAGCCCGTGAACCCTTCCCATAACAGTCTTCTTCATCCTCCCCATTCCAAGAGTGCCCAGGCCCAAACGAAAAACAGCAGAAACTAGGCTTGAGGCAGAGTGCACACATAAGTGCAAAACCCATGCAAAGTCCATTTTCCTATATGTTGTATCGCTTCCACGTCAAATCCCATAGCTGCGGAATGAATATGTGCCAAATTTCCACCCCCTTAAATTGGCCAATTACATGGCTTGTGAAGTTACTTTCTAAAACTGATATTTTGTTACAGGTGTCCCATCTTTATGTTGAAATAACTCCCCCTCCATACTACCCCTTAATGTTTTATATTCATCATCATAGCAACTGCCAGGCATGGCCCTAGTGTGCTGTACCACCCTAATGTGATGCTCTGACCACTACCTACTTGATCTGTTTTGGACCTTCTCAGTTGTAGGATATTACAGTCTCTGAAGACCTCCTATTTGACCCCTGAAAAGAAGCCCATGACCTATCCTTCTTAAATACCACTACCAATTCACTAATTTATTTATTTATTTATCCTAAAGGCCCCCCAAAACACAAGTGCTGCCACATTAAAACATATTTTAGTTCTTAAATGTGCATACAACAACATCATCATTTTGTACACTTTACATGATTTCTGCTAAAGGATTATTTCTGCTGGTAAGACTGATAATTCCTTCCAAGACATGATGGTTTTTCTAAAAGGTTTTTCCCCCTACCAAACCATCTCAGCCCTTTGCTCAATCTTGCCAAAGGCAGGCACAAAGCAAGAGCATACTGTCTGCTACAACTGTGCCAGATTTGCTGCTGATCCAAAGTCAATTTTTAAAATTATATAGCTTTTTTGGGGGGCCACCCTCATTTTTATAATTGCCTTATAGAATGTTGATTTGCTCTGCCATCACAAGAGCTTTGCTGAACTCTCGTGAAGCAATAATAAACAAAAAAGGAAAACATGAAAAGTTTTATTCTTTCACTCATAGGCTGTCTTTCTCCTGATAAAGGGACTCATGAAACTTTCAACTACTTCTCTTTTGTTTAAACAAATATTTTCTTTTTAAGAAGCTCTTCTTTGAAAATTGATGACATAACACAAAAATAAAAATAAAAAGATCCTTTCTTGATTCCGTCCCCCCTTTATATTACACGAATGTTATATTCCTTGTGACATTCAGCTACCTGGTCATGTGCAGATAGTGCGACTAGGCATGAAACCAAGCGTGTGACTGCGACCATGTTAATTTGTTTCACTTAACCATTTGTGTCTGCCACATTTCTGCTTATCTATATGTAAAAGGCAAGCAGGATTCTAATCTAAATGTTTTGTTTTTCTGTAATGCAATCTTGTCTTTTTACATGCACTAAACAGCACTGTCATACCTTATCAGTTACTTGATTCTTTTGTGTCCACCCTAAACGACTGATTTCAGTGTGATCTTTCATGGGTCACAATCATAGATATATACTGTATGTGTACTTGTGTCTGCAGAAATGGACAGTGATCCCAAAAAGGTTCACACTGGGATAAATCATTTAGTATTTAAGGTGCAACAACCCTTTTTTGTGGGGGAGGGGTTTAGTCCCCTCCTCAGAGCATCCCAATCAGGTGCATGATAATATGCACAAAATATTGCATGTATTCTTTATGTGATTAAGGAGTATACCTTCTAGTGCAGTAGAAAATAAAAGGAAATACTTTGGATCTTATTGAAATTCTCATGTAGTAGTTACAGACAGTATAAACATATCCTTTTTATAGAACAGTTCAATCAGGGCTGTGGCATGATAAGTAATGCAATAGTCATTAAACAAGGTTGTTAATGCTCCAAAATACTTTCTTGCTGATGGATGGCTCAGGCCTCCCATTCATTATAAATTAAAATGTAGCAAAAATCCATTTGCTTCTAGGCAGTCAAGACATCATTGCTCTTTAATAGTACTCTAGCTGGGTACATTGCAACACAAACACATGATAGGAAAAGCTCACTTAATTCAAAGGAAATATTGTGTTCTATTTAATGTCTGCATTATTTTTATGTGGGGAATTCAAAGCATATGTAGATATATTTGTGGAGAGGGATCGTTCATGCAGCGCCCAGTCTGTGTAACTCTAGCTTTTTAGATGGATGACAATTGCTTGTAACCCATTCTTTTCCTCAAAATATAAGTTGCAAGTAAGAATAATAAATCAGCTATATTCTACTGCAAGTTAAAGAAGAAATCCCAGTTTGAAGTGTAACAGTAACTTTTCAGCTTGTTTTGTTGTTACAGGTGTGTGGTCTGAGGTAAATGGTGGACAGAGGACAGCCTTAGGATGTGCCTCAGCATCTTGTGAACAGTGTGATGAATGTAAAGTGGTAGAAAAGGGAAGATATACCACGGATACAGCTGGATCTTATAGGTGGATAATAAAACACACCTACCTATTTCAAGTGATATCACTAATAGTGAAAACCAAGACCCTTGGAGAAAACACCCATGTTATACCAGCAAGAATGTTAAATGGCTGAAATCTTATGCCTCACATAAGAACACGTGTAACATTTAGACTATTCATAGTCAGCAAAAAATAGTCCCGGGTCCCGACACTGGCTTGGTATGAGCATGTGCACACATGTGCACACACTGAGCATCATGATGGGGACTATTTATTTGCAACTACAAAGGGACCAAGTATTAGAAATTTCTCTACACCAGGCAACAGGACTTCAGATAATGAAGGAAGCATGGAAATGATCAATAGTGATTAATAACAACAGCTAAACTTGAATTGACTCTTCTTTTCCCAACTGTTGGTGTAAAGGGACAATACTCTGGGCACACAAGACAATATCCTGAAGGTGATAGTTCAACTTACTGTAGCCTGATGGTAGTGCAGAAGTTTAGGCATCTAATCCTGGAACTTCAATTCAAAATGGAAAATTCATCTTTTAATATCTTACATCAGTCTTCTCCAATTGGATGCACTTTAAATGCTTAGAGCTTCAGCAACCATCTGCCCCAGATAGCACTCCTAGGGATGCGGAATCCTGGGAGAGCACCAATTTAGGGAGGACTGCTTTTACACCTAACTTTGAACAGGAGGACTAACAATCTATAGGCTGGTGGTATATGAAGGGCCAACAACCTTTTCTGAGCCTTGCCAGACTTCTGTTTCTTGGACAGCTGCATAATAGACAGATCCTGAATTAAGATAAGTGATCATGACTTTGTGTGTTTGGCACTGTATATTCATGAGAAGGATGAAGTAAAAGAGAATGTAAAAGTAAAAGAGAAAAGAATCAGTAGAGGAAATAAAAAGAGAAGAAAGGGGGGGTGGAAAGGAAAGTGATTGAGAGAGAGGGAGGGAGAAATATGGCAAGGCTCAAATTTTAATGTGGGTATTAGAAGTGCCTTCTTGCTCTTGAATGCAGGGAAGACTACTTTAGCCAATGATTGGTTAATAGTTGCCATGGGATTTCTTTGTTAATGAGACACCAAAGGCAGGAATATTTATGGAAATGGTCCTCCTCGATAACAAACTTAGAACTTGAGTCATAGCTTATTCCTCCTACGACTCCAAATTGAGTCATTATTCCTCAACCTTTCCCAGCATGTGCACAGAAGAGCTCAAACTGGATGCAAGCAAGCGTAACATCATAAATAGTCACTACCTTTAGTCCTCTCCCATAGAATCTGTAATTATTAGTAACTTTATAATGAACACTTGGAATGAGAAACACTTAGAAAGGGTCAACATTTCTGGGATGTATCTCAAAATGGAATCTGACACAAGGTGACCAGGGAAGGATTGATTGAATATTTTATTTTTTCCTCCTGTCAGGAAAACAATTGCCCAGATCCTTGCTATGTGCGCTTTCAATATGTTCCTTCTAGCCAAAACAGAATACAGTAATATTTCTCCATCATCTTTAGTCACATCTAGGAATGCTATCTTTTCCAAGCCTTGCAGGACTTTTGCTTCTCAAACACTTGCATTGCCCCTCCCAGCCCAGAGTAACGAGGCAAGACACAAAGTTTTGGGTGAAAACATGTGCCACAATTTATTACCACATAATGAATGCATATGAAAAGGGGGGGCAATGGTAGTATGGAAGGCTGATCCACCTGAGGCTGGCTATGTCTCAGACAGACCCAGTTGGGAGATGGAATAAAATTCTGGGAAAACCCTGCAGGTCCCAACAACCGGAGGCTCCCGGTTCTGCATGATCGCTACCTGTGCGACCCTGCCTTTCCCACCTCCCACCGCCGAGTCCTCAGGGCCTTCAGTGCTGTGAGGAGGGCCAGTTTACACCATCCTCTGGTGTCCATTAACTCCCAAACTTACTTGCCTACTGCCACTAGCCCCAGTGTGACCAGTGCAGAGAAAACACACCACGCCAGACCCTTAAAATGACAGTTAAGAATGGGATGGGCAAAAACACATCTGCTCCTTTCTTGCCAATCAAGAGCAGATCAAAAATTCCCATCTTCGGCAAAGATAAGGTAAGCTCCCACATGGCCCTAACAGCCACCTTTCTGCCTCTTTGTCCTTGCCTCCCTGGGCGAGCAGGCAAATCAGCTCTCACGCTTCAGTAGACCATTATGGGCAGATGCCATAATGTCCAGGTGTGATGCCAATTTTGGCAACTAGAAAATGACAGAAGGTTATCCTTCCAACAACACATTACTTCTGCATGTCTGTGACTCTGTAACTGACTTACACATAAATCCCAGGGCCCGGAGTGCATTTCCACACTTATTCCTTCCTTCCCTTTTAGGCTTAAAAATGGCTGCAAAGAAGCTAGCTGGGGAAGAGTGGAGAATTCACCTCTGCAGTTATACAGAATTCAAGCATGCCTAAAGGAAACCACTGCTGAAAAGGCCTGCTGGGATCCCATGGCACTGGATAAGGTTTTGGAGTATGTGGTGGCTCTTTAGCTCCAAGAGTTTTTCTATGAGGTGGATTACGTAATCCATTTCAATCTAGATTTAGGACTGATTTTGGGACATAATCTGTTTGACAAATGACCTATGTGAAGAACTGGTCAGGAGAAATATGTTGCTGTTTGTTCACCTGGATTCACAATGGTTTTCAGTACCATAGACCAGTGATGGCGAACCTTTTAGAGACCGTGTGCCGAAACGGCAATTCAAAGCACACTATTTTTTTTTGCAAAGTGCCAATACAGTAATTTAACCTGTATACAGGTGGCTATGAAGGGGCGATGTCGGGTGCCCACAGAAAGGGCTCCGAGTGCCACCTTTGGCACCCGTGCCATAAGTTTGCCATCACTGCCATAGACCATGATATCCTTCTGAGCAGTTTTTCTGGGATGGATCTCGGAGGCATTGTTCTGCATTAACTTCAGTTCTTCCTTGGGAGGAGAACTCAGATTTTGGGATTCCTGTTCGACACACCAAGGTATTGGCCTGCGGCATCCCACAATGTTTTATTTTGTCCCAAATGCTATTCAACATTCACATGAAATGGCTGGGAAAGGTCCAGTATTTGGCGGGTTCAGTGTCACCGAGACACAGTTGACATCCACTTCTAAATCTGAGGAAGCTGTTTTGGTTATAAATTAGTATTAGTAATCTAATGAATGAGTGTGAATAAACAGAAGCTTAAAGCAGATAAGACATAGGCAACACTGGTCAGTTTTTAAGGCATATGAGAGAATATGAACACACCCAATAGGAATCTCTGAATCTGGGTCTTGGCAATGGCACAGTTAAAACCTGTGCACCACCTCAACCTATTCCTTGAAATGTCTGATCTGACTACAGTGCAATTTACCTTAATTATATCTTTAATCTACTTTTAGATTGCTGTAACACTCTGTAGATGAGGTTCCCTTATTTCTTAGTAGTTACTGCTTTTTTATTGAGCTACTTTATTTCCTAGTAGCCCCTCACAAAGATATTTAGTGTGTAAACTCTTCTATACATTTGTCTCATGTCACAAAGAAAGGCACCAACTCAATGTTTGTTCCTCAAGTTGCCTTAATTAAAGGCTCGGGAATAGAATCTAAGAAAAAAATGACAGTCCTATAACTATTGTAAAACAACTTGTGGGTTCAATCAATCAAAAATGACATGTTGAGGTTTCTTTTTTATGAGATCAAGATTAAAACAATCACAGCTGGAGAGGGGTACTCTCAACATAATTTTTATTGATCACTTTTAGAACTTACATCTTCTTGAAATGATATATAACAGCTGATGATAAATTGGTACTCTGCTGCCTTGCATGACTGGGGTGGTAGAAATCAAATGAAGACGGCTCATCTGTCAAACTTGACATCTATGTTTGTGGGTTGACAGCATCTCCTTCCACTTTCTTTTCCCTCCTCACCGTGCAGCTCTGTATTGATCTATGGCTGTAATTCAAATGTGTTAGTAAATTGCCATTTAAAATGCACTCTGTAGCCACAGATTTCAAGTCCCTGATCTTGCAGGCAAATGGTTTCCTTTGCAGCTGTGCTTGTGGAGTGCTGCCATGTCCTGATGGAGATTCTTTCCAACAAGCCACAGGGGAGAGGAAAATGGTTCCCCACTGGCTACTATTTGTTGCACCTCTGTTGCTCCATGCACTGGCAGAGGCAGATTTAACAAAGATTTAGCTCTTTGTGGTTTTAGAGCTCTATTTGTGGATTAAATATAACAATCTGTAAGCAGACATCTGCTTGTACAACATAATTTTCCCTTCCTCTTTCCCCGTTTGCTTCCACTTTCAGTGCATCCAAAACCATGGTGTTAGAGCCAAATAGAATAAACTTTATTAGGGTCAATAACCAGCACAGGCTTTAGAGCTGTGGTTCCCAACCTTGGGGTTCAGGTTGTTTTTTGAGGAAAACACCCCAAACTTCTGTCCTGCACACCCAATAGTGAAGGACATGTTCACTTTGTTGTAGCAAAAGGAGTCAAGGTGTATACCAAACTCTTTAGAGAAGTAGCAGTGTTTGTTTCTGCATGTGGGCAATACAAAATGAGAGAAAGCGTGCCTTAAAGACAACAGATTTATTTGAAGTAGATTCTGTGGGTTTTATAGATCCAAAATGGCAGGCTCTTTTTTTTGTACTCATTCTTTCTGAAGAATTGGATTGTATATTCCGAAGGCTTGTGCTAAAATAAATTACCTTGTTTTTAAAATGCAACACTACTTTGTCTTCTTTTATCTTTGTTTTGCCCATTTAATTTTATAACAATAAAATTCTGTAACCTTACACAGATGGAGGGGCAATGGCCTCCATGAAGCCCAGGGAAGTGCCCGTTTATGCCATCCCAATGCCATTGCACAGATAAAGGGGCATCACCTCCCTGAAAACAGATGGGGGCTTTATTCAGTATTAAAGGACTAATATATAATGAATCAGTGATATTCATGAACATCTGGTATGAATTGTATATCTCATCACATATTATATTACATACCTCTTTCTGCTGCTATATGTCTGAAGAAGTGGACGTGTCCACGAAACGCTACATTAAAATATGAAAGTTAGTTTTGTGTCTTTTGTTTTGTTTTGTTTTTCTTTGATTTTCCCTGGAATTCTTGAAAGGACTAACACGGCTACCCTCTCTGATATTCATTGAGTGATGCAATTCACTTTTTAATTGCCCCCATCTTTAAATCTAACTGCAGCAGTCATTGCCAGACTCTTTCCTTGCATGTTATGAGTAACTGAAGAGTTGTTGGATAGGTGCCGTGCAGATATATTCTGTTTCATTTACTACTGAGCTAGTAGATACTGGTCTACTTTTGGACACCCAAGGAAATCTCAGATTTGAATACAATAAAATAAAAATAAAAATAAAAACCAGCAGCCAGAACTTTGATCTGGTCACATGATTTGAAATGGTCCATCTCATGCCCTAAGCACATCTGATCTTGCCTGATTTCAGAAGCTCAGCAGGGTCGGCCCTGGTTAGTATTTGGGTGGGCAACCACCAGGGAATGCCAGGTGTTATAGGTGCCTGGAGTAGGACTGGCAAACCACTCCAGTATTCCTGCCAGGAAAACCCCATGGACATGGGGTCACAAAGAGTCTGTCACAACTGTAACAACACGACACAACACGACACAACACGACACAACACACACACACACACACACACACACACACACACACACACACATTCAATATCATCTCACCAATGAGCAGTGTTTCTTCAGGAATTCTGGTTCAAATTAAAGAGGAGTTAAATATGGGATCTTTTGTCTTCCTGTCTACACTGTAGAATTAAACTGATTCAATCTCTTTTCCCTTTCTCAGGGTACTTTAGCAACTTGCATTTCAGGAGACTGCAGTCAAGTTTTGCAGCAGAAGGGTTAAACATCCCATTACACTACAAATCCTAGGATTTCTTAGGCTGGAAGTACGGCTGTGTAAGTTGTATCAACCTTACTAAAAAGGGTCAGTATTGGGACAGATATTCAAAAGCTTAAGGTATGGATTTTACTGACAAATACCCAGGATTATCAACAGAAGGTGTATTTATTTGGGGAATAAAGAAAACCTGAAACTGAGACACTTTATATTCATGAATGGACAAGAGGAGTAGAAAAAGATCTTATCCTCACTATGTCACCGCATCCTTCTTCTTCTTCATTATAAATATCTACGGCTCCTGGAAACTGATCACAAGAAGGATGGTCTTCTACAAGGAAGTCTAGAAGTGAAAAGAATATTTTTAGCACTTTAAATCCTTTCAAAACTTCCTATTGAAAATGACTTCTGAAAAAATGTTACTTGCAGTAGCTGGAAAAACATACAAGGATAGCTATGAACAAACTCCCATTTTATATGTATTGTCACCTGTGAAAGGCTGGCTGAATAACTCAGTGGTTTAGGTATCTGGCTGTGAAGTCAGGGAAGGAGAATTCAATTCTCCACTGTGAGCCTTTTCACACGACCCCTAAGATCCGCTGGCCACTTAAATTTGGACCAGACATCTTAGGGGTTTGTTGCTGTTCCTGCGTTCCCACCCCCTCTGCACTCCTGGCTGCTGGCTGCGTGAGGGGAGGGAGAAAAAAAGGAAGAAAAGAATGCTGCTCACCTCCGTTCTGCTGTCCCGGCACTGCATTCAGATCTCTTAAAGGGGCGGGGGACAAAAAAAGAACAAACAGAAGCAAGGAGAGCCCGGTAGTCACTACTAGACATGGGCACGACTTGGTGAAATTTTCGTTTCCATTTCCGTTCCTCGTTTCCGTTACATAACGGAAACGCTAATGACAATTACTCTGCCAGAACTCAAACTCGAACCGATAAAAGAAAAATTGGGTCTGATTTGTCGTTGTCGTTCATGCCATTGCGGCGATCGCGCAATTCCAAGCGGCACAGAAAAAAAGTTAAAAAAAAAAAAAAGATTCCCGGCCAAGAAAGCAGGTGAAAATATGCCTGCCTGAGTGAGGGCACCTACCAGAGGGGTGGTTTCGGGGGGGGGGTCCCCGGCCTCCCCCTCTCCTGTCCTGGGCTGCTCTGGGGGGCATCCTCGTCATCTTGCCAAAGTCGCGAAACTCGCCATGCCATGCGATCCGGGCGGGCAGGGGATCCAAAATGGCGAGTCGGTGACCACAATATTTATTTTGAAATCGTGGTCCAAAAACACATCAAAAGCACCACAGAAACATGTGAAAATTAGCAATTTTAACTGCCTGAATTTTTACAGTAGCAACAGTGGGTTTGTCTTGCAATAAAACGTCTCCATTTATTTTATTTTATTTTATTTTTATTTTTTACACCTGCACAGGTGCAATGATGGGCTGGCCATGGGATGGGACCATGCAAATTTTTGGAGCCATTCCACCAATTGCATGGCCAGGTTTGGACTGAGACTTCTGGGTGTGCCAGAGAGGGCATAAAAAGCCCACTAACCCTAGTATTAACCCGAACCCGAACCCAAACCCTAACCCATACACCAGTACACTGTCGTTCTTAGTGGGTCAGAGGCACCCAGAGGTGCAGCCCACTAACTCACCCTAACCTTACCCGTAACCCTAAGCCTAGTCCTTGCCCTAACCCCAACCCTAAGCCAGATCTGTACTCGCATTGCACTACTACGCAAGTACACTTCCCTTCTTGGTGAGCCATAGGGCGCCCAGAGAGATCCTCTCTCCCCAGCCCAAGTGCACCGTACACCAGTACGCCAGTATGCCAGTATGCCAGTATGCTGTCCTTCTTAGTGAGTCAGAGTAGAGGCACCCAAAAGAGAGGTGCCTCTGCCAGTGCCACTGGCACACATACACAAATGCAATGGCTACCGTACTTTTCCCTTTGTAGCGGGCCAGAGAAGGCACCCACCCCAGAGAGGTGCCTCCAGGAGCCTGCTAAATGCCTCCCCTTCTTAGCGGGCCAGAGGAGGCACCCACCCCAGAGAGGTGCTTCCAGGAGCCCGCTACCCTCCCCCCAAACCAGTACTAACAAGAGACGAAAAAACGACAAACGAAATGACAAATTTGTGAAAAATTTCATGACAAACGGAAATGAGCCGAAACGGGCCGGCTCCGACACACGACAACTCGAAACATCATTTTTCCTGGTTGTGCCCATCTCTAGTCACTACGTTATATCCGCATCAGGAATTTCCACCTCCGGAGAGCAGGTACCTGAAAAGTGCGCTGGGACGTGCTTAGGTGGGCGTGGTCACACTTAATTATCTGTAAACTCCAGAGCTGGTGGGGAAACAATTTTAAGCTCCGGAGCTGGGAGCCATTTGTGGCGGAGTTTAGGGATCATGTACAAGTACCCTTTGTCTCATGTGATAAAAGCCAGCCTGTGTAGTCATATGCAAGCTGCACAGTCAACTTAGAAGAAGGAAGTGGTAAACCACATTTATTTATTCTCTACCTTGAAAACTCTGGAAATGTCACCATACACTTGAATCAACTTGATGGCACACTACATACATACATACATACATACATACATACATACATACATACATACATACATACATACATACATACATACATACATACATACATA
>JAHTLZ010000129.1:67974150-67999286 GCA_023846285.1 Phrynocephalus versicolor
CACCAAACACCCAAGCAAGAAAGGAAGGGGAAGGGGGGAAGGAAGGAAGGAGGGTTTTCTCCTCCCGTCTTTTTTTCTCGGGGGTGGGTGGGGAGGCAACAATCCAGATCTGGGAGGTTTTCTTGAAGTTAAAAAAAAAGAAAAAAGGCTGCCGTTCGGCGGGCACTTTCCACCACGCCTCCCCCCCTCTGTCTTGCTCTGAAGAAGAGGGAGCGCGCTGAGAGTGTGGCCGCGCTTGGCTTCGCACCGCCTTGTGGGACGGGCTGTCCTCGCGAGATTCGGCGCCTTTGTATTGAAATTTCTGAACCCTCCTGGAGCCGCGGCAAATGTTCCAAAGAGCCGCATGCGGCTCCGGGGCCGCGGGTTGCAGACCCATCTCCTTCTATATCCCTCCCTTATGGAAATTAAACAGCAGAAACTATAATTACAAGCAACTTCAACTTTTGGTTGTGAGCCATTAAAAACACAATGAATTGGGAAAATAATTTAGAAGAAGAATTCGCAAAGATACTTTTGTCCAGATTACAATGAATAATAGATATCTTGGATTCAACCTGTAAAGATACAAAATTTCCAATCCTGATAAAGCAATAGAAGTAGAACAGACAGTGGACTCCAATCTATAGATGACAACAGCAGGAACTATCCAAGCTAGACCCCAACATGAACTCTTGGATGGATAACATTGAATCCCTGGGAAAAATTTGAAATTAGTTCAAATCAAGAGATTATAGCAGAACAAAGGTTGCAAAAATAACAGTGAAGGTTAGTGTGGGCAGTTTCAACCTGAGGAATTGAATTTAGAACCCCTAACCACCAACCAATAGGAGGGGGGATGTGTTGTGTTGTTTTGTTTTAAATAAATCCCCTGGCTGATGATGTCATCAGCCTTATGTCATGGAACCAACATGAGCAAGATTTCAGGTATCATTTTACCATTTTTACACAAGGGTCAACCTGCTATAATGTGAAACATCTGTACCCTGGGTCTTAAATTTGGCTATTAAGTCCTTGCACCATAGACCTTTCTTATGCTCTTATACTCCACCACCACCATCGTTGTCATCGTCGTTGTCATCATCACCATCATCATCATCATTATCATGTGTACCGTCACTTCTGACTGATGGTGATCCTTTCCAGGTTTTTCTAGGTCGGTAGTACTCAGAAGTAGGTTTACCACTCCTTGTACAGCTTCCTGAGTGGCTCTTATCCTAGGAAGAAGTGGGCTATCAAACTCCCAGTCTGCCAGCATAAGTCTCACTCACTGAGCAATCCACCCAGTTGCTTAAACAAAATACGTGACAAATCTTTAGATGTTGCATTGATGGTGATGTTATATAATTGGAGAAAAGAGTCAGAAATCTCAGAAAGGTTACTATGGTTTATTTTTCTTCCTCCTTGCTACTACACATAAGGTAGAAAACTTATTTTAACATCAGCATCTCAACACTGGGGTTCTTGCCAGATCAGTACATTATTAATCATATTGAGAACCTTTCAGATGGTTTCTAAACACCCCTGGCAGGGAGAAGCTAGCAAATACCAACTTGGGTGTTTCATGCCAGCAGCTGAAGCTGATGTGTGAAAATAACTGAAATTTTGCTTTAAGAAAAACATCAGACATGGGTACAAACTGCTCAACCAACGGTTTGTGACAGTTTGTATTTCAGTCCAACAGCTGTCTCTTGCTTCCTAGCCCGGCCTCCTTTGGTAGGTGCCCCCTTCGAGGCAGTCTCCTGTATTTCCTGACCCACCTCTTCCAGCACCGTACCTCCAATTTGTCAGGTCATGCTCGTCTGTAGAAATAATCTTTATTTGTTTAATGAAGATTAATTTACACTTCACAGGCCAAAAAAAGGGGGCTTCAAAGTTCTAAACCCCACCTGGAGGTCTCTTCCAGCAGGCATGTTAATGTTTTGCTCTCTTAGTAGCACTGGAGTTCAAACAGAGGTCAAATTTATTTTCTCACAGTATGTCCAAAAATGAAAAAAAAGAGAGAGAGAGAGAGAGAGAGAAAAGCTATCAATCAGGCCAACAACATATTCTGGAGAAAGACTGAAGTTTTGCTAATTCATTACTATTATTCCCAAATCTCCCCCGCTTTATATTTGCAGAACGATATCTTGAAATTGGATATATATCTTCAGAATAGAAGGACTCTTTTCTGCATGGTTAAAATAAGGCCCCAGTGAGTGAAAGGTGCAACCAGAGATTATCTGAAGCTATTCACAAGTGCAATTAATTTGAAGATTTGCTTAAATCACAGCAGAGAAACAGGAAATAAGAGCCATAGAATAGAACAGAATAGAGTTTTATCGTCATTACCATGGCAGCATACAAAGCACATAAAACACATAAAACACCATACAAGATATTAAAAACTCTTAAAACCACTTACAAAATTTAAAACACTACTTGAAAACTGCTTAAGATGATCTAAAACCATCACATTTAATTTAGATACTGCTCTGGGATAAAAAAAAAAAGGCAAGCTGTGTGGGCCTGCCTGAGGCCTCTTGCACTTACCCCAGGGCTGGTGCTGCCCTGAACGGGCTTCCCTGGCCTGTTGGAGGCCCCAGAAGTGGTTTCCAGCGAAAACTGGAAGTGCCTTCCGGGTCACCTGAAACCACTTCTGGGGTCTCCAACAGGCCCAGAAAGCCTGTTGGATACCGATTCGGGGCAGCACCAGGACTAAGGTAAGTGTAGGAGGCCCAAAATAGCCCCCTAGTCCCAACCCGACCCAGCATCCGCATGTCACAGAATTTCCTTTATTGCGGGTCGTGTAGGGTCCCTAATCCCCACAATAAGCAGGGGATTGCTGTATTAGTTAATACACAAGTCCTTGTAAGGCAGCAGGAATGAAATATACAGTGGTACCTCAACTTACGAGAGGCTCGACTTAACAGCAATTCAACTTAAGAGCAAAAAAGTAGTTTTAACTACTGCCTTACAAATTTTAGATGCAGTCTGCTCTAACAATTTTTTTAGTTTTCCAATTTTTCATTTTTTTATTTTTTAGATAGGGCTGCTGGACATAAGAGTTTTTCAAATTAAGAGCATGAATTCAGAATGGATTAAACTCGTAAGCAGAGGTACCACTGTACTATCGGGGGGGGGGGGGGAGAGAGCTTTCAACTTCCCAAGATTATGAAGTTGCTTAAATAAAGCATTTGGGATGGTCCTTGCATTACACCACAACTCAAGTTGTGGGTAAGGAAAGGGAATTTTGCAATTATGCTTGCTTTTTACCTATCTTTCCCTTTAAAGGAAAGGAGGGCCAAGTAAGTTACCTGAGTTGTGATGTGGTCAATTCTAGCATATACATACAAGGATCATCCCAAATTACATACGTACTACACCTCAAAACAACCTTGTTTAACACTATATAACCCAATCCAGACTGAGATAATTTAGTTCTTTAGTCATACCCTTTACCAACTCAGAATATGATATAGATTGAACACAAACTATTACAGTATTATTTTGCTTATTAAATGTGGCATTAAAATATAGGCCAGATTTTCTGAAGACTATCCTTTGTATAGCCAGACATTAGAATGTCTCTGGATCTTGTTACTATTCACAATAATATACACCCTCCTCTAGAAGCCTTGAGTACCTAGATGCCTTGACTAAGCTTTGGAGTTCTCCAAAACTGTGGCTGTCACTATGCATGCATTTGGAACTCTAGGCATCACAGAGGAAGCACGCATTTGGCTAGCTTGCAAATTGGGCGAAGAAGCACTGCCAGAGCACCAAGCTTACATAATTATTTCTGAGGCCCACTGTATAATTTTGGTACAAATGAAACTGACATTAACATAGACTGTGCACACAGTATTTATTATGGGCTAAGGCTGAGGTAAGATGTTGCCATGGAAATAGCAAAGCAGCAGTGTGGTATTTTTGTTCTGAAAATAAAGTGTTACTGAAGCTGAAAAGCATAAATGTGAGGGGGAAGAAAAAGAGTTAACACTTCTTTGAAAGAGCAGGGTGTTGAATATCGGGCATTTGCACAAGATTAAAAATAGACTTCATAACATTCTTGAAATCTCATTTCACTCTGTTATGTACAAAAATCTAAAGGGGAAAAATAACTTTGATTTGGACTCTGAAAATCTGTAGGATGCAAGTAAATAAGAGGTTACAATGAAGTGGGTTTGTTTTGGAAACAAAGAGGAATGGCCCTCACTATTAGGCCCATTAAAGACTTTATAAATCTGAAAATGCCAGCCCTACTCCAATGGCTGTCTTTTATCACACATAACAGATTTATGTAGTTTTTTTTTTAAAAAGAGCAATTAGGTTTCATCTGACAATTTGATGCATTAGCATTCATCATCAATGAAATCATGAAGTGTTTATGTTTTTATATGCCTGGCTGATGTATCACTTTATTGCTAACAAGCAGGACCTATAATTACTCCTTTATTTGACATAATTTATGGATAATTGTATTGACAGCCCTCTCTGTTCTGCATATGCCTGATAAGCCCATGGTTTAACATGCAGTGTTAACCCAGAGAGCTGGCAGCTGGGCGGTAATGCTGAGGTCTCCCTTTGCTCTTTCCAATCTGACACATTTTGCCACTGTAGCTTTTAAAAGAAGAGCAATGTATATTGGAAGGGATTCAACAGAGGTCCTGCTGAAATGACCAAGGATAATTTCCAAGGAAGTGCTTTGTCTATGTTTACCCAACCAGATGGTATGCCATTCTAGACATCACCTTCTAATGGTTTTGAACCCATGTAATACAGTACATGATATTGCCAGAGATGTATTTATTTATTTATTTATTTACACTATTTCTCTCCCATCTTTTTCTTCTAAAGGACCAGAGGCGGGTTACATTATGAAACAGTATTTAATAGCTAAAAACAAGAACTATACAAATGTTAAGAACAAATTAAAGAAGTGTGAAATTGAAATATTTATTTATTTATTTATTTATTTATTTATTTATTTATTTATTTAACTTATATGCCGCCCACTACCCAAAGGTCTCTGGGCAGCTTACAATCCAAAAAATAAAACAATTTAAAATAGTTAAAAGTAAAATATCAATAAATCATCATTAAAACCTTACAGTAAAATCATTATTCTAAAATTGTCATCGGCGGACCCACAATCTATATTATATCAATTAAAAACCTTCTGGAACAGGAAGGTTTTTACCTGGCGCCGGAATGTAATCAGTGTTGGCGCCAGGCGGATCTCGATCGGGAGGGCATTCCATAGCTTGGGAGCAGCTGCCGAGAAGGCCCTATGTCTACAGGCCATCCCTCTCACCTCCTTGAGGGATGGCTCTTTCAAAAGGGCCCCCTGGCTCGATTTTAATTGCCGGGTAGGTTCGTATGGAAGGAGGCGGTCCTTCAGGTATCTAGGTCCTAAGCCGTTTAGGGCTTTGTATGTCAGAACAAGCACTTTGAATTCGGCTCGGACAGCAACTGGTAACCAATGAAGGTTACGCAGAATCGGCATGATGTGATCCCTGGTGGCCCCACCACTTACCAGCCGGGCCGCACAATTCTGAACCAGTTGCAATCACCAGACCGTCTTCAAAGGCAGCCCCACGTAAAGCGCATTGCAGTAATCAATACGGGATGTTACCAGTGCATGTGTAACTGTCATGAGGCTGTGCTCGTCTAGGTAGGGGCGGAGCTGGTATATTTTCCGCAGCTGAAGGAAGGCACCCCTGGCCACCGAATCCACCTGGGCTTCCAGAGTTAGACCGGGGTCCAGAAGCACCCCCAAGCTGCGGACCCTGTCCCTTAGGGGGAGTGCGACCCCATCCAGGACAGGAAGATGGCTCTCTAACCTGTCCAGCAAAGCACCCATTAACAGTACTTCCGTCTTGTCTGGATTGAGTTTCAATTTATTAACCCTCATCCAGTCAATTATCTGGCCCAGACATGAGTTCAGCACAGAAACCGCCTCACCTGGATTGGTGGAGAACGAGAGGTAGAGCTGAGTATCACCAGCATATTGCTGACTCCTCAGCCCAAATCTCCTGATGACCTCTCCCAGCGGTTCCATGTAGATATTGAACAGCATGGGAGACAGTATGGAGCCCTGGGGAACCCTGTGAGGTAAACGCCACGGGGCAGAGCAACTGTCTCCTAGCACCACCTTCTGGACACGGTCAGCCAGGAAGGATTGGAACCACTGCAGAGCAGTGCCTCCAACCCCCAACCTGGCCAGCCTATCCAGAAGGACACCATGGTCGATGGTGTCAAAAGCCGCTGAGAGGTCCAGGAGTATCAACAGGGTCACACTCCCCCTGTCTCTCTCCCGGCAAAGGTCATCATACAGGGCGACCAAGGCGGTCTCCATACCAAAACCCGGCCTGAAGCCAGATTGAAATGGATCCAGAAAATCAGTTTCATCCAGCAGTGCCTGGTGTTGTCCGGCCACCACCCGCTCCAACACCTTGCCCAAATAAGGGAGGTTCGCTACTGGTCGGTAGTTAACCACCAGCCCTGGGTCCAGGTTTGGTTTTTTTAGGAGTGGTCTAATCACCACCTCTTTCAAGGTGGTGGGGACCACTCCCTCTCTTAAGGAGGCATTAACAACCTCCTGGACCCAGGTGTGAAACCCCCTGGCAGATCTTTCAATTAGCCAAGAAGGGCAAGGGTCGAGTGGTGTGGTTGTAGCACGGACAGATCCAAGCACCCTGTCCACATCCTCAGGTCTCAATAATTGAAACTCATCCAATACCACTGGACCTAAGCACGGCACACTGGATACATCCCTTGAATCTGCATCAATAGTGGAGTCCAATTCCCTGCGAATCTGAGCGATTTTCCCCTCAAAGTGAGCAGCAAACTGGTCACAACAGGCTGATGAGTTGTCCAGAACCTCCACCGTATTTCTTGGTTGAAGAAGGTCACCTGATTCCTTTTGGCTAGGGGTGGAACCAGAAGAGGGGATAGGTGTAAGATATCTAACCCCTCTTCTCCTATGCGGGCACACTCCACTCCTACTGCTATACCTTCCCCTACCCAGTACAGTTTCAATAGCTGCCCCCTCCATTGCCCTCCCCCCTTCCTGTTCCCTTAGTTCTATTTTGGGTTCCTACCGTCTATACTTGATGACAAGGAAAAGAAAAAATAAAGCAAAAGAAAAAACAGAACAGAAATAGAACAACCATCCGCCCATTCTGCTCCATAAGCACATCACCACCTCTACCTGGAGGGGGTAGCAGCACAGTATCAAAGCTTAAAATTGATCAGGGGTCCCTCGCCCATCCCCACCCCTTTGATGGTACATTAGCTGGCTGCCTCTGACGTCTGCCACACGTTCAGAGACAGCTGCTGCAGGCAGGTGAAAACGAGGGGGCTGCTTCCTGAAGCAGAGTCCGGCTTTTGCTGGCAATTGGTAAGGCTTCAGCAAGGCTGGGAGGCAACTAAAATAGCTGGGAGACCAGGTCCCTCCCCTGTAGCCACTCCCCTCCAAGGCCCGGCTGGCTGGTTGTCTCCAACTCCTCTCACCAGTTAAAGACAGACGTTGCCGGCAGATGAAAAACGAGGGGCTGCTTCCTGGAGCTCAGTCTGGTGTTTGTTGGCTGGTGGTAAGGCCTCAGCAAGGCTAAGAGGCAGCTAAAATAGCTGTGAGACCAAGTCCCTCCCCTGTAGCCACTCCCCTCCAAGGTCCGGCTGGCTGGCTGTCTCCAACTCCTCTCACCAGTTAAAGACAGACGTTGCCGGCAGGTGAAAACGAGGGGGCTGCTTCTTGGAGCATTTAAATCCCCTTTAAAACCACCAGTCATTAAGGAAAAGCCTGCCTGAAGAGAAAAGTGTTTGCCTGCCTAGGGAAGGACAGCAGATATGGGGCCAGCCTAGCTTCCCATGTGAGAGAGTTCCAGAGTTGGGGAGCAGCAAAAGAGAAGGCCCAAGTACCTCCCAAATTCAAGTGTGAGAACAATGGGCCAAGAGGAAGGCCTCCACTGATTATCTTAATGCCCAGGCTGGCTCATATGGGGAGATGTGCTTGTTTAATGGACCCAAGCCATTTTAAGCCTTTATGGCGGTGGTTCTCAATCTTCCTAATGTTGTGACCCTTTAATGCAGTTCCTCATGTTGTGGTGATCCCTTGCCCTCCTTGGAGGAGGCCACAAGCCCCCCTTTGGCAGGCCACTGCTGCAGGTGCCACAGAGAACATCCCTCTACAGGCACCCTTAGCCAATCGCAGCCTCTGGTGCCATTGACTGACATAACCTCCATCCTATCAAGCAGTAACTCCCTCTTTCCCCCCTTCCTCCCCCTCCTTCTCCAGACCAAAGCCGTTTGTGCCTTTTTCTTCACTGGCTCATGGTGACCCCTGTGAAATGGGGTCCCGACCCCCAGAATGGATCAAACCCAGCAGTTTTGATTTGTGCCCAGAATGGATTGGCAGCCAGTGGAGACAACAGGGGACAAGGGGAGATCTTTGTGCATCTGCTCTATTATAGAGAAATTAAATGCTAACCTAGAAGCAATGGTGAAGCAGGCTTTATCTGTTAGTACTAAAGGAGACACATATATGTAGTGCTCCCCTGGATCTATCATTTCATCAGCTTTTGCCTTCAATTCCTGAGAAAGCAGAAAACCACCTACATTAGTCCTCTTTCATATCTACTGCAAAATGTCTGTGGTTTTGATCTCATGTATTTTCCTCATGCCTCCTTCAAAGTAGTAATTAGCTCTCCAGTCAGTTCTCATTCCTTGCCAAAAAAAAAAAAAAAAAAAAACCCACAATCAAATATATACTAAACCCAGCCCTTGAAAGGTGAATACTGTCACTGTGTTGGAAGTTCCTCAGTTTTAGCATTATATTCCTTGCTCCAGCCATCATGTATGTATCACAACAAGCCATTTTGAGTCCCAGGTGTGGAAAGAAAGTAGAGTGTAAATAAAAGAAATAGCTAGCAAATGCCACTATGTCAGTCAATAGCTATTGTTCAAATTTCCCACAAAAGCAAAACGATGGCTAAGGTGTTACAACAAAGGCTTTTATTTTATACGGCATGAGAAATGCCTGCTGCTTAAGCTAGATTCTGAAGAGGAAGAGGTACTTGAAATCATATTGCAAATATTCACTGACTACCTGAGAGCACCAAATAATTGTTGAAGACCTGCCTATACTTCATTGACTACAGTAAAGCTTTTGACAGTGTGTTTCATGAGAAACTATGAATTGTTCTGAAATAAATGGGTATGCCTTAAGCATTTGATTGTTTTGATATGTAAAGCTCATTGTGGACAAAAAACTACAGCTAGGACAGAATGTGAATAGATTGCATGGCTTCCCATAAGCAAAAATGTCCAACAAAAGTGTATTTTACCACTCTACTTGCTCATACTACATACAGAACATTTCACAAAGCGAGCCTGATTAGAATGAGATAAAATAGGAACAGAAACTGATGGAAGGAACATCAGTGATTCAAGATATGCAGATGATGCAGTCTAACTGGTAGAAATTTATACTGACCTGAAGCAATCTCTAATGAAAATGAAAGAAGCAAGTGCCAAAGCAGGACTGATAAGTAAGAAAACAAAAAAATAATAATAATTACAATTGAACTACCCACTTGTAATATTGATGATGAAGAAACTGGAATAGTTAAATAGTTTGTCCATTGTGGTTCAATCATCAATCCAAATGGAGACTACAGCCAAAAAACAAACGAACCCTTGAACATCATCTCTGAGTGTGAATATTGGACAGTAAAAAAATGTACTGGAAAACATTTCATTTGAAATGTGCAGAAGGAAAGCTTTGCAGATACCCTGGGCTGCCAGAAAGGAAAACAAGTGGGTCCTAGAGGAAATTAACCCTGAACTATGGTATGCCTGGAGGCAAAAACAGTGAAACTGTGCCTGTCATACTTTTGGCACATCAAGCAAAGGCAAGATTCAGCAGAAAAGACAATAATCCCTGGAAAGTTGGAAGGCTGGAAAAGAAGAAGACCAAATATAAGATGGATTGACTCCCCAAAGGTAGCTGCAGGCTTGCATTAACAAGAGGCTGAGGAGGGCTGTTTACAACAGGGCATGTGGCAGATCACTTATTCATAGGGTTTACCTATGTCAGAGGGCACATAATAACAATAAGGGCAAGTAACAAACAGCTAACAAAACAGCTGCCTAGAAAGCTCTGTCATGCTCCTGCCCCAATATCCTGACAGATAAGATTCTCATATATGCATATCTGTAAATGGAGCGTTCTCTAGATTATGTCTTTTCTCTCTCTTAAAGCTGTTTCTTATGGATATACAGTAATATTTGAGGGTCACAACATGCATTCAAGGCCATTTCTAGTCTATAGCAAACATACTGGGGCAAACAGTGCAGCAGAACCCCATATCTGTTGCTGTTCCTAGACTTTGGAATTCCCTCCCACAGGAGGCCAGACTGGCACCACCTGTGCTGTCTTTCCACAAGTGGGTGAAAACCTTTTTCTTCAGGCAAGTTTTCTCTCAGTTACTGGCTGATGTGTGACTTTTATATAGTTTGATATGCATTACTTCTCTGACTGAGTCTTTAGGGTTTAGTGAAAAATGCTGCCACAAAGGGTGGTGGAGTCTCCTTCTTTGGAGGTTTTTAAGTAGAGGCTGGATGGCCATCTGTCGGAAATATTGTGATGGGGTTCCTGCATGGCAGGGGGTTGGACTAGATGGCCCTTGAGGTCTCTTCCAACTCTTCTATGATTCTATGATTCTACTTGTGTTTACCATCTCTCAGAGTGTTGTTTGTTTGCATACTTATTGTTGATATTTAAATATTGTCTTTTAATGATGCAACCTACTATTGTATACTCATTGCTTTCAGTTTTAAAGATTGTCATTCAATGATGGAAGCCACCTTGGGTCCTATTGAGGAGAAAACCAGAGCAAAATATTTTACATAGATATATAAATATAGTTACACGAGACACTTCAGCACAATGCCCTGAATGATGACATGGAAATACATGTTTCATGTGCGTACACATACACTGCAGCCATGGTTCTCAAATTTTGGACACTGGCTCCTAGAATTCCCCACCATTGTCTATGCTGGCTAAACTCCTGAGAGCTGAGGAGCAAAACAACCGGAGGACCAGAGGTACAGAATCTCTTGATTAGATTACCGAAATATTGCCTTGCTGAAGAACTGGACATCACGGATACAATCATATGAACATATTGTATGAAAATACATATGCACAAAGGTATGACCTCAAGCCTAAGCCTCTGTTGTATATTTTGGCTGGCTCTAAATATCTGAAGAGCAAATAGCAGAAAGAATCACAATGCTTCTTTACTCACTGGATGATGTATAGAGGCAAATTTATGAAGATGTGTGTTCCAGCAGAACATTTGGGTCAAACAGAGCTCTTACTATCTGAAGTGGCACTTCATAGTATGCAAAGTAAACAATCAGTGTTGTTAATGTGAATACTGAACAAAAAAAATGAAAATGAAATACTGAAAGGCCCATGTTGTATATATTCTGCATTCAATTAAAAAAAAACCCAACACCTTCAGTTCATGAAAGTGAGATATTGTGCTTTTAAACATGGCATAATATTGAGCTGATACATTGGATGCAGCTTTGGGAGAGCAATGTAATAATTACTAAAGTGGTAAATTGAAAAAAAAAAGATATTCTATAGATGACACCACAACACCAGAAAAACTAGCCAAAATGTATGGAAATGTATCAGATAGATGTTGGAAATGTAAATGTAAAGAAATGACTTTTTATTATAGGTAGTGGACCTGTACTGGGAAATGGTACATGAGATATTGCAAAAATGTTAGGTTATATTGTTCCATTTAAACCTGAAATATTCTTGTTACATATCATGCCAGCAATCAAAGAGGTGATGGTGAAGTGTTTGTTATTACATGCTGCCACTAGAGCAAGAGTTGTATTTGCCAGACATTGCAAATCAAACAAAACACCAACTGTACAAAAACTTTTAGTAAAGCTTTTTGAGTCAGCAGAGATAGGCATAACATTGGAGAGGATGAAGGACAAGACTTACAAAAGACAAAAGATAGATGGAAACCACTCTACAATTTTTATGAAAAAAGAAATATGTAACTAAATTGCTCCAACAGCATAACAGAAATTATAGCTGTTAGTGTTAAAATAAGAGAAACATTGTAAGTATGCCACCTGAGCTCCCGGATTTTATCCTTAGAACCCCTCCCCCTACCAGTCCCCTGTAGAGAACCCTTTACTGTCTGTATGGAAAATAACAAAGAAAAAATTGTGCTTCTGCAGCCATGATCCAAAGTACCAGGAAATGGCCCAATATTTACTTGGGGGAATTAAATCGGGGTAACTTCTGCCCTCCAACTGCAGCCACTTTCAGGAACATTTCTGGACCTTCCCACTGGTTGGCTCCTTCTTCCTGACATCCTGGTGGATGAGTTGAACAGCAGCCCATGCATGTGTAACTGAAATTGCTTTGGCTATCTGGTAAGGTTCCAGCAGCATGAGGAGGCTATGTGCCTCCCCATTCAAACCTTGGACAGAACATATGGAGATAGTAGAGGAGTAAGTGAGGATGTATAGGCCAGCAAGCACATCATGTCCCTTTCTCCAGGTGTTCACGGAGCAGAGGGAGAGCTTTCCAAGAGGGACTCATATGTAATGGCGATGACTGGAACATTTATTCTTTTTACTGCTAGTCTTGTTTTCCTTTCTCTAATTTCTATCACTGTCAAATTTTAAATCATAAACTCCTTAGAAGAGAAGCTTTGCTTACATTATGCTAAAAACTGACTATTGTTCCATTTCCAGGTATGCCGATGGTTTTTATATAATTGAATGAAAATAACTAACAGAAAGATGACATGGTTAACTTATTTGTTACACTTACATCTAGAGATGGGCACAAAATGAACTTTTAGTTTGTTTCATTATTTGTTATTCGTTTCGTTAACTAATGAAACAAATAACAACTGCCAGAGTGAATTTAGAACAAAATGAACAGAACCGGGGGAAAAATGGTTCGGTTTGGTTTGTTAATGGCAGCAATGTCTCCTACCTGGTGCTGGACCGTCTTCAGTCTTCCTGGCTGCAGGGAAAAGCCAACCAGCCCACACTACAGATGTAGCATGGGCCATATGGTCAGAAGTAAAAAAAGAAAAAGAAAAAGAAAGAAAAGAAAAAGAAAAGAAAAGAAAGGAGCGCCAACCAGGCCCCAGGGGTAGCATGGTCGGCACCCTAAAATGAAAAAAAAAATATTAAAAAAACAACAACAACGCTGACTGGGCCCCATGGGCCACGTGGTCGGCTCTTGGGGGAGGAAAAAGCCAGCCCACGCTACAGCTGTAGTGCAGCCAGAACCAGGAAGTTAAAAATAAAATAAAATAAAATAAAAGAGCACCAGCCCAGCCCCAGAAATGGCCGGGTCAGCACCCTAAAATCAAGAAAAAAATAAAAGAAGCACCAACCGGGCCTCAGGGGACACGAGGTTGGTGTTTGAGTTTTTTTTTAAAGGAGTGCTGACTGGACCCCAGGGGTGGCCTGGTCATCACCCTAAAATTAAAAAAAAATTTAAAAAAAACCATCAGTGACTGAAACCCAATTATTGCCAGAGCTGCTCTAAACTTTAAAAATGAACACATTCAGACTTGGGCTCCAAGGTGAAACTTGTCTCAATTAGACAGAACATGTAGAAAGCTTTAAAATGCTTGCTCAGCTCCCTTTTAGAAGTGTGCCTTTGATAGTCTATCTGCCCTACAGGGTTCACTAACCTGTATGCTCTTGTTATATAGATCAGGTGACATTCACTCTATGGGATGGAGGTGGGGTTTTTCCTGGCATTGCAAATTTGCTCCATCTACACCAGCAAGAAAGAAAAATCTAATCTAGACCTTCTGTTCCTGAAAACAGCCTTTCTTTCATAGTGTGTCAGGAAAGGTACAGGTGTTTCTGCTTCATCCTTGCAGAAAGATTCTAACATCTTACATGTAATGATAAATGTCAGTCAAGGTCAGGCTTGATGTAAATGCCATCCCTTACAGCAGGGTGAAGATGTCAACAATGACATGACGGAATAACACATATCTCGTCACTCTAACAATGAAGGGTGACTATCCCTCAGCACAAGGGATCCAGCCTTCCATCCCTGTCAGTCAAGCACTTTCATATATATAAAATATTTTCAGTGCAGATTTTTAGCTAGGATGAGGGAAAATGGTGTGCGTGTGTATTTTAGCTCAGAGTGTTAGACAGGGATGGGAAGAATGCTAGTTAGAATTTCTTCTTATATGTTTTGGCTGTCTTGACAATACATCACAATAAATAATTTTAAATCTTGGCAGAATACGTCCCTCCAACCAATAGTGAGACAAATTCAAGTAGCTGTAATTTGTAACGTCTCTTCTTTTCAGAAGCAAAACATACACAAATGCACACACATGTACACACGCACACACACACACACACACACACACACACACAGAGAGAGAGAGAGAGAGAGAGAGAGAGAGAGAGCAATCACAGGGATGTTGACTGATTGTTAAAAAGAGTAATCATAATGTGTCTAATGCTCCAAATGTGCTCCAAATGCCTAAGTGACATGTTATAACAATTTAAGGAAATTAGCATTATTTGAATTTAACAATTTTGCACAGTATTGTGCAAAAGGGGCATGTTTTGTGCAAAATATCATTCTGGCCAAAGCAAGAACTTGATTGAAAGGCTCAGGAAATTCCTTGTCACCAGGAAGAGCAATGTTGTAATTCTTAACTTTTGGTTGCAGGGGTAAGATAAGGTTTTAATTCACTTAGCACGAGAATTTTAATACACAAGAATTTTATATGATTACATATAAACTTGGCCTACCACAGTATTGATTATAATAGAGTAGGACCAGAGTATTTATTTGGTGTTGGTTCCATAATGCTAGAAATCACAGATACAGAAACCTCATATTAGCATAATCTCTGGCTCCCTCTTGTGGTCAGTTCTTGTAATACATATTGGAAACACATTTCTGGGGGTTTCAATTTAACATTTAAACAAGCAGATAAATGAATCCACAGGTATTGAACCCACAAATGGAGCAGTCCTACTGTACTAGGAGTATATGGTAGGGATATATGCATCTGTAAGTTTCTGATTCACTAAACAACTTGCTTTCCTATCAAAATGGCAGGACAACTTCCTCAAGCAATTCTAGGTAACCCCCTGAAATTTGGAAAGGTTTGGGGTTCAGGGAGCTGAGTTATGAAACTCCAAATGGGGTGCCCCTAGGAAAAAAATATTTCTATTGGAATCGGAACTTTGGAAGCCAAGCTGAGGGTGAGCATAGCACTGCTGTGTCTTGGCTTCTAATTCCAATCAAAAAGATCTTTTCCTAGGGGCACCCCTTTTGGAGCTTCATAACTCAGCTCCCTGACCCTGAAACTTTTCCAAATTTGGGGGGCTTTCCTGGAAGAGCTTGAGCTCCTCTGCCACTGATTCCTCTAGGGTGAATCTTTTCATTCTAGGGGGGGTGGCATTTAATGACGAAACAAAATGAAACATGTTCTACCATTTCATTAGGTAGCGAAGTAATTTATTACCTAAGTGACATCCACCTGGCACCAACACTGATGACATTTCGGCGCCAGGTAAAAACCTTCCTGTTTCTGAAGTTTTTTAACTGACATAACATAGATTGTGGGTCCTGGTGGCAATTTTAGTGTTTTGTGTTTAAGTGTTTTTGTTTCAATTGTCCATTGCCTTTTTGATGTTTTAACTGTTTTAACTGTTCATTTTAATTGTAAGCCACCCAGAGACCTTTGGGTAGTGGGCGGCATATAAGTTGTATAACCAACCAACCAACCAAACAAACAAACAAACAACCAACCAACCAACCAACCAACCAACCAACCAACCAAACAAACAAACAAACAAACAAACAAACAAACAAACAAACAAACAAACAAACAAACAAACAAACAAACAAACAAACAGCATTTCATTTTTCATGTTGTGCCCATCTCTAATTCATTTGTGTTTTAGTTTCAAAAGTCTACACAGAAACTCATACTTTTTTGCTAGTTTCTCCTAAGATGGCTAATTTTTGCAACCCATTTCCTATTACATAACACCTTTACATAAATTATTTCCACTTGAATATTTTTATGCACATTTTCCTCAATAGATAAGATTTAGGGAAATGAAAGAAAGGCCCACATTTTTAGACTGTGGATAAAAATCGACTACTACCTTCCTACATATTTGAAAGGGCTGGTCTTTTCTGTTCTTTTTATTGGTGCATCTGTTACAAATGTTTTTGCTCCAGATGGGAGGCCCCAAATTCACCCAAGTATTTGTTGTACATCCTCCTGGAGAAACCAATAAGATCTCTATATAAATAATCTAGATGTCTGTCAAGTTGGATATTTCTCTTTCTAGTTTGACGACTGGTGTGAAACAAGGCCAGGCAAGGATGCACTTGGGCATAGGAAGAGCTGCTTGCATTTGTAAATCTGGGTCAAGATAAAAAGGACTATCACTTACAGTGACATCAGATATTACCTATGAGGTCTCGCTGGTGGGAAGGGCCTGAGGTTATTATTTATGCATGCTGCTCACTGAGGCATTCATGTGTACAGCTGAGTGGACATGTGGCCTTTAAGAGGGTGGCGAAGCGCACTAGCTGGTCGGCGGAAGGAAAATGAAAACTGCCAACCGGCTCGCCTGGCCCCAACAGTGTAAAAAACAAACAAACCAAAAACTGAAACAAAACAAAATACAAAACTTTTTTTTTAAAAAAATCATTTTGTAATAAACAAAATGAAATGGGGAAAAAACAAAGAATAAAACAAAATGCCATTTTGGCATTTCGTGCCCGTCTCTACTCCTGATGAAAGTCTTCATGAATGCAGCAATCTTCTGAAATTCGTTGGTGTGCTCCAGTAGCCAGTGTCTATTTGCAATGTAATTTCAAATGTCTCTTCCACTTTGGAATCAGGCTTGACCATCAGGCATTTCTCATACCACACGACAAAAGCTACATTGCTTGAAATGCCATGAAATGACAGCACATTGATATATGGCTTGTTACCATTGTGTTGTTACTGCCAAGCATGGGAAGAGGGGCTTGAAGGCTCAGCTGCCTCATGTTTCATAGTACATTGGTTGGCATTAAGCATTAATTTGAGGGTGCATTGCATTTGTTTATGCCATTTTCTGTACTGCCTACATGGACTTGTCCAGTCCTGGGCACTTGGGAGCATTCAATGGAATCATGCTGTGTTATAGATTTTCTGTGGGCTTTTGCAGTAGCACATAAGTCATAGTTTAGCCATAGTTCAAATCCCCAAAATAAGAAACTGATTCACCAGAAGGAAAGCCAAAGAGGTCACTGGTTTGGATAAAATTGATATTTTACATGGAGAGGGGCTCGCTAAGAAATATTATTTGTAGTTGAAATGACTCACAGTTCAACTGGATGGAGTGGGGTTCAGTGACTCGATGCCCTCTCTGCTTCCTGAGTCTGCTGTCCAGGCGCACTGTGGATAGGCAGCCTCAAGATCCCTGATTCCCTGTGTATCCTTCTTATGCTTCTTTATCTTTAAACCAGACTTGAACTGAACACCTATTCAACACAAGGACAGTTTCCAAGGGACTGTCTCCAGGCACTCTGTTTTTGGGATGCCCAGAGGGCATGCCTGGAGAGCAAATGAGCTACGAACAAACGAGCCCACTATCTGATATTCTTTCACACTCAATTAGTATTAAATTAATTATTGTTTCTTCTTTCTCAAGACAGGAAGAGCCTAGTGTTTTTTCCTTTGTGCATAAACCCCAACAATTAATATTAAAAAAACCAAGTACTCAATTGCACTGAAAGAAAACAAGACCCTTCCTTCTCTTTAAAAAAACTCATGAATTAACAAAGGCATTTTTGTTACTTAAAATATTTGTTTGAGTGACAGAATTTCAAATCCTTTTTCAGATATAAAGAGGGAAACCAAAAACAAACAAAACCCAGCCAACATGTTGCTTTCTGCCATACCCTCAGTTCCTTGGTTTCTGAAATTTTTAATGTAGCAGAACACCTCATAGCTCTTTCATGCATGTTTGTAGTGGGAATAAATGAGCATCACCTTAGACTAACAAATGAACTTCATTGCCTCACATTATTCAGCAGTTTGAAAGAGTGCAGCATTGATAAACACTCTCACAGAATTACAGATTGTATTCAGGGGCTGACATGAGAATTAATTATCATCAGCCTGCTTAGTTAAAGAGCACCAGCAGGAAGAATGAAGTTATTATTCCTTTGTAGGACTGATGACCTCTTTCTTAGAAAACAAAACAAAAGCATATTAAAGGATTGTCATAGAAGCCTTCAAATACAGTTTGAAAAAAATCTCCTATCATAGCTGTTATGTGCTGTCAAGTTGCCCCTGACTTATGGCAACTCTATGGATGAAAGATCTCCAGAATTCCCTGTCCTCAACAGCCCAAGGTTAGCTCTTGCAAACTCATGTCTGTGGCTTCCTTTAGATAGTCAACCCATCAGTATTTGGTGTTCTTCATTGTCTGCTCCCTTCAACCTTTCCCAGCCTGATTGTCTTTTCCAGACAATCTTGCCCAAAGTAGGAGAGTCTCAGTTTCAACACCTGTGTCTCCAAGGGTCGTATAGAGATATCCCCTTGGGGGAGATTACAGCACCCCAGCTAGCTTTATGGGTAAGGCCTTTGGGAATAATTACCCCTCCCCATCTGTGCGGGGAGGCCCCGGATGGAAGGAAATGAATTCTATGGGCCTCATACTCAGGAAGCCAGGCTTGGTCTTATCTCTTCCCCCAGATCAGCCAGGAATGGGTTTTGTAGGGAAAAGAAGCTTGCTACATGACCAGCCCAAAGTCACTGCCACACTGAGATAAGCCTTCCCAGGAATTCACCAGCCATCACCATCCTGACACGTAGACTCTCCCTCCATCCTCTGATGCTCTGCCATTGTAACTAATAAAAAGAGCCTTGCCTCATGGTTGAAAAGAGAGCTGCTGCTGCTGCATGAGGCCTGGCCTGCTGAACCCGACAATGTGTCCATGTGTAATCATTACTACAGGGTAGTTCAGGCTTGATATGATCTTGGATTCACTTGTTCACAGACTCACAGAATCATGAAGTTGGAAGGAGACTACAAGGCCATCTAGCCAAACCCCTGCTCATGGCAGGAACAGAAATCATGGGCTATCTGGTAGCTGTCTAAATTTCTCTTGAATGCCTCCAGTCTTGGAGCACCACCTCTTGAGGTTATTGGTTCCACTGCCATACTGCTCTAACAGTTAGGATGTTTTTTCCTGATATTCAACCAAATTCAACCTCATTGTTCTGTGTCTTGTATTTTGGATTGATCAAGAACAGATCCTGCCATCCTGTTTATGACAGCTTTTCAAATACAGGAATTTAAAAAGCGCTATCATATCTTCCCTCAGTATCTTTATCTCAAGGCTAGACATACCCAGTTCTTTCAGTCTTGCCTTATAGGTAGTGCTGATGGCTTCTGGGAACTATCATCCAAGAGTATCTGGGAGCCCAAAGTTGGGAACCACTGGTTTAATCCTATCTAATGTCAGCAAGGAAAATAGTTTCATGCAAGAAACCTTTGTTCTTTGCTTCTTTATTAGTACCATGATGTTGGTGTTGCATGGCGTCAAGTCTCAGTTTTGGTGACCCTATGAATGAGTGCCCTCCAAATTATCCTATACTCAACAGCCATGATTAACTATTATAAACTCAAGGCTGTGGTTTTATTTAGGGAGACGATGCGTCTGATATTTAGTTTTCCACTTTTCCTGGTGCCTTCAAACTTTCCCAGCATTATTGTAATTTCCAGAGAATCTTGCCTTCTTATGCAACCTCAGGTATAACAGCCTCAGCTTCATCATTTTTGCTTCCAAATATAGCTCAAGCTTTATTTGCTCTAGGACACACTTGTTTATCTTTCTGGCAGTCCAGAATACCCCAAGAGCACTTATCCAACACCATATTTCAAACAAATTAATTTTCCTCTCTATTTTTCCCTGCCCAAGTTTCATACCCATATGTTGTAATCAGGAGTATAATAATGTGGATGATCTTGGTTTTGGTCTCCAAGGTTACAAAACCTTACTCTTGATAATCTTCTGTAACTCCCTCATTACTGCCTTTCTGAGTTTCATGCTCCTTCAGATTTCTTGTCTACAGTTTCCCTTTGGATTGATAATCGTACCAAGGTATATCAAATTTCCCATTATTTCAGTTTCATCATTGTCAACATTAAAGTTATGTAGTTCCTCTTTGTAAGGTCAGAGAGTCTGGTGCCAGGACCTTTCCCTAATAGCCCTACAGAACTTTGTAAACCTCCAGGGAAAATCCAAATCACATGTTGGTCAAAGCAGGTACTTATACAATATGAGAATTAATTCCGGATTGAAATCAGACTATTGTTTCTAATCATATCACAATTCATCTTGGTATAAATGTATGAGTACTTTCATTACTGTAATGATTCCATGCAACATCAGTGTATTGAATGCTACAAGATTTATTCATCTACTTTACTTTTGTGTTCCATAAGCACAGAAATACTTCAAATATTGAAAACATCTAAGAGTCTTACAACTACACAAAACTTTATGCTTAAAAATACATGAGTTGCAGGCAAACACGGAATTCAATTCAAAATATAGACACATAAAAGATACAAGAAAATACAGTACCAAAAAGAATGTTTTATTTATATTCTAAAAATGCACCACCTTATAA
The DNA here is from genome assembly GCA_023846285.1 of Phrynocephalus versicolor. NCBI lineage: Eukaryota > Metazoa > Chordata > Lepidosauria > Squamata > Agamidae > Phrynocephalus > Phrynocephalus versicolor. Next base: position 67,994,892 of record JAHTLZ010000129.1, read on the forward strand.
CTTCAAAAGGCACATTGAAAGCAGAGAACATATCACTAAAATACATCAAAGTTGTTAACATCAAAAATCTAAAAACTAAAATACTGTATGCTACTTGCACTTTTAGCATATCTAGACAAACATGAAAACTATTATCAGTGTTCACCCAGCCAAGCCAGTTTGAATCTTTGGAGGAAATTACATGTTGTCATCCTCTGCTTCTATTGTTGTTGCCACGTGATAGTTGGTAACTGGTTTACATGTGGCATGCAGTGTGTTGTTGCAATGATGTGATTAGAGATGGGCACGACCAGAATTTTTTTTTTCCGAGTTGTCGTTTTTCGGGACGGGTTCATTTCGGGTCGTTTCCGTTTTTCGTGAAATTTTTCAAAAATTTGTCGTTTTGTCGTGTCGTTTATCATTACCGCCGCGATTTAGCGCAACTTGACTTCCAGTTCCCAGAGCATGGGGTTAGGGGGTAAGGGCTAGGCTTAGGGTACTGGTTAAGGTTAGGGTGGGTTAGTGGGCTGTACCTCTGGGTGCCTCTGGCCCACTAAGAACACAGTGTACTGGCATATGGCTTAGGCTTAGGTTTAGGCTTAGGCTTAGGCTTAGGGTTGGTGGGCTTTTAATGCCCTTTCTGGCACATCCAGAAATCTCAGCAAAACCTGGCCATGCAATTGGTGGAATGGCTCCAAAAATTTGCATGGTCCCATCCCATGGCCAGCCCATCATTGCGCGTGCGCAGGTGTAAAAAAATAAGATAAGATAAAATAAAATCAATGGAGATGTTTTGTTGCAAGAAAAACCCACTGCTGCTACTATAAAAAATCAGGCAGTTAAAATACCTAATTTTCGCATGTTTCTGTGGTGCTTTGGTGGGTTTTTGGACCACGATTTCAAAAAAATATTGCGGTCGCCATTTTGGATCCCCCCGCACCGCATGGCAAATGGAGACGCCGACGATGCCCCCTCCCAGCCTGGTACCAGCAGCCCAGGACAGGAGGGGGGAAGGCTGGAGTGGGGACCCCCCCAGAAACCACCCCTCTGGTAGGTGCCCTCAGGCAGGCATATTTTCGCCTGCTTTTTTGACCGGGAATCATTTTTTTTTATTTTTAAAACTTTTTTTCTGTGCCGCTTGGCATCGCACGATCGCTGCGATGCCAGGAACGACAACGACAAATCAGACCCAATTTTTCTTTTGTCGGTTCGAGTCCGAGTTCTGGGGGAGTAATTGTCGTTACCGTTTCCGTTGCGTAACGGAAACGGAAACGAGAATTTCGCCAAGTCGTGCTCATGTCTAAATGTGATGATGAACTGATGTGTGTGTGTGTGTGTGTGTGTGTGTGTGTGTGTGTGTGTGTGTGTGCCTCCTGCCTCCTTATATTTATATTTCTCTCAGATGCTTCCAATTTCCCTTCAAACGGTAGGCATTTTCTTTCCAAGGCCTTCAACTGATAGTGTCTTATTTACCAGCATAAATTTTTAATAGGAATTTCTATTGCTTTTTCATCTCCTGTAACATAAGATGTAACTCATAACGATAAGCATTATTGTTTTGACTAAAAAATCAGAGTCCAGTGGCTTCAATTAGTTGAAATGATTGTGGTCTATTAAAATAAAGTAGAACAAATCACAGAAAGAGCAAAGCACTGTGTTTAACAAAACAAAGAAAGCCAATTACAGGTCATGCAAATACCTTCTCTGGTCATACAGTAGTTGCTATAGATTTCACTACATTTTCATTTCTCTTGCACAGCTCAGGCCTGGCTGAAGCTAAATAACTGTCCTGCAGTGACTTTTTGTAATTACCGTTCAACTCTCATTTTTAATACACAATGTACATTTTCAGGATTGCATTTTCTATACCCTTTAATTATTTTAACATTCTATGGATTCAAAATTCCACTTTTTGATAGCTGTAACCATGATTGCTATGATCTTGATCTTCATCTGCAGTTTTGCCTTGACATTTTTTCCTTTCACAGTAACTAAAAGTTGCTTCAAGTCTGTTTTTATGTGGATTTTAAATTCATTGGGAATGTTGTTTAAATGATATTTTGATCCTAGAATTCTTTTAGTGTTCTTTATTATTGGATATTAACTGTTCATGATCAGTACCACAATCCACTCCTGATCTTATTTTGACACGGAGAATTCAACTTCTCCATCTCCTGTTTTCAGTTATGCAGTCAATTTGATTTTTGTAGTCACAATATGGTGGTGTCCACATGCATAGCTGTCTGTTTGGTTGCTTGAAGTGTTTATTTGCAATAAACAGATTATTGGCTTCACAGAAAATGTATGAATCATTCTGCTTCATTTCTGTCCCCCTAGGCCAAATTTCCCAAAAAACATTTGGCTCAGCTTTCTTCCTTCTTCCTTTCCCTGCATTCAAATCAGCTACAATTATAAGCACATCTTCTTTTGAGGTGTAATCAGTTTCCTCTGAGAGGTTTACATTAAAGTCTTCACTTTCATCTTCTTTAGCATTGCTGAGCAGAGACTTGAATGATGGTTATATTGATAAGTCTTCCATGGGTCTGATGGATTTTATTCCGTCAGAACTTGCTTTATAGCCCCGAACTCCCCATGCTACATCTTTCCTCAGTATAACAGCCATTCAATTTCTTCTGGATTTGTCATTTCCATGTAACTTTGAGGCAGACTGAATGAAAATATCACATTCCAGCCCACTTTATTTCACTGACACAAAACACTGAAATGCTTATACGTTCTATTTTTTGCTTTATAGTATCAAGTTTACCTGGTTTCATATTCTGTATTCCAGTTGTGCAGCATTGGACTTTCATTTTGTTTCTGTGCAGAACAAAATGTCCGATTAGTACTATTATTCATGATGATATGAACTGCCCTATGAATAGAGGCTTTGTAAACTAGCAGATCAATCATATTGCCTTGAGATTAGACTGATTCTGGTTGCAACTCATACTAAGACATGAGCTTGGAGGATGACCTTGCATAACTCATTGTGGTTCAGACTCAACCATCTGATAGGACAACATACTAATGAGTTTCCTGATAAGAGATGAATGAGATAATCAGTGTTAAGTTTAAAATGCACTTCAGTTAATAGAAATTTATAATAATCCCAGAGCAAAGATTCAGATAACATTCAATATTTATCATTAGGCCCATACTGGAGCTTTCTACCCAGGGAGGTCATTAATATTCCATTTAACAGATGTAAAGAACATTTAAGCCAATTTAAATTCTTAATTATTGCAATGGGATTTCTCATCCTTCCCATGTTCTACTCTCTCCAGTGATTTGTCTCAAAGTTCCAAAAATGATCACACAAACTTTTAGGAGGAAAGCATTCAAATGCTTGCTAACCGTAGCAGATGGATTATGCCAGTACTGCTTGGTGGGAACAGCCTCATTCACTAAAATATTAAGGATATTGCCTGTGCTTTGAATTAGTAATACAACGTGCAGACAACTGGAGTAGGAAGGAATTTGTATACTATGTAACTGAGACATGAGTTGTTGACAGAGACACATATGATAGGATTATATCCTCTATGAAGCAACATGCCAGGGGCCCAAGCTATTCCATGGACATGGTGAACAGTTTCAATAACACTGTCTGGGGACTGAACAATTATATCCATCTCACATTGTAAAATGTCTTTTCACAATTACTATTATTGCATTTGTGGGCAACTGGCAAAAGCAATATCTATCCCCTTCAGCTATATTCTTCCTCTTCCCCCTTTGTCTCCAAAAGAAACTCTTCATGCTGGGCAAACGATATGTATAGAAGAGGCTCCAGGTTTTAAAGGGAACCTGAGACTGACCAAGTGATGGAAAGTGATAACAGACAGGTGAACATTTATTATCAATTGCGGTTGTGCACAGGTGCCCTGACCAGGTCTGGGTGCCAATTTGGCACTTCAGAGTAAAGAACTTTTGTTTACCACATACTTTGAACCCCTCCAATTTCCAATAGGCCCAGCTCTAGATAGAGATTTGGTGTCCACATACCCACCATCCATCATACATATTTGTGTAGCAAGGTTTGATTCTTAGTACCTGATCAGAGAGGTGGAAGTGCTGGATCAGGCTTGAGAACTGGAAATCAGAAATCTTTGGCAATCTAATGCTAATCACCTAGAAATCTACCAATATGTTTTGTTCTACAGTTTGCCTGTCTTCATACCAATGGTTTTTAACAGCAGAGAATCTAAAGACCATATTGTAATCTCTGGTGCCTTCAATATCAGTTCATTTTTTTGTTATCATTCTAACCAGCTGGCCTGTGGGCCGGGTTAGCACGTTTTATATTTTATATTTTATAATTTTGTTATTGCGCCAAAACAGCTGGCCTGCAGGCTGGGTCAACGTGTTATTTATTTATTTATTTATTTATTTATTTATTTATTTATTTATTTA
>JAHTLZ010000129.1:68000316-68037596 GCA_023846285.1 Phrynocephalus versicolor
GGTTGCACAATGGACACAAAGTCAAACTAGGGTTCACTAATGCAATTATTAGAGTACACAACCCCCCCCTTGCAGGACTCAGATCACTTTGATAAAATGCATGGATCATCACTGATACTATGGCTTTTTCGCCTGAGATCATCTTGCTGACTTAGAAATGGTAGCAATTAAACCTTTGCACTCCTCAGACTCAGAGCACTACCGGACCAGGCATTTGTCTCTCTAATGCACCTTTAAAGGACTGGGGTATGCTGATCTGTCTGCATGAAGTTTGCCTCTCCTTTGATTGTGGACTAGGTGACCCATCTTGCTGTGCTCATGAGGGATGGCTCTCCCTTGACTGTGGGCTAGGTAACCCATCTTGATGTGGTTTCAACATTTGGCTCTCCCTTGACTGTGGACTAGGTAACCCATCTTGCTTGGCTTATGGAGGTTGGCTCTCCCTTGATTGTGGACTAGTTAATCCTTCTTGCTGGGTTCACGACTGATGGCTTCCCCTTGATGGTGGACTAGATGGGTTACGTAGTTTACAGTCAAGGGAGAGCCATCACTTGTAAGCACAAGAAGACAGCTCTTATGAGAGATGGCTCTCCCTTGACTGTGGAAGAGTAAATATTGCCTGATACATGCGGACGCGAAATCCAGTTTATATGTTTTGGAACTTGATGAGAAACTGAGGACAGGGAACACAGAATAAAAGTCCCCTGAACAGATTATTTCTGAATCAGTGAATTCTGCAGTTATTTTTACCAACCACTGCTTCTGAATCATGAAATTATTGTTGCTACCTTTTTTTAAAATTAAATTGATCTTCAAATTAATTTGTTTGGAAGACACATAATCTTTAAAATTGTTGTTATCCTAAAAAAAAAAAAACTTTCACAAACTCCAGGTGTACAAGCTTATTGAAGTATTCCAATTATGCAAACTTCTTCTTAGTACTTCAGGAAACTAATAAGTCTCGCTGAGGCAAATAGAGCTTACTTCAGAGCAATATGGTAGAATGAGATTTCAGCCTTGCCATAGAAATAAGAAACATGGGGAGAAAAGAGAAATACAAAGAACGAGAGAGAGAGAGGGAGAGTGAGTGAGAGAGAGAGACCACCTCTAGGATGTTTTGTGGCTCCAGCAAACCGAAGCAATGCCTCACCATCCTTCCTTTCTTTCCTCCCTTCTCATATGTTAAGAGAGAGAAGCCAATGTCTGTATAATTCAAAGTAAGTGCCAGTCAGTTCAACAAGACTCCCCCAAGATGACAGTAGCCTGCAGTTCTGCATGAACTGTATAAACTCAGTAGTAAGTCTGTTTGAAGAGAACAGGGCCTACTTCTGGGCAAGAAAGTGTATTACTGTTGTAGCCTTACCTTATGGATCAGTGATTGAACTCAGACTTCTATCTGAAACAATGCATCCGGAAATAGTCTAGAAGATGCTTCTGAATCCAGACATATTCTCTTCTTGTGGTTATAGGCCATCACGTGAGAAGAACCAACTTAGAGTGAACCTAATGGAGATTCAAGAGAAGTGAGATAGCTAAGGAATGGTTTCACTAGTTCTGTACTCCCAATGAGTTTTCATGGGTGAGTGAGGATTCAAACCCTGGACTGCTAATTCCTAATCCATTACTCTGTTCATTACACAACCTGAGATATCTTCTTAAACTGGCTACAGTATATATAAATGCCTCAAGCTCTTGCACTGTAATGAGCCTAATCAGAAGGATCCCTGCAGAATTCAGTGCAGGCATATACTGTATCTGTATGTTATTGTAGCCTAGACCTCCAAATTATTTCTTCCACTGTAAATGTTAGTATATTTTGAGTAGCCAAAATTCTGTTTTAATAATAGAAGACATTTAGTCAAATCAACATACAAGCTGCCATTTGTTATTTAAAGTTTAGTGTCCATTTTTTGTGCTGGCCATATGAACACAATATTTCATGGTACTGTCAGAATATTACCTGGTATTCTGAATTGTGGACACAGAAAAATTATCTTACATTCATAAACCAGAGGGGTTTCTCACCACCACCCCAAGGTTTGAATAAGAAGTTTTTTGTTTAAAATAAACAAGATGGATTTAGCTTATTAACTTTTCAAAAGCACTTACATCAGATATTACAGAACTTTAGCAGTTATGTTTGAGAAAATATGATAAAACAATATGCTGAAGATATATCCCAATCACTCTGAGCCTCAGTTCATCTTTCTACCGCTCCTCAGCTATGACTCAGGTCTGTCATTATATTCATTCTTCTGAAAAGTAACATTTGAGATTCTCATTCCAGTAGTTTATCCACCGGCTGGTAGTTTAGGAGACAGAGGTCAGAAGTTTCTTTATGTTTTCCTATCTTGTTTGCATTAACTTGTGGCAGCTAATTGCCACGAATTGAAAAAGTGCTGAAGAACATATCAGTTCTGCAGTAGGGTGCATGCTCAGACACACAACGAAGATATGTATCTAGTACCTCACCTATTAACATGTGGCAAACAATATTGGCACAGAAATGTTTCTTTCCCAAATCTGCCCCCTTCTGAACTGTCTGGCTACAAATCCCATCATCCCCAGATAAAGGCCATGCTGCATTTGCATAGTGGGAATGGTAGTCTAATTCACCAGGAACCCATTCCAATATATTAAGGAATGACATTTTAGTCTTACTTCTCTCATGAGACACCCTGTAAGTCTTGTCTATTCATAAAATGCTGTACTGTCTGATTTAGTCTCTTGATAATGCTGTTTCTTGACAGAGTTATGAGCCATGAGGCTTTCAACATTTCATTGAAAAAGAAGAAATCCTCCTGGGAGAAGTTTGAGTAGCAAAAATGGAACAGGTGCTTAATTTTGCAGCAGCTAAAGCAAGGAGCTGCTTGTCAATTTCTGTCCCACATAATCCCCTGCATTTGCTTATCTTAATCCTTAATTACTTTTTGTCAGGTTCTTTAATGTTGCTTGTTTATTATATTGTTTTTGCTGTGAGCTGTTTATAACTGCTTTCTCCAGCTCTGAAGACCTTTGCTGTTTTTTTCTCATAGTCTGAGCAAGGTCTTAAACAGTGAACAATGGAGTGGAAATATTTCATAAATTACAAATTATTCCAGATTTTCCCACATTTTATACTCCTAGAGCACAGGTATGCTCCTACCCAGTACTTTAAAAATATCATGTAGAAAGTATTTAACAAGCAAAGGCTACCAATACATTTGCATTATCTGGAAGCTTGTCAAATGTATTATGGTATAGGCTTTTGTGGTCTCAAGTTCACCTTATTGATGGTGTGCACTCACCTGCAATAACTGAGGGTGCTTTTACACGACCCCTAAAATCCGAGGCAAAGGGCTCCCAGATGCAGAGCTTAAAATTGTTTTCCCACCAGCTCCAGACTGCTGCTGCCACCCAAGCGCGCCGTAGGGAAACGCCTCTCTGCGGTGCACCCGGGCAGCCATGGCGGATCCAAGCCACTGCCGCCACCCGAGTGTGCCGCAGGGAGACTTCTCTCCGTGAAGTGCCTGGGCGGCCTTGGCGGATACCAGCCGAACCTACCGCCCGAGTGCGCCACAGGGAGAATTCTCTCCGTGGAGCACCCGGGCGGCTCCGTGGCTTCCCGGAGGGGGCAGGGGGTGGTGGGGAGCCATGCGATGGCTCCCCGCCAGCCTCCCGGGCGGCTCCGCGGCTTCCCAGAGGGGGTGGGGGTGGGGGAGCCATGCAATGGTTCTCCACCCCCTGCCCCCTCCGGGAAGCCTGGGAGGCATGCAGGGGGGATGGCAGAGAGCAATGCCCGCGATGTAGCGGGACCATGGGACCTGAACCGCAAAATGGCGGGGGTCACTGTACGACTACGCCCACCTAAGCACGTCCCAGCACATTTTCCAGGTACCTGGTCTCTGAAGGTGAAAAATTTCTGATGGAGATGTAAAGCAGTTTGTTTTTTGTTTTTGTTTTTGCCCCTGCCCCTTTAAGAGACTGAAAGATACTGGAATGATTCCCGGAGCAGCTCAAGGCAGAGTGGAGGTGAGCCTGCATTATTTTCTCCCTTTTTTTCTTCCTCCCCTCATGCAGACAGGAGAAAGGAAGTGCGGAGGGATGGGAACACAGGAAGAGCGACAAACCCCCAAGATCCGAATTTAAGTTGCCAGCAGATCTTAGGTGTTGTGTAAAAGTGCCCTGAGAAGCCTCGTGGCACAATGATTAAACTGCAGTACTGTACCCAAGACTCTGCTTGCTACCCAAGTTCAATCCTGACAGACTCAGATCATCAGCTGAAGGTTGACTCAGCCCTTTATCCTTCCTAGGTCAGTAAATTGAATATCCATCTTGCTGTGGGAGAGGGATGTGTAGTTTTTATAATTTGAATTGTAAACTGCCTAGAGAGTTCCTTAAAATTTAAGGCTTAAATGCTATGGAGTAGCATGTAGTACACTTTGCTTTGCTCTACATACTAGCTGGCTGCATGGTCAAAGAGAATATGCCTGCCTTGGGTCATTTTGGGGGAGGAAGGTGGGATAGAAATATTTTAAATAAATAAATAATGCAGCAACTTGAAAATTAGCTGTCCATGCTTAGACTCATAAGGGGTTATGAAGTGTTTCTTTAAAAAGTATAACAAAAGGACAGTAGGGATATGCTTCTAGAGTGGATACAAAACAAAACAAAACAAAAGTGTAGGATGCAAATATTTGGAGAAATGTTGTGCAGAGAAATAGGACTATAAATAAGCTTACTGTATTCTGGTAGCTATACATTCAACATCCAGAATTTACAGTACTTGAACAGTGAATTCTGGGCCACAGGAATAGGGGCAGCAGTCACAGGTTTCAGCGAGCACTGAGGTGGCTGTGAAGGGCTGTGGGGATAGACAGACAGGGGCCGGACTCAATGATCCACAGGGTCCCTTTCAGCAATTGTGTTCTAAGATGATGATGACAGCGAGGGTAGTGATTTCTTCCCTTCTGAGAGAAGGAAGGAAAATATGAGATGGTGCAAGATGGTGGGCGCCAGCAGTCTTCCAGCCTACTGATTTACTATCATGTCTTTGTGATCTACATTGGAACAAATAATCCCTGTCACATCTTTCATCTTATTGCAAGTGCTTATGAAACTCTGAATAAGAAGGTGAAGGACCATGGGGAACAGGTTGTGTTTTCATCCCTCTTTCCAGTATTCAAGATGACCAGTCCTTAATGGATTGGAAAATTTGGTCAAAGCAAATGAGGTTTGATAAGGAACAATGTAGGTTTCTAAATTTAGATAGGGAAATCAGTTGCAAAAACATCAGATGGTTAACATCTGGCTTAGCAGTGGTATGTGGAATAATGATGTAAGGGTCTTAGTATACCACAAGTTAAGCCTGAGTCACAATCTGATAAGGCAGCTAAAAAAGCGAAGGCATCTCTCGGCTACAGATACCAAAGTCTACATAAGGGGAAGTAACAGTCTAATTTAGAGGTGGGCGTTAATCACCAGTTCAGTGTGTTGTGCCAGTTTGGCAAATGGCTGCACAGTTGATTCACAGTTAGGAACCCCAAACCCTCCAATGGGCACCCTGGCTTCCCTAACCTGCCTCCTCCAGGAACTGCCTATGAGGAGGTACCCCTTCAAAGGAGCCAGGGCACTAAACCCTGGATGAAATATGTGGTTGTTGGTGAACCAGCAGAAACCAGCAGTTCACAATCATCTTCTATTCAAACTATATTATGCTTTTGGTTGGACCTCTGCTAAAATACGGTCAAGCTGCTGGAGCAGAGCAGAGCAACGTGGACTGCATGTGGCTGCCGTATGTTGTTATTTACAAATAAACTATTAATGATAGATATTGTGACCATTTTGTAATTTTAAGATATTCACCAGTATAGATGGACACAAATTGGAAACATAGTGATTTGATGTGATTTATAATTCATCAATATTTATGAATCACAAATTTTCCCCCAAAGAACAGATGAATAAATTTGTTGGTTCATTCCACATTTTTAAAAATGATATTAATGTCCTAGAGACAGTAACATCTCAGCAAACCTTCTTCTGACTCCCCTCTACAATCTCGGTAAGTTTGATTAAGTTTGGGTTAAGAACATCTGATTTATAACCCCCCAAAGAGGATCCCCAGGAAAGTGCCATAAGCTGCAGATTTCAAGGGCTTTCCAAAAGGACCAAAAAGGGGCTGACAAATTAATGAATCAAAATTTGCGAAAAATTGATTGATTTGAACTCACCAGGGTCATTGCATTTGATTACTATAATTAGCAATTTGGTTAATTTTCCTTTTTATTTTTTTTTATTTTTGCTCATTTCTATTTACCAGAGGTCACTACAGAAGAATATAATAATAAACATAAACCCTGCATGTTATCTCTTTGCTGGCTGTAAGGTATCTTTAACAAATGAGTTTAAAAATGGATGGACAATCAGTGTGACCTCTTCTTGTACTCAATTTATGCCTTTTTGTGCTCACAATACATTCTAGTACTGCAAAATAAATCATTTAATATCTTTTTAGTTAAAGTGGAAATCCATTTATCACTTTTGTTTCTCTTACATACACACTCCAGGACATAATACTCCAGATTGCCTTTTATTTCATTTTTGCAAGGACAAGTTTATATAGCAATTGAGTGTTCATTCTGTAAATGTGGATCTTTAAGTAGACAGAATGCTACCATCAATTCACAGAGGAATCTCATCCTACAGAAGAAGTACACAATTTCACTAGGAAAAATAAGTACTTCAGGAAGGACACCCAGAAATGTCCATTGAAGATAAGGCATGCTTACTGACACAGTGACCATTCAGGTAAGGTGTACAAATGGATAGGGGATAGAATGGTTTAATCCCATAGAAGTATAGCTAGATGGAATTCTGAACCTCAGTATTTTATGGCAGATCCCAAGTACACAGTCTGAAAATGGAAGATCCCAAGTACACAGGCTGAAAATGGAAGACTTACAAAACCTACAAAATATACTGTAGAATAAAATCTTATATTGCCTAAGCCTAATCACAAAGAAGGTATATTGCTCCTATATATGAATGTGTGGGTTAATAATATGCTGGCTTTGGACAAAATGAAAAAGGAGATACCAGCTTTACAATTAGGGCTTTTATAAATATTATCCCTAGAGATGGGCACGACTTAGCGGAATTCCCGTTTCCGTTTCCGTTCCTCATTTCCATTACGGAACGGAAACGGTAACAGGAATTACTCCGCCAGAACTCGAACTCGAACCGACTAAAGAATAATTGGGTCTGATTTGTCGTGGTCGTTCCTGGCATCGCGGCCAAAATGCAGGCGGAAATATGCCTGCCTGAGGGCACCTACCAGAGGGGTGGTTTCTGGGGGGGGGTCCCCAGCCTCCCCCTCTCTCCTATCCTCTTGGGCTGCTCTGGTGGTGGTGGTGGGAAATCCTCGTCGTAGTCGCTCGCCGCAAGTTCGAATCTCAACAGCACCGGACTTGCCGTCGGCCGCCGCAATTCAAGCGGAAGCAGCACAGAAAAAAAGTTTTAAACTCCCCCTCCCATTCCCGGCCAAAAAGCAGGCAAAAATATGCCTGCCTGAGTGAGGGCTCAGGGCACCTACCAGAGGGGTGGTTTCTGGAGGGGGGTCCCTGGCCTCCCCCCCCCTCCTCCTGTCCTTTCCTGGGAAGCCGGACTCGAGTCGCCATGCCATGCGGTGCGGGTGGGGGATCCAAAATGGGGTGGCGACCGCAATATTTTTTTTGAAATCGTGGTCCAAAAACACACAAGCACCACAGAAACATGCGAAAATTGCTAATGCTATTGCTAAAACTGCCAGAATTTTTACAGTAGCAGTGGGTTTTTCTTGCAACAAAATGTCTCCTCCCCTGTCCTCTCTCCATTGATTTTATTTTATTTTATTTTATTTACACCTGCGCAATGATGGGCTGGCCAAGTGGCCATGTGGGAGTGGACCATGCAAATTTTTGGAGCCATCCCACCAATTGCATGGCCACTTGGCCACTGAGACTTCTGGGATGTGCCAAAAAGCCAAATAACCCTGCCCTAGCCCCCTTAACCCTAACCCTAATCCTTGATTCCTTACCCATACACCACAGTACACTGTCCTCTTAGTGGGTCAGAGAGGCACCCAGAGGTGCACCCCACTACCCCACCCTAACCTTACCAGTAACTAGCCTAACCCTAGCCCTTGCGCTAAGCTGCTGTCCCCTAAGCCAGATCTACTTGCATTCCACTAGTACGTAAGTACGATTCCCTTCTTTGTGAGACACAGCGGGTGCGAGAGCCTTAGGCATCACCCTATGGCTCTGGGTTCTGCCAGTCCACTGGTCTCATAGTCTGCAACTGGTATGCATATCCATATGGCTATGCATGCCCTTTTGCAGCAGCAGGTGAGGAGAGGAGACCCCCATGCCATGAGGGGTCTCCAGGAGCCTGCTTTCCCTTCCTAGCGGGTGAGGATAGGAGGCACCCACGGGTGCCTCCAGGAGCCTGCTTTCCCTTCCTAGCGGGCCAGAGGAGGCACCCACCGCACAGAGGTGCCTCCAGGAGCCCGCTACCCCCAAACCAGTATAACGACAGACGAAAAAACGAAAAACAAAACGACTATTTTTTGCAAAGTTTCGCGAAAAACGGAAACGAGCCGACACGGGCTGCCTCCGACACACGACAACTCGAAAACGTCATTTTCCCTAGTCGTGCCCATCTCTAATTATCCCTTCAAAGGAACATCTTTCAATGTTTCCATGTCTGCACAATCAACATGTAAACTGATTCCATGCTTATCTCTCAGCAGCCAATGTCTGAATAGAATTGAGCTGATTTGTAATTTATGGCAGTTGAGAAAACTGGTGCTAAATTAAACAAGTGCACTTAACCTCCAAAGGCAGCTTTGTTCCTTATGCCATGCTCATTTTTGTAACATCTCTTTGACCCTCATGCAATTATATTCAGTTGAAGAGTAAATAAAATTCTTCCTAGGTTACCATCTTCTACTCACATACCCAAAAGTAAGTTTTTCTGAAAGGTCTTACTTCTGAGCAGATGTGTTATCAATGGAAAAAACAAAGACCAGCAAGAGCATTTTGAAATTCATTGTCCCGGGTGTATTGCTTATCTCCATACAGATATCAGAAGAGAATATTTTAACATTGTATAGCGGGATGGGTTGCCGCAACAAAAGTCCCTTGATACTCCAAGATTTTCCAGGATTTTCTCTCCACACACACCCTGTTGGAGCATCCCATTTTTGGAAAATGGGGCATAAACCTTTTCATGTTTCCTTAAGCCACTAATTAAATTAAATTCAATGTGTCCATAGTAGGATAGCAGCCTTAGATAAAGGAGATACTGGTAATAGTCTTCACATAAACAGTAAAGAACATCCCCTACATGTGCAGGGTCTTCACCCAATCAGAAACCAAAATATTTATTTCAGATCATTGGGGGGGGTCCACTTGGCCCTAGGACAGTGTTGGCAAACCTTTTAGAGACCGTGTGCCCAAACTGTGATTCAGAACCCACTAATTATTCACAAAGTGCCAATACAGTAATGTAACCTGTATATCGGTGGTTATGAAGGGGCAATGTCGGGTGCCCACAGAAAGGGCTCTGAGTGCCACCTTTGGCACCCGTGCCATAGGTTCGCCATCCCTTCCCTAAGATAAGCAGTCTGGCACATACAGCTCCATTCTCTAACACCATGCCTACGCTGTAATCCCCCACTCAACCCTAGCATCTGCTGCCTCCGGAGCCTGCCTCAACTCTGCCCAATGGGATTATTTGCCCTATTAGCAAAAGCATCTGTGGGGGCAGGATTCAAAAGAGCAAACCATCAGGGTAAATAACATTCCACTTGAAAGATCAACGTAGAGTGGCCATGTATCCTACTTTATAGACAATGGTTCTCCGTTTGAAAGCATAGTCTGTTGAAAGGGCTATCCAGGTCCACCTTAAAGATAAAAGGACATAGGAAGGGGAAGCAGTCACCTGGAATTCATCCATTAACATTTAATGTGTGGACATCACACCTAAGAAGATGGACACATGGATCACCTGGTTACAATCACTCCCACTATTGTGAAATAGATTGTACTTTTGTTTTTTTCTCAAGTTGCATTTGCATCATTTGCATTCTCTTATGTTAGTAAATGAGCAGATAAAAACTCCACCTTTCAACCCTGCCTTGCAATTTATGATAAAATGTATGGGAAATTAAGCCAAAGGCTATGTATCCCTAAATACACAGGTTGCCTACTTCTGATCTGCAAAATAAACACAGTTCATAGGAGGTAAGAGGAAGGGGAATTGCTTCTTCACAGCACAATGCAGTGAAAATCTGTTGAAAATTAATTTCTACCAAGATCACTTAAATTTGTTTAACAGTCTTAACAACGCAAACCTAACTCAATAATATACCAGCACTAGGGGGTTAGGATGGGTCTCTTTTGTTGAAATGCTTGCTTGTCTACAGGACCCTCCCCTGCTAACTAATCTCAGAAATCTGCCAGTGGAAGTGTCAAAATGGGACTAAGAATAGGACACAAGGGTAGAGCTGAATTATTTGAGATCTAAATCTCTTTCAACCCAGGAATAGAGCCAAAATGACCACAGAGGCCACAGCAAAGACAGATCTAGTGATATTGTACACTCATGGGCCAAGAAAGAGTTGTAATCTACTCAACATCATTTGGCCTTGCCACAGGTCACAGATGGCCCTGGCCATTCGGACCAGTTATAATTGCTCTGAACAAGCCAGATAGCTCAGTAAGTTAGGTCTCTGGCTGTAGAGCCAGAGGTTGGAAGGTCAATTCTCTCCTGTGTCTATGAGATGAGTTGGCCTGTATGGCCTTGAGAAAATTGCACAGTCCTGGACGACGGGAGCGATAAACTAGTAAAAAGACGGAAAAGGGTGGCCATAAGTCAGAACTGACTTGATGGCACAGAATTATTATTAATTATAATTAGTCTGCATGTGTGTATGGAATTACTCTTCTCCCTGCCCACTGAACACACCCACCAAATGCTATGAGGGACTCGTCATCTGTTTCTCATAGTTTTATCAGCTGTAAGGAGAAATGAAATCCCGAGGGCTTTTTCTCCCTTTTAAATAAGCAACTTTTGAGATTTGCCTTAATTTCTTCAGGGTTAAACATATCTTTTATTCCTCCGGCTGTAATAATTTGTCACAAATGGTCTCATATAAAATATATCCTGCTTCGCACCATACTTTCAAAGACAGGCAAAGGCTCATAGTTAATTGGCTTTATTAATGGAGGAACAAATGACAAAGAGTACGCAACCACCAAACTAACATCTGCCTTTATATGGAATACAATCAAGCAGTGCTTGAAAGAGACCTAACATGGTTTGCTTTCACAAATGGCAAAAGAGAGAGAGAGAGAGACTGAATATATAACAATGAGCATATGTAGACATAAAAAGGGTATTCAGTAGATAACTTATTTCTAACATTAACATTTTGTCACTTTTCTCTGCAGTATCTGTTGCATAGTTTTGAAAGGTTGAGATACTGCTAATTGGTAGCACAGTCCTTTCTTGCTGTCAACTCTAGTTTAAGGAAAACATTAGCAGTGCCTAAAATTAGAACCTTTAAGCAAAAGTTCTAAACACTTTAAGGTAGGGCATGAGAGTGAAAGAATAAGAAGGAAGGAAGGAAGGAAGGAAAGAAGGAAGAAAGAAAGAAAGAAAGAAAGAAAGAAAGAAAGAAAGAAAGAAAGAAAGAAAGAAAGAAAGAAAGAAAGAAAGAAAGAAAGAAAGACTGCTGGCAGGTGGGGAGATCTGAATTCTTACAAGTTGAGTAATAGATCTAAAATTGAAAATGCACTGAAACAGTGTAGGCTAAACTGTTATGACATCATATTTAATGATAAAAAGAGAGCAATGAGCTAAATGAGATGTGAAAAAATGCAGTTTTTGCATAATCAGACAGGGAGCTGGGTTGATGCCTGTCCCTACACAGCTCCTGATTGGCCAGCACCAGGGAGAAGGAAAGATGATACATTGGAGGCTACTTCCTGGTTGGAGTTTAGCCCCATGTGAGGCAAGGCAAGGTAAGTCAATGGGTGATTTGGTTTCGGAGGGTGGGTCCAAGTTCCGAACAGCAGTTGTGTTGCTTTGATTTGTTTTGGAACTGGACCCATTCTGAAACAAAAGTCCCATGCCTAATCAAGATGCTTCCATGGAGAATGCACTGTCTCATGTACAAGCCAACCTAGCCTCTCACAGTAATGAGACACACAACAGGGCTTTTGATGACAATCTCAAACTTCAGGCAAGAAAACACAGAAGTCATTATTTCAGATATCCTGCCACCAAATTGTTTATAGCTTCATATATCAAACCTCAGCACTTTCAACTGAGTCAAAAGTAAACTGAAAGTCACCATTGGTGCAAGATAGAGATGGGCATAAATCAGAAATATTGTGGTTTTTAAAATTCATGATTCATCAAGGTCAATGAATCATGAATAATAGAGATGGGCTCCAAATGCCAAAAAGGCATTACATTTTTTAAAAAAAAATCATTTCATTTTTCATTTCTTTGTGGGTTTTTTTACTCGCACCAACTAGATGGCCCACTGGCCAGGTTGGCATTTTTCTTAATTTTTAATTTTTAATTTTTTAATTTTTTTTACCTGTTGTGCAGACCAGCTGGCCCACGGGCCTGGTCAGCATGGTTTGTTTTTTTTTAATTATCCCTCACCCGATCATGCCCAATCAGGTGGGGGAAAGGGTGGGCTTTAAAAAAAAAAATTCCTGCCAAAGCCTCGGGCTACAGCTGATCAGCAGTGGCTTCGGTGGGGAAAAAATACCCTGGGTCTCCCCCAAGTTGGGAGGGAATTGCCGGCTTTCCCCCATAGTAATGCATGGCCTCAGACTGGTGGAACCCTTGTTGCGGTTCCGGTTCAGATTTTAAACCAGTACACTTGTCTGTGAGGGATCGTTTAATCTGCAGCTTCCCACCCACCACACTTAAAAATGAATTGAATGAAAAATACCCCCAAATATGCCCCCCCCCAATTTTCCTATCAGGTACCTAGAGATACCAAGATTGCAGAGAAGTGTCTCCCATTCTCTGCAAGCCCTACAATTTAGTGGTCTATAAAACTGGGCTTCCAGAATTTGCATCAGATACATGTTCTGAGCTAGATAAAACATGTTACAGTTTTCTATGCAATCCATCTATGTGCCTCTGGTGGATGTGGGGCAGAGAGGAAGGAGATGGATGAGTCCAGTGTTTGGTAACATCCTCATTTATCAAAAGAGACCCTTGGGCCTGACCTCCCTTTTCTGCCCTATGCCATCCTTCACCATTTAGTCAATATTGACAAGCCTTCTGTTTCTTGTATTCTAAATCTGTGTACTTTTACAGGAAATAGAAATACTTTAAGATATTCTGATTCTGATATGGGCTAACAGGTGACACTCCCTGCCCTTCCCTAGCCCTGATGTTTCACCGAAAAAGATTCTAAAGAACTTTCCTTCCTTTTTAAGAGGACTATCCCATCATCCATATAGAAATACTCTTTCCCTACTCCACTGTAGCAGAACCTGACACGGTTAGACATAGACAAACTATACAGGACTGCTGTAGGGTGGAGGGTAGTACACTTGCAAGGAAAGTTGCCATTACTATTTTTTTCTTTTTCTTTTTAAAATCCCTTAGTGACAGCGTCTTCTCTTAGGCTCCATCACCATTACCTCAGCCTTTGAGAGCATGTTTTTCAGCCTACCCCATCTGCTAATTATTAATGGCAGAGTTTAAAGGTGGGTTCTTTGTGGCTGTTCCATAACTATTGAATTAGTTTGGGACCATGAGCATGCTCCATAAGAACTGACACCCTACCCTACCCCCCTGCAACAATTGGTTTGTTGTTGTTATGTTGTTACAGTCATGACTGACTCTTTGTGACCCCATGTCTATGGAGTTTTCTTGGCAGGAATACTGGAGTGGTTTGGCAGTTCCTACTCCAGGTGCCTACAGCACCTGGTATTCCCTGGTGGTCACCCATCCAAGTACTAGCCAGGCCTGACCCTGCTTAGCTTCTGAGATCAGTTGAGATCAGTTGTGGTCAGGATATTTTTTCAAATTACAATCCACTCAATATTTTTTCTGCAGTTTTCCTGGATATATTATGAAGCATTCTAGGAACCTAGGATGATAGAAAAGAGTGCTGGGAACAACTAGTTTTTCTGGTTTATTTGAGAAGTCATGTTGTTTGCTCAGTGTTTCACAGTATATTGGAACTTGAACTACTCTCCTAGTCAACAAACTTCTGACTTCAACCCACTTTCTAGCAGGTTTCATATGCTATATTTAAAAAAAATCCCAACACCTTTGCATGTTGGATATAATATGCACGCATTTTCTGTTGCAGTTGTGTTTTATTCTCTGTTCAGAGAACTTGATGTACTTTTATACAGATGATCTTCATTGTGTGATCACATTTTTAAAAAGTTCCATCTAGTATCTTGAAACAACCATCTCCTCTCCACCAGTAGATATATGCCACTACAATTATGTAAGGTCAAGTTTTTAAAAATCATGAACAAAAGAGACTACAAACATCCACCCAAAAGCTTTTGCTTATAAAGAGTGAGATATATATGACATTCTTTATAAGTCATGTTGTGTTCATACAGTCACTGTAGTGAGGAAAAAAAGAAAGAAAACAAGAAAATAGTCACAGGAAAGGGCAGCAACCCAAGTGGAAAATAATGACCTTTTGTTGATAGAAGGTGTTTGGCTGAGAATAATCATTTGTGAATGTTCCATGGTAGCAGGGGTACAAAATAAGTGGGTGCTTTTGGACTTTTTCAGTTTTGGCAGAGTATCTAAAAGGAAAATTCAAGGCCCTTTTTTTTTCATTGAATAACACACTCTGTAGCTCTACTGTGGGCGATTTCACTGACCTCACAGCTCAATGCATTTACTTGTCCAAACAGAGCCAGATGGGACTGAGGTGAGGGCAATTATTGATTCTCAGATTGAACCTCCCCAAATTATCTTGCAAATAAGTGCTCCCTTTTTAGTGTGTAGGTTTCTGTAGATGTGCAATTTCTATAATTCTTTGTAAAACCCATATTCCTATTGCAGGAGAAATCATCTCCAGATGTTGTGTTACCAAAAGGAGAGAATGGCTATTGTTGGAAGGGGTTCATGTGCCTTTTCTGCTAGCCTGCCTATCACACTGTGATTCTCTACCTCATATTTCACTTGGAGGTTGGCAACGTGGTGTCTAAGACTGCTTTCACACGACCCTTAAAATCTGCTGGCAACTTAAATGCAGATCCCCTCAACTTGGTTTTTGTTTTGCTTCCTGTGTTCCCACCTCCCACACTCTGATTCTATTGCTTTTGTCTGTGGTGAGGGGAGAGAGGGGGAAAAAGCAGGCTCACCTCCGCCTGCCATCGGCAGCAGCTAATTGTTCCAGCCTGTTAGGATTCCTGTCTGTTAAAACGGGGGGACCCAACAAAACCAAACAAAAAGCAGAGGAGGGCCAGGCATGCAATGCTTTAAAACAGCAACAAGGAATAACAACAAGGATTTTACCTCCTCGAGACCAGATACTTGTAAAATGTGCCGGGGCGCGCTTAAGTGGGTGTGGTCATACTTTTTTTTTAAAGTCCGCTGCTGGTGGGAAAACAATTTTATGCTCCACATTTGCAAGGATTTTGCAGTGGATTTCAGGGGTCATGTGAAAGCAGTCTAAGACTGAATTTTGTTATACAGTCACCCACCACCATTTTGTGGTTCAGGGATCATAGTGCCTGCACCTTGGAGCCGCGGGGGGACAGCAGGTCACTCCATGCCGCCCCCCGCACTCCTCCAAGAAGCCTCGGAGCCACGCAGGTGGGTGGCGGGGGGCCATGGGGTCACTCCACACCGCCACCCCGAGCTCCCCCGAGAAGCCTCAGAGCTGCGGGGGGGGCAGTGGGGGTGATCGGGTTGCTCCGCGCCGCTCCCCACACTCCCCCGAGAAGCCTCGGAGCCGCACAGGGGGCCAGCGGGGGGTGATTGGGTCGCTCCATGTCGCCCACATGCTCCCCCAAGAAGCCTCAGACAGGCGCTTGATTGCCCCCCGTCCCCCAGGCCCTACCCCAGCCGCTTCTGCATATTGCGGATTTTCATGCATCGCGGGTGGGGTGGGTCCCTAACCCCTGCGATCGGTGGGGGGTGACTGTAGTTCTAAAAGCACACCCCAAAAGGAGTTAGTTAATTGCCATTGTAGTAAAATTTACCTTTCTTTTCCCATGGCTTATGGTAAATACACACTCCCTTCATCCACTTAATTGTGGCCTAAACACCCCAATAGAGAATGGGGCAATGGCACAAGGCACAACAGGTTTCAGGAGTCTCATGGTGCAGTGATTAAACTGCTCTACTGCAGCCCAAACTGTGCTCATGACCAAGGGTAGCCAGTTTGTGGCTGACTCAGCCTTTCATTCTTCCGAGGTCAGTAAAATCAGTATCCAGCTTTCTGGGGCAGGGAGGGCAATTTTTAGCCTGCATAATTAAATTGTAAACCACCTAAAGAATGTTTGAAATGCTATGGTTTGGTATATAAGCAGCAAACTTTGCTTTAGACCATTTAGGAAGGTAACATTTACAGAACTATGAATGGAAATTAAAAGTTACACTTCAGTTGCAAAAATAGTGATGCAATCCTCCATTAAGGCTTTTTGTACTCCAAAGAAATTGTAACCTCATGTGATTTGTTATACCTGTGTTATTGAAATAAGAATTTAATTGCATAAGTGGCTGTTACTTTTTAGCTCTGTGATTGTAACAGCCCACTGTAAGCATATACATTTTTGAAGAATGAGGAAAGTCTTGGTCAAGATGTCAATTTGCTTCTGTAAAAGCTCTGAAGAGCTGGACAGAAGTCACTCACCTGCTGTATGAAGTTTGTAATAACCAATTTCTAGGACACTTTCATAGTGACTGTATGGTGACTCAGATCTCAAGAGATCAAGAACAGGCATGAAAGAATGCAATTCCAGGGCAACCTGTCTTTCTCTTAGAGCAAATAAATTAAAAACAAAAACCCAGAGGATTTTCTTTCCAGCCTGGAGATACAAGGGTAATGTCCTAAATAATTTCCCTTGTTTGTAAAGGTTTCAAGGGGTCTCTTTCTCATGAAATTCCCTTCCAGATTCAGAGGCACATTTATTTCAAAAGCTTCTATTTCTGTTAAAACTTATTTCTACAAAAGTTACATTCATATTAAAACCATTTAACAATACATTAATAAGATTTAATATCCATTTGCCAGGGGGATTATTGAATAGTAGAGATGGGCACGACTTAGCGGTATTCCCGTTTCCGTTTCCGTTACTCGTTTCCGTTACTCAACGGAAACGGTAACGGGAATTACTCCACCAGAACTCGAACTCGAACCGACGAACGAATAATTTGGTCTGATTTGTCGTGGTCGCGCGATGCCAAGAGGCACAGAAAAAAAGTTTTTAAAAGTTAAAAAGAAACCCAATTCCCGGCCCTAAAAGCAGGCGAAAACTGTCTGAGGGCACCTACCAGGCCAGAAGGGTGTTTTATTTGGGGGGGGGTTCCCCGCCCCCCTCTCCTTGGCTATTGCTACTGCTGCGCTGCTGGTACCAGGCTGGGAGGGCGCATCCATTTGCCATGCAGTGGACCTCAAAATGGCGACAACAAAGAGAAGGTGAGGAAAACTATCCCTAAGCATCAAAATGGATAAAGCAGCAACATCAGAAACTTGTATGTAATCTCTTCTACAATTATCCATTCTACATTCATCAGGAAGGTCACCTGACTCTCTTATGATAAGGTAGAATGGGACATTTTTATAAACTCCTTGTTATTTTATTTTTTAAAATAGCAGACTGCAGGTCTTTGGCATTCTTTTTCATTACAGGGAAACGAGATAATAGCTACTTCAGGAACAATGGACACAGTCTAACCAGACAATAAAGAAGATTAATTGTGTGATAAATATTTATTTGTTTATTTCTATTTCATTTTGATTGTTTGGTTGATTTACTAGCTATCTTTCTGTGTAGAGTGTGAATCAATGTTCTGTCGCAATGTGTTTTACACTATAGTTGCATCAAAACATGTGTTGTTTTTAATTATCTCCACAAATCGCTTTCCTGGTCAATTAATTTAATTACACATTGGGTAATTATCTTTCTGAATGTTGTAGTGCCTGCAGAGTGTAATAGCTTATGCTGCAGTAGTGTCAGATGGAGAATGGTGTAAATGACACACTACACGTATCAGTTGAAGACACATTTATAAAATAGACACTTGAATTAACGACATACTCTCTGTGAGAAATGGAAAAATATGCCCTTTGAATGGAACAGACTAAGAAAGCTTTGAGTTAAAATGTGTTAGTGTATCTTTCCTTACAAGCTGTAGCTGATTATTTTATAAGAAAAGCCAAAAGGGGGCAAAACATGGGCATTCTGCTGTTGAACCCTTTTCTCTATTCTTATTCATTTGTTCCAATTTAATTTTTTTATCCACCCCACTACCAAGTGGTCTCTGGGTAGCATACAACAATCTATTAAAACTATAAAACAACATAATTATTAAAACTATAAAATACAATACAATTTAAAACAATCAACATGCAATACAAATTATAAAACCCTGCTGTTCGTGAGTCCAGCCAAAAACACTATCTAATTAAAATGCTGCCTGAACAGGAATTTCTTTGTCTGGCACCAAAAAGCTAAAAGTGTTGGCACCAGACAAATCTCTATAGGGAGGGCATTCCAGAGTTGGGGGGCAACCGCTGAGAAGGCCCTGTTTTGACATGCTACCCCTCTCTGCTAGCTAGACCTTGAGGGTGAGTGGTGCTAAATTAATACTCTTATATTAAATGTTATAGATCAGTGCCTGCATAAATCTGATCATGATTTCTCTATCTCATGTATTGTTGTCTCCTTTTGGAGAGGTAGTTTTAAATAATTCTCCAGGACTTTTGGAATGCCAGGAAACATGAATGGGAAACCAATTTTTCCTTTTAGGTTAAAACTAAATGAACTGCTACACACACACACACAAATGTAAAAATGAAAGTGGTCCTTGAAAGAACCCAAAACAAAGGGAAAATGTGTAGGTCTTCATCGAAGACTTTGAACTCCAAGTACATGAGAGATAGCATAGATGGGATCTGGGGGCATTCAGATCAGGTTATTTGTTATTACAGTTTTAAAATGAAATAATTAATTAAAATTAACTAATTTAAATCTGTCTATATGACATCATTACACAGAAGTTCGATAAGGTTCCCCATGGTATTCTTGCTAAGAAGTTAGTAGAAAGTGGGATAGATAGTGCTACTGTTAGGTGGATTTGTAATTGGTTGACTGATCGCACCCAAAGGGTGATCATAAATGGCCTCTCTTCAACTTCGAGAGACATGACCAGTGGGGTGCCCCAGGGTTCTGTTCTGGGTCCAGTGCTGTTCAATATCTTTATTAATGACTTGTGGGAAGGAATGGAGAGTATGCTAATTAAATTTGCAGATGATGCCAAATTGGGAGGGGTTGCTAATTCCCTAGAGGATAGGATGAAAATCCAAAAGACCTTGACAGATTAGAGTGCTGGGCCAAAGCTAACGAAATGGATTCCATCAGAGGGAAATGTAGGGTGCTATATCTAGGTAAAAAGAATGAATTGCACAGATATAGGATGGGGGATACTTGGCTGGAAAATAGTACCTGTGAAAGGGATCTGGGAGTCTTGGTGGACCACAAATTGAACATGAGTCAGCAGTGTGATGCAGCGGCCAGGAAAACCAATGTGATTCTTGGTTGCATCAACAGAACCATAGTGTCTAGGTCAAGGGAAGTGATAATACCACTCTATTCTGCTCTGGTCAGACCCCACCTGGAGTACTGTGTCCAGTTCTGTGTGCCTTAGTTTAAAAAGGATGTTGACAACCTCGAGCGGGTGCAAAGGAGGGTAACCAGGATGGTTGAGGGTCTGGAGGAAATGTCTTATGAGGAATGGCTTAGGGAACTGGGAATGTTTAGCCTTTCAAAAAGAAGGCTGAGGGGGAATATGATAGCTATGTTTAAATATTTGAAATGATGTCATATTGAAGAGGGAACAGGTTTGTTTTCCATGGCTTCAGAGACTAGGACTTGGGGCAATGGTTTCAAACTACAGAAAAAGAGATTCCATTTGAACATTAGGAAGAACTTCCTGACAGTTAGAGCTGTTCGGCAGTGGAATATGCTGCCACAAAGGGTGGTGGAGTCTCCTTCTTTGGGGGGTTTTAAGCAGAGGCTGGATGGCCATCTGTCGGAAATATTGTGATGGGGTTCCTGCATGGCAGGGGGTTGGACTAGATGGCCCTTGAGGTATCTTCCAATTCTATGATTCTAAGAAGTTGTCCCCATAGTTTACTGCAATGCCATCTTCCTAGCACCAGTAAAGAGGACAAAGATTATCCCAGTACTGCCAACTGTAGCAGATTCTTGTGAGAAAGAAAAATTATCTCAGTCTACACAAATGTTGATAATCCTCTCGTCTCCGCCTGACAATACATAATCCCATGGTTGTAGGATAGGTTTCCTTTTCAAAACAAGGCCTTATAAAATTAGTGTTACTTTAACATATTTGCCACAAAAGCAGTCCTTCCCAAAGCAATCCTCCCTGCACCTTGTGCAGTGCACGTCTGTGCATGATTTATAGATTGCCTGGACTCTGTACACTAACTCAGTCCCATTGGAACCCAAATTGCATTTTGAGCAGCAGTCTGACACACCCCAAGTGTTTGTTTTGGCACTGTAATAGGAGGTAGCACTTTAGTCCTTGGACCGGCTCCTAGTATTTGGAAATTGTTTGGCATGTGAACATTTCATGCAAGCTCCAGCCACAGGGTGACCTTTTTGCATTTCAGTTTATAATGCGGTGGTACTTCCAGACTACTGGTTGATTCCTTCATTATTAAAGCTTTCACTCTGAGTAGGGATGTTTTTTGTAAAGAGCTTGCTGTAAACAGTTTCAGGCAATTATGTACACTGTATGACAAAACAAAGCAGAACTGAAAGCAAACTAAAGCTGTTTAGTGTGCATATATATTGAACTTCAGTTAAGAGGAACGGGGTACATTTCCTATAGTGACTTAATGGTGTGTAATTTTCTCCGATCATCTATTTTCATAATAGCATCAACAATCAGGTGATGGATTTTTTTAGAGTTTTTCCTCTATTATGTGAATGCAATGTTTGATTTCATTTTCCAAAGCAAAAATGTGTTGTGTGTTGGCAAATATAAATGTTTTGGAATGTGTCTGAACATTGGGATCATAGCCACACAATGAAGGTACAAACAGAGATGGCCTGAAGCAGCTTCCTCAAGTTGAAGAATGAGCTAGGGAACAAACGTTCAAGATTGGCTTTCAGAAAGTACATTGTATGATGCTTTCTATTCTCATCCGCTGTGGTGTCAAATTGTAGACTTTAACAAAGGCCACAATAGAGCTACTTTAAAAAGGGCAAAGCATTGAGAATGCTGGATCAAGAAGATGTACAACAAGAAGTCATAAAACATGTAACATGCAGAAATCTAGAATTGGTCACATAATAAATAAAAAAGTTCATTTTTAAAGTGGGCTGTTCAATACAAACTCAGTAAAAACAAACAAACAAGTACTGTATACAAAATATAATAACATATTGGCTGAGGAATCTGGGTCATAGATATAGAGCTTTTGGATCCTAAGTCAAAATAGCCATGATGATGTCCCACTTGTGCCAGAAGAGAACAAGATATTACACACAGAAAAAAAATTAGTCTATACATTGTCCTTTGTTGTTGTTCAGTCGTTCAGACATGTCCGACTCTTCATGATCCCATGGACCAGAGCTCGCCAGGCCTTCCTATCTTCCACTGCCTCCCGGAGTTTGGTCAAATCCATATTGGTTGCTTCGATGACACCGTCCAGCCATCTCATTCTCTGTCGTCCTCTTTTGCTTTTGCCTTCAATCTTTCCCAACATCAGGGACTTTTCCAAGGAGTCCTCTCTCCTCATGAGGTGGCCAGAGTACTGGAGCCTCAGCTTCAAAATCTGTCCTTGTAGTGAGCATTCGGGGTTGATTTCTTTCAGGATGGATAGGTTTGATCTCCTTGCAGTCCAGGGGAGTTGTTCTTATTTAGCCCATGAACATTGTCCTTATTTAGCCCATTAATTTGTTTATTAATTCATTTATTTACCTATTTATTTTATTGTTGTTTTTAGGCTAACTGTCATGATGAGTGCTGAAGTTCAGTATTCATCACTACAATGATCTTGATTGCAGCATTGTACTGATTGTATGTCGTTTCTTTCTTTCTGAAATTATAGCTACTTTACCTTGGGCCAGGATGTTAGTGTAGAAAAGTGGGCTAAGTAATACTTCCCACCCCTTGAGATTTCTGATTTGACAATAGGGACACATTCTGCTTAAACTGCTGCAACACACTCTGTGTGAAGCTGCCTTCAACGGTGGTTCAGAAACTTCAGCTCAAAATATTGTTGCATTCTGTTAATATGATTACTCCAAATTGATAAAGGAACAGCAGAACTAAGTACACAAGTGAAAGAATAATTAAAACCAGCCAACTAGACACAACCAAAATATCCTCAGTGCTCAGCAAAAGGCCAAGCATCCCCAGAGCCAGAGGTTTTCCTGGCCAGTGTTTATGCCCCTCCAGCCTTAGGCAAATCTGAGCACTGTGGGACTGAGTGGAACATTCAGGGTTGTGTATGTCTATACTGGCATGTTAAGTAATGTACAGCGGCTGGCTTCAGCATCATCACACACAACATTACACATGTCAGAGGCTATAAAAATGGGAATCCATCTTTTCTGTTGTAAATGTGACATGCATGGGTTTACTTCCAGCCCTGCTGTCAAAGGTTTCCATCACCTTGGGCAAATATGGAAATATGGGAGGCCAATTTTGCTGCCAGAGATAAAAGACCAAACAATCCCACAGAATTAAATCTCACTTTGTTGGCATGTGAGACAGGAATTTGTGAATGTACTATTCCAACAGAGGAGAAACATTGTAGTTCCCCTGCTGCTGCCACCTCACCATCATCCAGAACCCACTGCCTGTAAAGCAGCAGAGAGAAAGAAGCATAGAAAGCCATTCATGAAACTACCCTAGAGATCAAATCTACCATGTGAATCTTTAATATGGAGTCATAGCAGGCAAAGTCTTTTCAGAAAGGTGGTTACTTCACGTCCGTCTTTGTTCTGCAATTAGTTTTGTACTGTGATAACCTTTGTCGCGATCACGTGAGTTCGTCCCTTCCCGTGTTCCCATGGTTGTGATAAGTTGTAACGTGACAAATGTTACCTCACATTCTAGTACCGGGACCAAGACTTGACTTTCTTGCACCTTTTCCCTCTTTTGGGGGGGGGGGTATAAAAAATTAATTTCCCGATATTTTAAAAAAACTGATTTTCTGATTTTTCAAACACCATTTCGGCTGTATTGATCATGTTTTCATTTGTATATATTTGACTTGCATGGTATCTTCCATAGGGAAATTCATGGCATGTGATGCTTCACCCAGAAACCACTAGATGGTCTCAAAAGCTGTGCTAACTATGCCCTCCCGGTTTCTCTTCCAAGGCACCAGCTTATCAAAACTTCACTGTAGAAAGGCCAAAAAAAAAAAAAAGGTGGGGGGTGGGAGAAAATGATTTCTGAGAGTTAGAAGGGTTTTGTTGGGGGACAATACTTACTACATGGTGCCTTGTTTCGGAACATGAAGCGAGATGGAAGAGTGACAAGGGAAAACACCACCCCAGCACCAGGTACAAGATTGTCATGCTTAGACCCCGTTTAAGGTGAGTGGTCGCAACAATTTTCTATGGTTGCACACGGACATGAAGTAACTTTTTTTGTACCACTCCTAAGCGCAACACTTAAGGCAAAATGGATGTGAACTAACTTGCCAAAGATAGTTTGCACCACTGATTTCACATAGCTATGCCATGTAAGGCTGCAGGAATTTTTCAGAAATATCCTCACCCCACTTGGGCTCCCATGCAATTTCTCTTATCACATCCTCTTAAAACATTGGGGGCCATGATATTTGATGGAGGTAGTCTTTATAAAAGTCACTGCCACCTGGATGGTAATTGTTAGAAATTAGGGACCTCCTCCCCATCCTGCAGTCCCCAGTGGTTTTCTCACAATGAAAGAGATTCCATGAGAACCTTGGAACCTTGATGCCAGTGGTTGGGAAGTGGATTAGATTCACCCCACCCCACCCCCAATCAAGATGCTGCAGCTGGTGACTTGAACAGCTTTAGTCAGCAAAATTTACAAGCCATAATTTCAGCCAATATTTATCAAAAGGTTCTCTGGGGCATTTTCTAGGTTTTCTTACCTGACAGAATGCTTTTACTGTGATAGCAAATTTGTCACAAACATTTCACACAACCCTGTCATGGTCACATGATTTGAGCAAACACTACCTGTGCTACACGTATCTGCAGCAACAGCCTATTCATTCAAATGATAATTATTACTAAAAGATATGACAATATGCATACTGTTTCATTAGCTCAGTCACACACTCAACTCTTTGCTTTTATAGTTTCAAATCCATTTCATCATGATTTGAACTCATGGGCACAGGATATACATTATGCAGGATATACATTGCTCCCTTCATGGGCTAGTTACTCAGTTTACTAGCCCTTGAAGAATGGAAGGCTGAATCCACCTAGAGCTGGCTACCTGAGCCCATCAGAATCAAACTCAGGTTGTGAGCAGAGTCTTGACTGTAATATTGTAGTTTAGTCACTGTGCCACAAGGATTGCTCCCCATTCAGGAGTAATTTGAGTATTAAAAATGAATGCAGAAGGAAGAGACACCAAAAGATTTTCCATCCACAGCTTCAAGCCCAAGGCTAAAAGGAATGAAAGATCAAGAAGTCAAAGATATTAAATACTGTACTGTATGTAGAGTTGAAATGACAGGACTGAAATGTACAACTGCTAAAATTACTCCTAGATGGACTTCTAACTATTTTGAAATCTAATTTAGGGAAACATAATTTCAGAAAAAGAGCATGATGTCAAAATATGTGGCTGTCATTTTACTGTTATAAATTGATTGTTGTCCATCTCTGGAAAAGCAGACACCAGTTTACTTTTCCAATCTCATCAATATGTGTTTCATTTGGAAAGAGATGCTTTTGTATTCTCTTACAAGAAAGAAATATTCCATGATTCAGTCTCACAGCTAAAGAAAGTTTTTCAAGATAAACTGGCTTTCCTGTCTCTGTGTGTCACAGAAGGAGGTATATCAGAAGTCAAGTCAAATCCGAACAAGAAGCTATGAAGGTCTCTGAAAGGGTAACCAAGACAGACTGAAATGATGCATTAACGTTGCAAGAATAGGACATTGCCTGAGGAATGAGGATTAATGATTGTCTAAGGGGAGTTGATGGTTGGAAGTGCAGCTAAGGGTCATTAACCCAGGATGGTCATTAATCCCTAAGAAATGCCCAGTGAGTAAGAAATTATTGAGGGAATGTGAAATAAAGATAAACAAAAAAGGGGGGAATCATCTCCCCACCAGTACTTCCCTTTAGATTTATAGATATTAGAATAGACAACTTTAGGAAATAATGGCCTTTTGTTTGGGAAAATAAGAAGGTGGGATTGGTTTATAAAATACCCTTCCTAGAAATTTGCTTTATTATTACAAAGTGCCTTATAAAAGGGAACATTGTGTCAAGAAAAAAATATGCCTTTAGATTGGTAGTTTGAGTAGACATACTGAAAGCAGGGGGCTACTTAATTATTATGACTAGCAATGGCTATTTCATTTCACCTTGTTTACCTCTGAGAGTTAAAAGGTGGAGGTATTATTAAGGAAATTAGTCCTTCTGAAGGTTTCTTATTGTTGTTGTTTGCAATCACTGCATTGATCTTTTTTTTTATACTGGAGCTGTATTTCTCACATTTCCAAGATGACAGTATGTTGAACATCCCCCATAGAAGCTAAGAGATCTAGAAGTTTCATTCTGTGCAGTCTTCCCTTTCATCATCTTTACCAAAGCCTAGCACTTGTGGCTGCAAAGACACATTTGGAAATGCACAGGCTGTTACTACAAGCAGCTGGAACTGAGAGGTCAAGAGTTTTTCTTCAGATATTCATACTCACAGCCACCTGGTCATCCCACACCTTCTGGTTAAAGAATAGATGTGTCAGTCTGTTTCCCATCTGTGTCATGTTTGATATGTTCACCCGTAAAACTGTTGCATTTTATTTTGTGCTTTAATCCATGAAAAAAAAATCAAAATGAAAATGTACATGAAACCTACCCACAGCTGGATCTTTAAGAGGAAAACAAACAAAATCTCCATTTGCCTTTTATTATTTTTAAAGTGGTACAACACATCTACAACACCCTAATAATTTTTCCACTTCTTTGGCCCCTCTACAGATCAAGGAAGTATTTAACTTGTCAATTCTGAAGTGTATTTGTTCTTAAGCTACTTCATGAGACTGGCAATGTGAGAGTGGAAGACGTGTTTCTGGGTAATTTCCAGTGATTGTACATGCTGGAAACAAACCAAAACAGAGCTATCCTACTTGCACCAAAAAAGTAGAACCTGCTGAAAGAAAGGTGTAGGTAGGATTCTCTAGGGGGTTGGCTTGTTTGATACAGCAAAGATATTGTCTGATTGCCATCTTTAGGAGTGCATCTGTCCATTCTGTAATGGACCAAACAAAATACCCTTGTAGTTACCCACTCAGTTAAGGAGGAACAAGTAAATTGTACAATCCAAGGGGCCCACATGAAGCTGTCATCTCATCCAGGGATCTGTACATTCCTCAAGCATCCTTACCTACAGTGATGTTCTTGCTGTAATTCTTTAATGGATGTGTAAGGAAACATTCTAAAGGTTTTTTTCCCTACTGATATTGAACAACATCATGAGACTTTTGTTATTTTTCCTGCATTTTATTCAGTGTTTGTGAAAGTTATTGGTTCTTGGTTTGTGAAGAGCAATGAACCACGAACCATCAAAAGCCACCAATTTCCTGCTTTGTGTCTGTCTTTAATCATGGTTTGTCAATTTTTTAATTTTCAGCTCTAAATTAAAGACTTGACTTCAGTTAATTAAAGACTTTGCTTCAGTTTATCTTAGGATAAGTAAATGGAATCAATATTAATGGCTCACAAATGTTCTATTGTTATCAGGTCACTTTCCCCATTAAAAAGTGAATAACAGTGTTATCACCTTACATGGCCAGCCATTGGACGCCCTGCAGGATGCATGTTTTAAGCTGCATGCCAGGAGCATGAAAGCTAAATTCACTTTTCTTGAGAAAGAAGCACAATATTTGTATTCCAGCCCTGGAGATCTCTGGAAGAACATTGAAGTATGATCTCATTCCTTATATTTCCTACTGGCTTCAGCATGAATAAATCACATTCAAATACACAACATGATAGGTTTTCTGTGCCATAAATGTAAATCAGGTCATCCTTATCCAAGAAGATCTGAGAGATACATGTGAAACTCTCCTTGTCAGTCAATATTTTGGAGCATTCACTAGTTCCTTCTAGCTAATTATTAATAATTCTGACAATCCATAGCTTTCTTTACACCACATTAAGGTTCGCAAGTTGAGAGTGGAAAGCTGGAAGGGAATATGCCAGCTGTAACCTTTGATCAGTGTCTGTACTGAGTGACTGTGTAACCTGTCTGCAGTAGCCTGGAGCCATTCTCTTTTCTGTCACTCTTCCTGGTGGATTTCACACATTAATGTGGTTACACTGGTAATTTGATTAGCAGATCTGGCATTGAGGAAGCTGCAGATGGTTTATTCTGGTAGTGCTCTTTTCCATATGTTAATAAGCAAAGCCTACTTATGTGCTTGTTGACCCCATCTCTTAGTTCTGCCAGCTATGACACCATTTCATAGCAGATACTGTACTTAGAAGTGCAGCTTGCCAGCAGAGAGCTCTCTGTGTCAAATGAAACCGAAATAATGAGTGATATATGTGAACCTCTGCTGGTTGACACAGAGAACATAAATTTCAGCAATCTGATTGAACTTAATGACACTTTATTCCAAGGTGAAACCACAGTTGATCAAGTAACTTCATCCCCAGTTATTTGTTATCCGACCGTCAGTAAGAAAGGAAGGGAAGTTGTGGAGACACCAAACAGAACTGCCAAACATTGGGCAATATATCATTTCACAGCATATATTTCAAATGTATTCATTCCAAGAGTGGCAAGGATCTAAGACAGCCATGGCTGGTTCTTGATTGAGGAAGTCCTCTGTCAGAAGAACTCTCAGAGCTGAGATCTATAATTGAGGATATCCTCTAGTTTGAAGGGGAATCCAGTCCAATTTGAGGTTAAATAGGTCAAGGAATGGGTATTCAAAAACTGAAATTTGTTTGACTGTTTTTGTTCAAGAAAGGTATTCAAGGCATATACCATACTGGTAGCAAGAAATGAAAAATATAATGCATAAGATAAGAGACAAGCAGATGAATTAATAACACCCTCAAAAAACACAGCTACAAAATCCAACCAGCTAGAACCCTCTAGCAGCAGATAAACCTATGCCTCAAAGGCCTTCGTTAGCTGCTAGCCAACCTAGCATCTGGACATCAGGACAATATAGCCCCCATCTGCACAGCCTTCCCTCCTGTAGGGAGGGATGCCCTTGTTTCTGCTTAAATAAAAGCAGAAACAAGGGGTGCCATTATTTCTGCTTGGTCCAGCTAAGTATGAACATTTCCTGCAAATCCGTATCTTTAGAATTTTGTTTTCTTTTGTTTCTAATCTGGTTCATTTGAGTTTTATTTTTTAAAAACAACATAGGAATTAGTTGCAATGCTCATTTGTTTTAGGACTCATTTATTTATTTATTTATTTATTTATTTATTTATTTATTTATTTATTTATTTATTTATTTATTTTAGGGTATTTTTACCCCCACCTTTCTCCTTGAAAAGGACCCAAGGCAGCTTATAATAATGAGGGACAATATACATTCTATTACAATTCAGACATATTCAAGTATTGAGAACTACAGTATCCTATAGCATCAAAAGATATTACATTAAAGCAACCAGAGAATGTGAGCAGTTTGTATTACTAGGCTGATCTGGTTCAGCCCCTGTACACCGCCCAGAGTTCCATTAGGAAGACGGGCGGTATAGAAGCTCTCTCTCATAATAAATAAATAAATAAATAAATAAATAAAAAGAGTAAAATTCCATGTAAAGTTATGAGTGAGGGAAACTAACGTTGAGAATATAGTGTCAATGCAATCACAAAGCCTATAAACACAAAGCCTATGTGTTTATGTATGATAGATTCATATAAACGCCACATAACAGGTAGTCCATCATTCAGGGAAAGGTCGCCGGAAGAGAAACGTCTTTGCTTGTTTCCAGAAAGACAGCAGAGATGGGGCAGTCCTGGCCTCTAGTGGGAGGGAGTTCTTGCTATTATTTCCCTGTTTACAAAATAGCTGGTGACATTGTGTGCTGTTCATCTACTGCATTGTCCTTGCTTACAGCCTACAAAAATGCCAGAAATACTGCCTGCTTCTCTCTAGCTCTGGTCTGTGATATTTATATACAAAATATAAAAGACAAAGCAACACTTTTTCTTTGCTAATTGCTATTGTTTTTTTTCAGTTCAGTCAGTTTCTTGCATTGGCTAAAAGCCATCACAATAGGTGAGTTACAAACACAATCAGATAAAAACAAATAAAATCACAGAGATTTAAGGAACTAGATTTGGTGGACAGAACACCTGAAGAACTATGGATGGAGGCTTGTAACATTGCACAGGAGGCTGCAATGAAAACTATTCCAAAGAAAAGAAAATACAAGAAAGCAAAGTGACTGTCCAACAAGGCCCTACAAATAGCGGAGGAGAGAAGGGACGCAAAATGCAAGGGAGAAAGGGAAAGATACAGAAAATTGAATGCAGACTTCCAAAGTATAGCAAGGAGAGACAGGACGGCCTTCTTGAACGAACAGTGCAAAGAAATAGAGGAAAACAACAGAAAAGGAAAAACCAGAGATGTATTCAAGAAAATTGGAGATATTAAAGGGGCATTTCGTGCAAAGATAGATATGATAAAGGACAAAAATGGTAGGGACCTAACAGAAGCAGAAGAGATCAAGAAGAGATGGCAAGAATATACAGAGGAATTATATCAGAAAGATCTGAATGTCCCTGATAACCAAGCTAGTGTAGTTGCTGACCTGGAGCCAGACATCCTGGAAAGTGAAGTCAAGTGGGCCTTAGAAAGCATTGCAAACAACAAGGCCAGTGGAGGTGATGGCCTTCCAATTGAACTATTTAAAACCTTAAAAAAGGATGCTGTAAAGGAGCTGCACGCGATACGCCAGCAAATTTGGAAAACCCAGCACTGGCCAGAGGACTGGAAAAGGTTGGTCTACATCCCAATCCCAAAGAAAGGCAATGCCAAAGAATGCTCCAACTATCACACAATTGCACTCATTTCACACGCTAGCAAGGTTATGCTCAAAATTCTACAAGGGAGGCTTCAGCCGTATGTGAACAAACTTCCAGAAGTGCAAGCTGGATTTTGAAGGCACAGAAGAACTAGAGATCAACTCACCAACATGCACTTGATTATGGAGAAAGCCAGAGAGTTCCAGAAAAACATCTACTTCTGCTTCATCGACTATGCCAAAGCCTTTGACTGTGTGGACCACAACAAACTATGGCAAGTCCTTAAAGGAATGGGAGTGCCTGACCACCTTACCTGTCTCCTAAGAAATCTATATGTGGGACAAGCAGCAACTGTCAGAACAGGATAAGGAACAACTGACTGGTTTAAAATTGTTAAAGGAGTACGACAAGGCTGTATACTGTTACCTTGCCTATTTAACTTATATGCAGAGTACATTATGTGAAAGGCAGGTCTGGATGAATCACAAGCTGGAATTAAGATTGCCGGAAGAAATATCAACAACCTCAGATATGCAGATGATACTCATCTGATAGCAGAAAGTGAGGAGGAATTAAAGAACCTCTCAATGAGGGTGAAAGAAGAGAGTGAA
This sequence comes from Phrynocephalus versicolor, assembly GCA_023846285.1. Lineage (NCBI taxonomy): Eukaryota > Metazoa > Chordata > Lepidosauria > Squamata > Agamidae > Phrynocephalus > Phrynocephalus versicolor. Next base: position 68,031,396 of record JAHTLZ010000129.1, read on the forward strand.
AAATGGGCCGAAGCTCAACATAAAAAAAACCAAGATCATGGCCACCGGTCCCATCACCTCCTGGCAAATAGAAGGGGAAGAAATGGAGGCAATGACAGTTTATTTTTTTGGGCTCCTGCAGATGGCGACTGCAGCAACGAAATAAAAAGACGCCTGCTTCTTGGGAGGAAAGCAATGGCAAACCTAGATAGCATCCTAAGGAGCAGAGACATCACTTTGCCAACTAAGGTCAGGAGAGTCAAAGCTATGGCTTTTCCGGTAGTGATGTATGGAAGTGAGAGCTGGACTATAAAGAAGGCTGATCACCGCAGAATTGATGCTTTTGAGCTGTGGTGCTGGAGGAGAGGCTTGAGAGTCCCCTGGGCTGCAAGGAGATCAAACCTATCCATCCTGAAAGAAATCAACCCCGAATGTTCACTGGAAGGACAGATTTTGAAGCTGAGGCTCCAGTACTTTGGCCACTTTATGAGGAGAGAGGACTCCTTGGAAAAGTCCCTGATGTTGGGAAAGATTGAACGCAAAAGGAAAACAGGACGGCAGAGAATGAGATGGCTGGATAGTGTAATCAATGCAACCAATATGGATTTGACCAAACTCCGGGAGGCAGTGGAAGATAGGAAGGCCTGGTGAGCTCTGGTCCATGGGGTCATGAAGAGTCGGACACCACGGAATGACTGAACAACAACAAATGACGTGCAATTCTGGCATTTCCTCTTGCCATGTTCTTAGGTGGTGTGCCTATTGGGTATAGCAATAGAGATGGGCACAAATTTAAAAAATGGTGTTTCGTTTGTCGTTTGTCGTTGAGAGGTCCGTTTCTTTTCATTTGTCGTTTGTCGTGAAATTTTGAAAAAAATTCGTTTCCATTTTTCATTTATTCGTTTGTCATTTCTACCCGCTTTTGCACACTTTTTAAAGCATTTCCCTAACTCCCACTTGAGACTGCAAGGAGGACGAGGGCTGCCAGAGCTTTTTATGCCCTCTGTGGCTGTCAGACCTGCCCAGTCTGTCACCTGGACATGCTATTGGTTGAAGTTGTCCAAGAATTTACATGATCCCATCACATGGCTTGCCTCCATGTTGTGGCTGGAGTGTGGCATCATCCATTTTGTCATCCTTAAAGGGAAAAGAAAAATACATTGCGATGGGAGAAGACAAAAACAAACATTTTAAGGACCCCAACCCCCCTGGTAGGTAATAATTTCAAATGATTATCGCATTATCGCTGCATTTTTATGGATGTCCAGGGTGTTTTAATACCCAAGAAATCAATATTAGGCATCTGGGAGCCATTTTGGGTCAATGTCCCCTAACTCCTCGTAAAGGAACAAAATACAGCGATCTGAGAAAAGACATAAATGCACCTTTTAAGGACCCCCCCCCCGGTAGGTATTATCAGACAGTATAAATAATTATCGCTGTAGTTTTATGGATGTCCAGGGCGTTTTTTAACATTTAAAACAGCTTTCATTTCATTGTGTGTCACCAGTAATGGAAACGAAACGTAACAAACACAATTTTCATGGTTCTGTTTGTTTTGTTTCATTTTCATCACATAACGGAAACGACAAACAGTAATGGAAACGAAAAATTGTTCATTCTGTGCCCATCTCTATATAGCAATGTGTCAGTGAGTGTCAAACAAAATACACTTGAAATGTTGATGCCCAAATAAATAGACCTAAATATACAAAAGACAAAATATTAAATCATATATTTACAAATACAAAGGGTTAGATCCAGGCTTACTCATATTTTTTGCAGAGCCACTGAATACAAAAGGGATTTAAATTATTCATATTATCTAAGTAATGTCTCATTCATTGCAGTGGGGTCCACTTGAAGTGAATTTTAGACTGCATCTTGTTAACTTTATACAAACCAACAATTTTGTCTTCTGTATTTTGCATATCTGTATTTTGCATTTCTATTTTCTGAGACTGGTTTAAAAAGCCTTTTTAAAAATAGAAAATAGTAGCACTCATCTGCCTCTCTCTTTTTAAAGTTTTGTTTATTGCAGAAATTTTCTTGACTGGTTATATGTAATTAAGAGCTGTTTACTGCAGCACCTACAAAAAGCTTTTCTGAAGAGAGAGATGGTGAGTCTAAGTACTATCTCTAGTACCTTCAGATCACATCCTAACTTAGGCCTGTTTTGCTGTCTAAACCAGCAATCTGCTTTTATAGATTTTGTGTTCCTCAATGCCTCCAAATCATTATTCTGGCCCACTTAAATGCTTTCCCATCTGCAGCTTTGGAAGGAAGATTCCCAGACATTCCCATACATTTCCTACATTCTGTGCAAATTCCACTGTGATTCTGGAGAATAGGAGCAATAATTCACATTCTCACTTACTGTTACTTCTACAATGACATAGAGAAAAATCTAACATGAGATTTGTTTTAATTAACACCTCCTGGATAATCAGATAAATTTTGTATTTCTGTCTTTGCAGAGAGGAGTGTAGCCATTTCCTTGCACTTAGCAAAATTTTATAGTGCAGCAAGAAATATTGGTAGGGAATTGTATTCGCAAATCTATAATACATTCTGGTTGTCACAGCTGGTACTTTCAGTGCAGTAAATCTATCAGTAACTATAGTGTCACTGTGTTTATTTGTTTGTTCATAGTTGTGTTATACTAACCTATCCTTTGGACTATATGCTTTATTATATTTATCTGCTAACTACTTGCTTTTGGAAACTAATAGTTTCATTAATAGCTGGAGTTCTGTGAGCATAAGGGGAATGGTATTAAGAGCAGTAACAGTTTTCTGCTAACTAAAGAGTTCCTTTTTAGATTTTGGAGTTATTGGGACTTGTACACAATGAGCGAAAGTCACAAGCACCCCCAAATCAAAAAGGGAACTCTTTAAACAGAAATCTGCTGTTGGCAGTGACATCATTCTCACGCCATATGGCTGAACTCTGCAAAGGTATACTGGGATTATATTGACTGATTTCAGCAGAAGATGCTACTGATATCATGCACCCAAACCTGGGTTACTAAAATAAGTAACATGGGAATAACATGATCAGTGGAGAAGGAACACTGAAACATTACTGGTTTCAGGAAATACATTTATATAGTTTCATGTGAATAGTTTGACTTGGCTAGGTGGGATAGATTTTGAAGTCTACAGATCTAAACATAAATTAGATTTGACAGAACCCAAAATGTCACACCCTATAGGCATCTTCTTTATACACTTGGCATGCCCTCATATAGAATGATGAAAAAGTGAAATACATCTATTTTGGAATATTGAATGCAAAATAGGTTATCTTGAGCAAATCACCTAGTATCATATTATATATCAAGACACAAGTTAAATTAATACAAAAAGAAAAGAAAAAGAAAAAAGAAGCAACAAAAACAGCTCCCATCCAGCTTTGATTCTTTGCAGCTCACTTATGTAGTTAAGAATTCTTTAAATGTATCTATCAAAATTGACCTCCTGAAATGTGAGTCAGTTTCTCTTGAACTCTGCTTCTAGAAGTTATAGTCAGCATGGATAAAGTTTGAGAAAGGAATGAGGAGCAAGTGGGAAGGTAGTGCTAGTAGTGAAAGAGTTATAGGTTAAGTTTTGGACCGCCATATTCTGATCCCTGTGAAACTCTCCCTTCAAGAAACCAAAGGAGGCAGGATGAGCAAACCTATGCTCCTGACACAGGCGGGTCAAACAGCCACAATAAAGCTACTACTACTGTCAAAGAGGAGAAGGAGAAGAACATGTGTCAACTGATGAGTGAGTCATTGGCCAGGGAGGCAGGGGAAGGGAATGCATGGCACCTGTTGTGTTATGCTTGTGAACCAGCATAAACTTCCAAACTGAGGTTCATGTCCATTTCTAGGAAACACCCATGCTAAATTCATCTTCTAGTAAGCACTCCCCTTACTGGGGAATGCAGATTGCTCCAGTGACTGGATTATTCCATTCCAGTCCATGTACGTAACTGGATATTAGAGAGGGGCACAAAATGAATTTATTATTAATTTCATTATTCGTTATTTGTTTCATTCGGGAATGAAATGAACGACCAACTGACCCATCACAGAAAAATGAAACAAAATGGAGTGGAAATTTCTGCTTCATTCCGCTTCGTTTTTCATTTTCCCAGCATTAGCTGGCACCCAGTGGCTACTGGGCGCTGGCTCCGGGAGGGGGGAAAGTGGTGGGGAAAGCACGCTCTTCAAACTTTTTTCCAAAGCTAGCACCAAGCAGAAAAGAGTTTAAAGAGTGTGCTCTTCCCTCTACCCTATGAGCCGCTGACAAGCTGGCTGCAGAAGCACTCACCTGGCTGGCTTGTCGGCAGCTCTGGTGGCGCTCCGATGGGAGCACTCCCCGTGGCTGTGGGAGTGCTCTCCTGGCCAGCTTGTCAGCAGCTCTGGCAGCAGCAGGCTGCGGGAGCATTCTCCCTGTGGCTTGTAGGTGATGGCCCCAAGCCAGTGCCTCAAAAAGCCCCTGCCTTGCTGGAGCCACCAGGATCGCCACTGCTGCCGCTGCAGCCACCACCGCTGGTAAGTCTAACCAGTTCGGCTTGGTTCGAGTTTGAACGAATTTTTAAAAAAACTTCATATGAACCCAAACCAAACTGAACCAAGGTTCGGTCTGAAACAACTAACTGAACCACCGGTTTTCTGTTTCGTGCCCACCTCTGCTGGATATCCTGCTGTGCTGACTTGTAACATTAGACCTATGATATGAGTGTAAGGAATTATTGTAGCTCATTCTACCTTATTTCCATCAAGTTCAAGATTACACACTTGAATGTGTTTTACCTAACTTTGTCCTAACAAGCTTGCGTAGTACAATAGGCTGGAGAGGGTGCTCACTGGCCCATGGCCACCGAGTCATCCTTGTGTCTGAATGGGGTTGCAGCTTTTGAATGACGATCTGTCTAGACAAAGTTCAGCAACCTAACACAAGACTTGAATGTGTCAAAATAATATATCTGAAGATGCTCTAGTGTTGGCAGAATTTGGAAAGATACATAGACAGATAGTTAGAAGGGCTCACCACAGAAGTCAAACTACCAAATAGAGGCTATCAAACACTGACAATTAAGGTTTAGCAAATATTCAGCATCAAAATTAGAAGAGATTTTGATGAAAATTAATGAGCAAATTTATTTAAGCACTTGTCACAACCACTTTACTAGAAAATTAAACATCCAATGATCCTTCGCAGATTCTAAAAGTTTTCAACATTGCATAAATGCATTTCCCAGACAGGTTTTCATATTGTCTTTACTAATTATTGGAGAGATGAAAAGTGATACTTTATTCAGGGAAAATAATTTGGTTTTTTGAAGAGGCCAATATGATAAATAAATTTTAAACAAAATACCTTAGGCAAGAACATAAATCCACTGTAGAAGAAAATCTGGTGTTCTTTAAAGTGATACCAATTTTATTTATTAGCATCTGGGGGGGAAGGGGGGATATACCTTAAAAACCAGTATCAGCACCTTCCTTGTGTAGAAAGAGAACTTCAGGTTATTTACTCAGTCCAGATCTTCATATTATTTAGTCAAAGAGATCTTCAGGTTAGAATAGAATGGAGTTTTATTGTCATTAAGCATATGCAAACTATGCACAATAAAATTAGAGTGCTGTTCCACTCAAAACAACAAGGTACCATACAAAACCCACAAAACACATAAAACACCATACAAAATATTAAAAACTCTTAAAACCACTTACAAAATTTAAAACGCTACTTGAAAACTGCCTAAGATTATGCTAAAACCATCACATTTAACTTAGATACTGCTCTAGGATAAAAACTGTTCTTTAATCTATTCGTTCTTGACCTAAGAGTCCTCTATCTCCTGCCAGACAGCAACAGTTCAAAAAATTGGTGGCCAGGAAGCGAAGGGTCAGTGTGAGATAATTGAAAGGGATGATAAAATTGGTCTTGTTTACTGCTTGTGAACTACTAGATACTAAAATACAATGACCTAGTGGGCATCCATCAAGGCAAATACAGCTCTTCTTCCAGTCATGGTAACTTGTGCTTTGGAAATATTAATATACATACAGTGTAAACTTAGAACTGCCAAACTGGAAGGGACCCTGTGAATCTAGTCCTACTGTGTCAAGGCATACCATGTCAAGGAGACACCATTGAACTCCTAACATCTGACTCCTCAGCTGGATACCACTGAGCTATCCAGAAATGGAAGTTGGTAAATGTT
>JAHTLZ010000129.1:68038096-68048541 GCA_023846285.1 Phrynocephalus versicolor
TAGTAGTAGTAGTAGTAGTAGTAGTAGTAGTAGTAGTAGTAGTAGTACATGCCTCCAGCATTGGATCACTCACCACTACTTGAGATATGATATCTGCAACCCATACCCATTAGCAATCTGGCTGCTCCATTTTGTCATCAGCAATCTGGCTGCTGTACTCAATGGCTTTACAGCTCCTTTCCAACTCTATTATTCTATGCCTCTGTACACACAAATAATCTTACCACACTTTCCCCCTTTTTTTCAAAAAAGGGAAGGGAGAAGGGAAGAATTAGTGCCCATTCTTATTCAATTTGTGCTCTGATTTTGCTGTTTGTTTTTCATCTGGATCTCATACAAATCAATTTGAATGAAGCTAATTGGATTTTGAATTTGTTATTTTCATAAACCTGGTGCAGAGTCCTAATGTCAAGTTGTTAAGATTGAAAGCTTGCCCTCAGAAAATCTGGAAAATAAAATTACAAGATTTACATGTTATCATTAGAATTAAGAATAAGAGCTAGATCTAGAATTACCAATGAGGAGGTGCTCCAAAGGAGTGGCTTGTGTTAACTTTATAACCTTGTTGCACACAGAAGACTCCAACTGGTTGGCCACATCTTCCATAAGGAGAACAATCAGATCCTTAAGTTAGCAATGAGTTGGAACACCCCACCCCACCCCAACACACACCAAATGACAACAAGCACACACTCAAATAACATGGTGAAGAACACTGACAGCACTGCATATTACATGGGAGGAAGCTGGAGAATTCCTACCTATAGCATGGTAGTAGATCAGTGCCGGATCACAAGAAATCAGCAGAATCATGTGGGTCCAATGAACATGAAAGGCAAAGAAAAGGGGGAATTGTGCCATAAATCAGAGATCATGCAAGCAAGAAATGACAAACAATATTAAAACTATCACTCTGCCATTTTTATTATATTTGATGGGGGGGGGTGGAGAAATCCCCCATAGAATACAATTTCAAAAAAGGATAAATTTCACAGACCTTTTCATGGGTCAGTTTCGGCATCCTTGCAGTTACCTTATAGATGAAGTGGCTGAGGAATACAGATTAGAGATGGGCACGACTCAGAAAAAAATTTTCGTTTTCGTTTTCATTTTCGGCTAGGGTCCGTTTCGTTTCGTTTCCATTTTCGTGAGCTAATTTCAAAATTTTTTGTTTTCGTTTCATTACGTAACAAAAACGAAAAAACGAAAATGAAAACGAAAAATTTTTCGTTTCTCCCCATTTAGCTCCATTATGTGTTTTTCCAGTAACGAAAAACGAAAATTGGCTCAAAAGTAGTCGTTTTGTTTCCGTTTTCGGTCCATTTTTGAACCGTTTTTCGTTTTCGTTTCGTTACGTAACGAAAATGAAAAAACGAAAATGAAAACGAAAATACCGCTAAGTCGTGCCCATCTCTAATACAGATGTGTTATGTTTCAATCGGTGTGGCATCTGGAAGCTCTCAGCTTCCCAAACATCTCTGAGAAAAATGTAATAAGACAAATTATCCTACGAGGCTTTATCAGATCGTGAATGGGGATAGTAAAGAAAACTGAAGTGTTGAAGAGATGCACAACAACAACAACAACAACAACAACAACAACAAATGAAGAAGAGTTAGAGTAAGCTTGGGAGTGTCACCAAAATAAGTTCCAAAAGGGTCATGACAACAAGGAAAAAGATGTCTTTTTCTTTGAGGAGGAAGCCTTTAGGAAATTGGGTTACTATGGCACAGCACTGCTTAATCTTTTTCCATGGCCCTTCCTCCTGCCAGGTACAGGGCTTTCAGGAAAGTGGGCACACTGCAGCATCTTCAATGGAGTCAAAAGAATGAGAACATCCATTTGTTGTGCATCTCTTCAACACATCCAGTGGTGGTGAACCTTTGGCACTTCAGATGTTTTGGACCACAACTCCCAGGATTGATAATGACAACAGACTGTGGGAGTTGTGGTCCAAAACATCTGGAGTGTTGAAGGTTTGCCATCACTAGAGTATATCATTTGGATGCACCAGACATAATTGTAAGCCCTAAGTGCTGAACTGCAAGGAAATCTCTTTTGAAGAGCTTTTCTGAGGTGCATATTTTACTTACCGTATATACTCAAATATAAGCCGACCTGATTATAAGTCAAGGGTATTTTTTAATCACAAAAACTGGTAAAACTTATAGATTCCAGTATAAGATGAGGGGTTATATTCATGTTGGCTTATATTCCTCGCCTGACACTGGGCTTGCACAGTTAGCAACCCAGCGGGTGGGCTGGGGTTGCGGGTTGTACTCACCTCACCACCGAGGAGGCCTCCAGTGGCCTGGCACAGCCTGAGCCTCCCAGTGCTGATAAAACCCCACAGAGGGGGCTTCCAAGTTTAAAAAACCTGCCACTTGTCCCTCTATGTGCCTGATGGGGGGGGGAAGAGAGAAGTAGCAGATTTTAAAAACTTTTTCCTCTCCCATAGCAGTGCCAATTGTGGAGGAGGCTTCCAAGGCAGTGGAACAGGCAGGACTAACCCTCCACTGCCCTCCCCAAGCCTGTTCAGGAGGCAGCAGATTGGGCCAAATATAAGCCAGGGGTACTTTTTTCAGCCAAAAATAAGGGCTGAAAAACTAGGCCTATATTTGAATATATATGGTACTCCTCTAGAAATAGGAGACTATTTTATAGAGTTATTTCCAGCCTTTCCTCACCATCATTTAGGCCACTTCCAGAACTAATCCTATCCCAAGAATCATATATGGTAGAAGGCACTGAAGGAAAATGGTGGCTAGGCTGCCTATGCAATTGCTACCACTTGCAAAACATCTTTAAGAGAAAACTACACAGCTGAGTTGCAAGTAGTATGGAGGTGAGATAACCTCTGATCAATTGTTGGGGAACTTCTCACGGCCCTGGAGAATTTAGGTTAAATTAGCCTACCCATTAATTTCTCAGAAAGAGGCTGAAGACTTTCAAAAGGTGATTTGTGCACATCTATAATTAAAACATGATCAATGTTGAGAAAACAGCAGTCTTTTTGGCCATTTTGTTTGGTTTCATTAGATGTTCAGTTTCTTAACTAATATCAAAATTAAAGAATAATTTGGTTTGGTGTAAGTATAAGCCTTTTTCCTGTGAAGCAAAGGAAAATGTTTTCTGTCCAGATGTTTTGGCCTACAGATCCCATCATCTCAGAAATGGGGTGAGGTAGTCTAAAACATCCGGAGAACCAAAACATCCCTGGTGCTTCTCTAAAATCTGATTTTATCAAAAGAGAAGCTAGCAGCTGACAAACAAAAGTAAAAATGAAGTTACACTGCAGCAAGAATGTTGTGAGAAAATTGTCTAGGATTGCAAGATGATCACGTCATTATAATTTGTTCATCAATCCTTTTTTCCCCTTTGCAGGTCTGATCACTGTAATTTTGATCTTCAGAAAATGAGGACGTTTTGAAACTGATTCTCTTTATGAAACTCTGAATGCCAAAAATACCCTCAGAATAAAATAATCTGAAATTGTTCCAAGGTGGAAATGTCAAACAAAAGGGATTGACTTTTGATTGATTTGTAAGTTCTCATTTTGATATTCAAAACACCAATAAGAAGGCATTTTAAACATTAAAAGAAACAACATGTCATCTTAAAAGTGAAATCAATTTTCATTGTATTGCAATGCTGTAATTCAAATTGAAAATCCCATGGGGAGCAATCCCTTTTCTTCAAAGACTGATATTTTCTTGTGACCTCTATGTTATATTGCCTTCCAAGCTCAATGACCGTATTCCAACCTATAGCCTAGCCCTGTCGTGGTTTTTTTTTTCATTTGAAAACTTTTGCTGAGATATGGTTTTATATTATATATTTAACTTGGTTTCATCAGAACAGTTGTTCATTACCTAAACTTCCACAGTGGGATGGGTGTAGAGGAAGTAAGTCAAGAATGATGAACTCAGGAAATCTGTGAAAAGGAACTTTTCAGAAAGTACTATTCAAATAGTTAGTGAATGTAGATGTGTCCAATACATAAATATATTTAATATTAAACAGCAATATTTAATCAGCAATTGAATTGTGCAATCTCTGTTGCCTGGGTCTACTACCCAGCAAAGGTATGCCTGTATAACTTCACACAATGACAAACTGGAGTTTGGCCATGATATTGTATCCCAGGTCACCAGTGTATGATTTCTCCAAAATATGACAAGGTGCTTCATGTTGCTATCATAATGAAAATTAGATGTGAGTTAACTTGAGAGGTAGCAGATTGGTTGCTCTTGTTCCTGGCAGTCTTAACAGCAGGGCATCTTGTCAAAGCCGTGGTGATGCTGAGCGCCCTTGGTATGTACAGTCTGGAATATAGTAGTTATTGCTGGTAAATACTAATGCTGAAATGACCTCAATTTCATTGTGATTATTCCCACCACCATGCAGGTATCTTTTGGCTATATAGAAAATGGTTATTGAATCAATTCAAATTTTCTTTATCCAGTGTCTGTTACACAGCAAGAATATCCATTAATCCAAATGTCTTTTTCTATTCATGGCCAGGGGGAAAACACACGTGCAAGGGAAGTGAAACACGAACCTCAGATTCACATTCAGTCTGGGTAGAAACTTCAGAAACAGTGTCAGAGGAATTCACTACTGTGATGACAATGGGAAGGCATTATTTTATGATGCCTTCCTATCTCACACATAATCTACAAGTCTTCACACACTCTGGTAGAGGCTGTTCTTTGAGCAAAGTTCTACTAAGACAGCAAGCTCTCTTGCCTGCCCTTGAGGTGCCAATGCCTAACCAGAAGGTTATTCACTGAGAATCTGTATGACAATGTTCACCACATATGATGACTGCCAGTAAGCAGTTGCTGACTCTTTACTAAGGCATTTCAACACCTTAGTGGCTCACCATAAAGGCCAATGGCCAAAACTCAAGAGTTTGCAACACTAGTACTTAAATCCAGTCATAGGCAATAAAATCACACTGGGAGCAAAAGAAATCATGTGCAGCAGATTGGTGGCGCTTAGGGGAATGGTACCTTTTTCAAATAATGGTCTGCCAATCCATGGTCATCCATGAAGAGCCCTCCAAAATGACTGACTGTATTGGGATTGGAATTAACAGAAATTGAGATAAACTCAAAGTTTAGAAGTATCTCTGTGAAGATTCTCAGTCATCCAGGTGAGTTTATGTAAGGGTTCGTTTAAGTTGATTAAAGGCTCTGAGACAGGAAATGAGTGAGATGCTGGATTTAAAGATAAATCAAATAAATTTTTATTGAAAGCTTCACACAACTGTCGGTTTCTTTCTTGTACAACATCTGAGTTTTGTTGGGGAGTCAACACGGGTATATTCAAACTTGGATATGAACTTTCAGATAAACTTTCTCTTCTGAACGCGAACAGGTTATTGTTTACTTTGGTACATGAGTTGAGGCTTTCTTCCAATTGCCACCCATCATACCTTTGGGAGTGGGAGGGGGTGCTCGCAGCGGATGCTGCCACCCCCATCCCGGGATCCATCCCGGTGGATTCGGATCCGGACCGGATCCTCTGATTCCCCAGAAGGGTTGATTTCCACCAGTTTCAGAGGGAATAAACTCTATAGGTATCGGCAGAGAGGTTTCTGATCTCCCTCTTTCCTCATTTCTTCCCTCCGTCTGACTCCCTCGTTCCTGAAAAATCGTTAACTTCCCAACCGACCCTTTTCCACGCGCGCCTGCTCCTCTCCCCCTCCCTTCCAGGTGAATCGTCTCACGCTCCTCTGTTTGGATCTCCTTCTCCCTGAATATCTGTTTCTTTTTCACTTCCTCTACTTGGACCCCTACTGTCTTTGTTTCCTTCTCTTGATCTAACTTCACCTGCACGCCTATATGCCAGGCTCTACCTACTTCATGCTTGTGTTTATATTCTCCTACTTGAATACCCATTGATCTGACTTTAGCTAGCATAACTATTTCAGTTTGAGTGACAATCGACTTACTGTCCTTCTTATTCTCCTCTATCTGTGTACCCACATCTTTCCCTTCTATCTCAGTCTGAGCTCCCATATCTTTCATGTTCATATCAATGTCCTCTAGTTCAGCATATATATCCTCCCACAACTTCACCTCTCTTACAATAGCCATATATCCCTTTTTAAACCTCTCTTTATATTTCTCTTTTCCTAACCTAATGGAGGGGGTCAAACTGGTCTGTTCCTTCTTGCTCAAGAACAGCTTTCCTGGCATTTCCTCTCTCTCTACCTCCCCTTTCAACTCTTCTCCTTCACAAAGAAATGGGTTTCCACCTTTAACTGCGGACGACCCAACGACATCCCTTGTGTCCTGTCCACTCCCAGGTTCACAGTTTATTTGGAAGTTGACTCAAGGCAACTGGATCCCTTTTCTTGAGAGATCAAAACATTTCACTATTCATCCAAACAGCTTTGTCACTCTGAGGAAAGTTAGTGGCAAGTCTGCCTAATGAGCCTATTTAGGCCACTGTCCAACTTATGAACCTATTCAACAAGGGTGATGTGAAATGAAGGTGAACTATAAAACGGAGGACTCGCCACTAACTTTCCTCAGACTGATGAAGCTACTTGGATGAATAGTGAAACATTTCAATCTCTCAAGAAAAGAAGTCCAGTTGCCATGACTCAACTTCCAGGCAAAGTTTAGAAGGTTCCATTTGAGGAATTGTCCAGTACTTGAGAAGCGTACTCAGATATTAATCAAATCTCTTTGGTCTGAGAGATCTACCAAAGGGCAGCCATCCAAATTCTTACCTGGTGAGATTCTCTAGTGCTTCAAACTGCCACCAGCAGAGCTCTGTTCCTGGCAAAGAATTAATATTGGTTCAAGTTAAACTCATATCCTTTGTTCCCTGGAGTGAAGACATTTCAAAGAAAACTACCATGTAACTTTGCAAAGGAGCATCCAAACTGAAATGAAGAGGTCAGTTGCAATGGGATTTGGGCAAAGGAAGCAAAAAGCACATTTGCAATTCTCTCAGATGTTGGCAAAGATGAGAACCAAGATTCCACCTCTACAGTTTTCTCTCGGAACCTTCCCCAACCCACCAAAGTGATTTGTGAAGAACTTGTGTAGCAGTTGTGCAGACCTCTCCTCATTCTGTCCCAAAGCATAGACAGTCCAACTTTCCTGGGGCCTGAATATCCAGAAAGGGACAATTATCCAGTACTACTTCATTTATGCATTTTTGCACTAATAATATGGAATATGAATGAGAGGGCCCGATGTTCTGACATGATTTGCATATCAGCCCCAGGCTTTTAGAATTAGAGACTTTCACACAACATGACAGTGTGATCTTGTTTCTTCAGAATGAAGCTAAAATTAACAAATAGATGCAGAGTGTGAATTTTGGACTTTCACATATTTCAAAGATGAATCCTTGCTCACTATTTTGCAAACATTTTAGCTAATCCCAATGAATGGCCTTGGCTCTGACGCCAAACCCAAACTATGGAAGATTACTGAGGGAATGATCATGGCAGTTCCATTACAGGAAATGGGCAGGAATTTTGGAAAGACTTGCTTTTCATTTTCCAAAGGGTGATTTACGACTGCTACTATAACGTTGTTCCAACTGAAAGAAAAGGGGAGATCAACATAAAGGCAAAATATACCTTTAGATGAACAAGCCATATGGGGTATGTCCTCTCAGAGTGTCACAGTACTGATGTGAAGGGATCTATAAATGGCACATTATACAAAAATACCTGGTTTTTGGATGCTGAGGAGGCTTATGCTTCATTTATCTTAGTAAATAGGATGTCAGACGTCTATTTAGTTTTCAGGCTCACACATGAGCTTTAGAGCTGGATAGCTGGACAGCTTCTCTGATGCTGGATTTTAGGAATTATATTTCCCATTTGTATTTAGCTTTGTTCTGTTTAATGGTAAATATTCTGTATTCAGTTTTAATGCAAACTATGGTACCTGGCTTTCCATTTTCTTCAGCAGAATCACTACACCACTGCAATTTACATTTAAAGGTTGGGGCATAAATTCATGAGCCTTATAGCTGATATAGTGGCCCAAAACATATTGTTTAGTGCAGTAAATCATATTAGAGTAGGCCCTTTGAATTAATTGGGATTTGGTGAGTCATTTCTTCCTTAAGTTTCATTGATTCAAGTGGGCCTATTTCCGAGTTACTTGAATTTAGCAAGTTGCAGTTAGATTAGGCCTATTTAACTCAATGGAAGTTATGGAAGACTTGACTGATTAAATCTCCATTCAGTGAGCCTACTCTAGTGAAATTTATTATGCTAAGCAAAGGGATTTTGGCTACTGAACCCACTTTATTATCTAGCTCAGTGAAAAGCTGGAAGAATAAGAAAATGTGAATTTATATTTTCTCAGTGCTTATATGACAAGCATGGGGCAGTTTAACTTTCTTCATAATGAGTTGCAACATGCAGATAAAAATGATAGGGCATTTATACACAACCCCTAAACTCCGCAGCAAATGGCTGCAAGCTCCGGAGCTTAAAAATGTTTCCCCACCAGCTCCGGAGTTTACAGGCAATTAAGTGCGACCACGCCCACTTTAGTGTGTCCCAGCGCACCTTTCAAGTACCTTCTCTCTGGAGGTGAAAATTCTTTGATGCGGTGCAACAATAGTGAGTGCGGGGCTCTCCTCGCTTCTGTTTGCTGTTTTTTGTCTCCTGCCCCTTTAAGAGCTACTTAAGAGCTACTGGAATGTTGGCCCCCGGCAAGAGCCGGCAAGAGCAAGAGGCAGAACGAGGCAGAACGGGAGGTGAGCCACGATCTTTTCTTCCTTTTTTTTCTCCCTCCCCTCACGCAGCCAGCAACCAGGGTGGGAACACAGGAAGAGCGACAAGCCCCTAAGATCTCTGGTCCAAATTTAAGGGACCAGCGGATCTTAGGGGTCGTGTAAAAGTGCCCATAGTCATAGTTAGGTTTCTCTCTGAGAAGATTTGTCCTGCTGTTCTGCCACCACACATGTCTCCAAAGAATCAGTTGTCATCTGCTCTGAAAATTGTCTAAGAAGTGATATCAAGTCATGAGCCCCACCAACTACCAGCAAGTAGTAACAATCCCCACCCACCCTGTCCAGGTTTTCCAAGGAATTTTAATGCCTCGTAATAACTAGTCACAAAATGGGGTGGGTGGGGTGGGGAGGAAAGATGGATACCACTATCATTCTCTTTGGCTGAAGAGAAATATATATATATATATCTCCAGACCCTTTTGCCAGATCCATATTAACTGCTCAAATGTCTTCTCCAGTGAAATATGCTCCTACCACAATGCATCTTTCAAATAGGGCTGCTGTGGTAAATGAGCTGCTCTGTAATACTGTAAATGGCAAGAATTCCAGTAATTCTTTCCATGTATGTCCTGGACGCTATTAGGCAGTTGAATAAAAAGTGTACAATGATCCAATGGGTATAGCTTACTGACTGATTCACCACCAGTAAGTTAATAAGCCTGTTCTGCAGAGCTTGTAACCCCTTTGGGATTTGTTTGTCAGTAGCTGAGCTCTCCCTTGTCTTAGCAGGTGCTACTAATATAGCAGGCTGCCTTCTCAGGCTTGACAAGAGGCCTCAAGAACAGAGGTGGCCAAATCCCATGTATCTTATTAGGCAGCATTTGCCTTCAGCTGTAGCATAGAGCTGACAAAGGAATATACAGGGAATAAATAGTCATATGTGGCCCAAGTTTTGTTTTATAGTCACATAAAAAACTGCAAGTATCACACCCAGGGGCAACAGTGGTTATTTATTAATTTATTTGTTTATTATTAATTGTGACTATGTCTTTATCATCTAAGCTCCTTGTTTCCTACATCCACAGTTATCTGACACCCTTCCCCTTGATATTGGTGTACTCTGGTATCCATCTATATAAGTAGCATTCCTTTCGATCCAGGCTTCTGGTTATGAAAAATAATTTATGATTTCTCTTCTTCCACACCTTCCTTCCCCTGCCATCTTTATGAATCAAGCCTGATACTGTTGATATATATCCAATTCAAAGCAAGCCTGGTTGACCAAAGCAAGCTTTGTTGATTCATAGACCATTGGCCCGAGTTGCAGAACTGATGAGAAATAATGTTTAGGCTTGGAATACATTTAGTCTTTTAGAATCCATCTTCCAGTTTCACTTGGAACTTCTGCCAGCTGCAGACCCTGCATCTCTCCATCCTATATCCTTGCTGCTGTATGCCACCAACATTTTCTGTGCCCAGGGTATCTGGCATGCCAGAGAGGCATCCAGATGTGTTAAGGATACAGCAAGGGACAGTTGTGTGAAAGTTTATTTTCTGTTAATTTTTAATAAGAATGTAGTAACATCCACTTTTTTCACAGCACTGTAGACTCTCTGTTTCTACCATTTTCCCACTGGTCCAGAGGTGTATGTATATTGTATGGTAATCACACTCACTCACACACACACACACACACACACACACACACACACACACACACACAC
>JAHTLZ010000129.1:68053008-68074977 GCA_023846285.1 Phrynocephalus versicolor
ATTATTATTATTATTATTATTATTATTATTATTATTATTATTATTATATAACAAAATGAATAATGAATAATGAAATGGAAAAACATTCATTTCATGCCCATCTCTAATGCCCAGTTCTTTCAATCTTTCTTCATAGGGCTTGATTTCTAGTCACCTTATAATTCTTGTTGCCCTCCTCTGAACTTCTTCCTGTTTGTCTTCAATCTTCCTAAGTGTGTTGTCCAAAACTGGACACAGTACTCCATATGAGGCTTAACTATTGCTAAATAGATAGAATTACTACACATAATTTGGAAACTATACTTCTAATATGTCCTAAAATCACATTTGCCTTTTTTCCTGTGCATCACACTGTTGGCTCGTGTGAGTAGAAGGTAAATAAGCAAACATGCTCAATAACTGACTTTACGGCTTTTGATGTTGATGCACTGACACACAGAAAGAATGTCTTTTGAACCATGTTGGATATGTTGCATCAGATGGTTGTATCAAATAATTAAGCGTTAGCATTTGGACATCACTGAAGAGAAATAAAGCCCATTCAGACTGAAGGAAAACACTCTATATCACATTGCTCTCATTAAGCAACAAAAGGCTTCACTCTGTAACCCAAATAATGTTTATGTTTTGCTTTAAAAGTTCAAAATTAGTCAATGTTGGCTTAAATGCTGTTGCTTAGCATAGCAAGTTGTACTTGAGTAGGTCCTCTGCATAGGGGAGGAGGAAGGATTTGGTTGGTTAACCCTTTCCTAAATTGAACCCACACACATACACATACATAACCTTTATTGGCATATGGAAGCCTACAGACATGTACCATGATATAATAAGTATTAAAATGATTAATAATTTTTTAAAAAAATAAAAAGTTAAAGGGATTGTGGGTCTATTAATCAGGTTAAAAACGTTGATAGCACTGTTATATAGATAGGAACTAATGAATATATTCTGCATGGATCCTAACAATCTCTGATAAAAACATAGCAACTTTTTCAGTTATGAAGCAGACATCGGATTTTATCCAAATCTGCCATACCTTTTAACCTCCTTAGACTTGGTCCAGGATGTCTTATGTAGTTTATTATGAAGGGGGCAGTGAAAGACCATGTGGGCAAGAGTTTCCATGCTATCCGAGCCACAAGGACAGCATCTCATGTCATTAGGTAAGCCATTAAATCTACCAGTCAGAACTGCAGATGGCATAATGTTACATCTGGCTAAGGTGAGGGCTCTGTGAACTTGTGGGGATTTAAGCAGTGAGAGATACGTGGCCTGCTTACTAGGGATAAAGTTAATGTGCCAATATGAGGGTGTGCATACCCTGTGCACTGAGCTCCACAGTGTCTGTTGCTCTATATATCTAACACTTTGTCTTCTTATGGCCCCAAAAGTTTGCCTCTCACTAAGTGAGCCAAGTTGTTCAACATCTAGCCCCCATGTTTTCAGTATTTTTAGCCAGGTTAATGATCCATAAGGTGGCTCTCTCTCGCTCTCTCTTAACAGATCATTTGAAAGAGTGTGAGTATCTGTGTTATAATAGATTTTTAACCAAAATTTGGTTATTTGTAGCCAGACTGTTGTTTCCAAAAGGGAAGAGCCTGTTTCTAGGCAGACAACTGTGTAAGAAACACATCTAGAAAGACCCAGTATTTTCCGAAGAAACTGGGCTTGAATACGTTCCACTGAAGAATCCATGGCCGCCTGCCAAACTGGAATTCCACATAGAATTTGTGGCGAGATCTTTGCTTTCCATACCTGTAAGGCCGCAGGTACAAAATGATTGCCTTTAGATAAATTTAACCCCTTCCTAAATTCCATTGACTAGAAAGTCCAGCTGCTCTCTGTGTCCAACTGCCTGGCTTAAGTTCTCACATCTTGCTCACCATTACCTAGACCAGTGGTTTCCAACCTTGATCAACCCAGGTATTCTGGGACTGTAGTTGATCACCTGCTGGCCTAGATTGGAAACCACTGACCTAGACAAGTCATCGTCCCGTGAAGAGTACCTGTCCAACACATCATTCTAACACCTCCCTCCTCCCCACGGTCCTCCCCCCCCCCCGGTTCTAAATGCATTATAGAATCATGTGCAATCAAGTTTGCTTCTTGCTTTTCAGAAATTAGCAAATAAAACAGGTCTCATTCACAGCCATTGGAGCCTCTTCCAAGAAGTTCCATTAGATGTCCTGAATGGCTTTCCTCCCCTTGAAACTAACTCTTCCAATATTTTGCCTATTAAAAAATCTCCAACTTTGCTTGAAATTTTGCTTTAGGGTGAAATTTGGTGACAACTCAGGAATACATAAAACAATAAGAAATTTTTTCTGGCCCTGCTGGGAGGAAGGTTTCCACAGCAACCAATTTCCCCCCTGATAATGAGCCCTCGTTTATGTTCCAATCAAATGAATGAGACAATCTAGAATTTTCATTTTCTTCTCTTTTTAGATATTAGAGCATACACGTTGAAGCTAAAAAGTCCGGAAACAAACTTTTCCAGCAAGCTTCAGAATGTACTGATATTACCAATGCCTTATTTGCGAAGGGAGAAAATGTGATGCTGAGAGTAGAGTAGTTGATTGTTTACTGGAGTTTCATTCCTTTTCAACACCCCAGCTAAATAGAAGTAATAATAATAATAATAATAATAATAATAATAATAATAATAATAATACAATGTACCATATTTTATAGTACAATGTAATAATACAATGTACTATAAAATATATCTGTGTAGTCATATAAAATTATTGTTAGGCATGAACAGGTGCTTAAATACTAGACACATTTCCCTTCTTCAACTTGGAAGATGCTATAAAGAACTACATATCATATTGACAATAATGCTCTCTTAAGACAAAAGTAACCACTAACTGAGATGTTATTAGCTATCCAATTATTTCTCAAACAGCCATAGTTTACTCCATTATTTTCTGTCTTTTTTCTCATTAAGAATAAAAGAACATTGCATGAAAGGTGGTCGTGGACATGAAACATGATACTTCAGGTGCTGCTACCTTGTTCTCCATAAAATACTACACCACTGCAGTTTGAATTAGATAAGGCATGCTAAAAAGGTGCACAGGTGTGTACATATTTAAGGACTGCTTTTTAGGTTCATTTTCTATTTTTATTTTTTGGGCCTACATAGCGACATGCAACTCTTTTGTACCAAATAGAGTTATGCTTCTCTCACACAATGAAAGCTCAGTGAGATATTTCCACAAAATGGTTGTCACATCCTTGGTGATATTTTCTGATAATTGCATCCATAACATGCTTTCAGGAACAATATTATGTACTTCTTCTGTCCCACAAGGCAGTAATGCAATGAATAGTTCAGTCTATGGGGGCATGTAGAAAAGCTATGAACTTCTTTGCATGATCAGAAGGTCTTGGTTAAGTTTCAGAAATAGACGTTTAATCCACTTATTTTTGGAGTTTTTTTGTTTGTTTGTTTGTTTTTGTTTTGATCGCAGCTCCCCAAAGCCTCCATACTCAGTCAACAAAGAAGGCAATGGTCATTCGTCTCACCCATTTTCAGGACTACCGGTTAGACATGGGCATGACTCAGCGAAATTTTTGTTTTTGTTTTTGTTTTTCATTTTCATTACGCAACGAAAATGAAAATGAAAAGTTTCCAAAAAACAAAACGGAAACGGAAACGAAACGAAAAATTTTGCTGTGTTTTTCATTTTCGTTGCGGCAAGTACATTGAACTGAAAAGAATGCTAACGAAACAGAAATTTTCCGTTTCCGTTTCCGTTTTTCATTTTTGTTACGCAACGAAAATGAAAACGAAAAATTTGCAAAAAACCCAACGAAAACAAAAACGAACTGAAACGGACCCCCTCAACAAAAAACGAAAAATGAAAAACCATTTTTTTGAGTCGTGCACATCTCTACTACCGGTGATGAAATGAAACTAACCAACAAAAAATGTTAGCTACAATATTTTGTGGCTAAAAAAAATGGTTTGGCAATTTTTTGAGGGCTAAAGTCCACTTATTCAAATGCAGTCCAGGGAAGCTGATCCCCCTTCACAAAAGATAGTATCCAATAAAATTTTCTTTTTACCCTTTAAGCTATTGAAAGGCTGTTCATTGAAGCAGGGTACAGAGTAACACCACTGCCTCTCTGGCAACAGCTGTCATGAGTAACCACCACCCCATATGGTGGGAAAACTAACTATAAATCTGTGGGGGTAGTGAACACTTAAAGAAAGAATGAAACCCCAGCAACTGTTAAAAACATGTGGGGAGAGTAGTATGTTTATAGGTGGATATGAAATATATGCAATTTAAATAGTAAAACACTCCTAAACAGGTAATGCAGTTCAGTTCTTCATCCTTAATTTTGCCACACAAGCTATATATCCTACATGGAAAGAGCCAAATCAGAGGATCAGCTCTCTCAGGAACAAAACATAGAAGGCTGGATAATCAGATTATGCCATACTTTCATAACCAACATAGGTTGGTGGGCCCCTTTGCTAGCCCATCTGTTTACACATATTAACAACTCAGGTAAATTCCCTGTTGATTGGTTAGAGGCTCTTGTCATACCAGTTTTCAAGAAAGGTGATACAGGAGATCCATCAAATTACAGGCCCACCAGCTTACTGTCAGTTGTGGGCAAACTGTATGATTGTTACCTAAATCAAAAACTAACAACTTGGATAGAAGATCAAAATATTCTGGGAAATGAACAGGCAGGATTCAGAAAGGGTAGATCAACAATAGATTACTGTATATTCCTAAATCACTTAGCTGAGAAATATATGACCTTTTATGGTAATGGTCTGTTCACCGCATTCATAGATTTAAAATCTGCCTTCGACTCTATACCAAGAGAGAAACTATGGATCAAGTTGTGTGATACTTCCATTGATAAGCGACTTCTGTATCTTATCAAATGCATCTACCAGGGAACCACACTTCGTATTAGATGTGGGATAAAAGGGGAATTGACAAAATCTATCCCCGCCAATAGAGGAGTCCGCCAAGGATGCATACTGGCACCTATGTTATTTAATCTCTATCTAAACAATATGATCCAGAGCTGCCTTGCACCAGACTTTCATCCACCAAGGTTGGCTAAAACCAAATGTCCTTTACTTTTGTACGCAGATGATGCTGTGTTGCTTTCATTATCAGAAATTGGCCTTAAACACCTAATGCGTGCGTTTATGGAATACTGTAAGCTCAATCAACTGAATATAAACATTAGTAAAACAAAAATTATGGTCTTTAAGAAGCATGCAGCACTAAAAAAGTGGAAAATTACTGGGAAATACATTGATCAGGTTAAACAATTCAGATACCTGGGCATCTGGTTCCACCAGAATCTTTCTTGGGCTCCCCATAGAAGTTCTGTTATACAGGCAGCTCAGAATACCAGCAAGGCCATTACCCATTTCTTCTTTATGAAGGGTGGGCAATTTATACCAGCTGCTATCCAGATATTCAGATCCAAGGTCCTACCTCAGCTGTTATATGGAATCCCAGTATGGATCCTGGGCTTCCATACAAACATTGAGAGTATCCTTTCAAGGTTTTTAAGATCTATTCTTGAATTGCCAAAATGTGTTTCTGTAGCAAGTCTACGACTTGAGGTAGGCGTCTCCTCAACTGAATGTACTGCCTGGTTACATGTGTTCAGATATTGGATCAAAGTGTTATATGCTGGCACTTCTTCTGGATATCTACATCTTCTGATAAAAGATGTTTAAACGTGCTTCTGGTTAAAAATCTTCCCAACCAAATTGCATTTCTTAGGCCTGTCTATGGATTTTCTTTCAAATTTATGAATTGAAGACAGTTAAGTCCATTGAAAAGCGAATTCAAGATATTGATTTCCAGTCTTCTACAGAGAAGGCTCAGAAAATTTGTTCACCCATGCATTTTGGTTTAAATCTTGAATTTCATCAAAGTACTAAATATTTGGGAAAACTGACAATCCCAAAATACCGACAGATTTTTTCAAGAGCCAGATTTAACTGTCTTCCATCTGCAGTTTTAGAGGGTCACTACAGTGGCATACCATATGAAAATCGATTATGCCCCTGCAATGATAAAGAAATTGAAACATTGTAGCATGTTCTTTCTTTATATGTAGTTATTACAGGGATGAACGTATCAGGCTTCTTTACCCTGTAATGAGAGGTCTACCAGTCAGATCTTTGAACTGGTATACAAAATATCTTCTAGAAGACAGAAATAAGTCCATTACAGAACTTGTGGCCAAATTCCTTCTCTCAGCCCAAAAAACACGAAAGAGAATTCTGGTGCTTAACTAATTTTAAGTTTCTTTTACTTATTGGAATGTGTACTTGTTTGAATGTCTACTGTATTTTATCAGGCCTTTGGCTGTAAAATAAAATTGATTGATTGATAACAAAATTATTTCCTCAAGAGGAGTTGTGCAGACTGTGTTCAAGAAATGGAAAATAAATTATTCTTGTGTGTGTGTGTGTGTGTGTGTGTGTGTGTGCGCGCGCGTGTGCATGTGTGTGCGTGCACGCGTGCGTGCGTGCATGCAACAAAACAATCATGGGTGGGTGGGTTATGATGCCTAGGGCTTCCTTTCCCACCTCACTGGGGATGTTTCCCATTCCTTTTTGCCATCTGGTTTTACTTGCATGTTCTCCACAGAGCCTTGCTGATAGAGCATCTTAATTACATACCCTTACTCTTCATAGAGTGTGTGGAATATAAAAATAATATTTACTTCCAAAAGGCCCTAATTAACTTATACCAAAAGCTGGTAATACAAAGGAGAGCCATGCAAAAAGACAGTTGGGTATGTGAGTTGAAGCCTTGTTCATTGTACTCTATGTTCTCTTAAAAATGGTCTATTCTTTGTGGTTATGACATTCCTTCCCTCACCCTGGCTAGAAGCAGCTTGCCGCATAAAGAATTTCTAAAATAAGATTTGCTGTCCAGTTTCTGTAGTGCTATTGTAGTGCTCAGGCTTTCTTTTGGGGCCCATGTAAGATAACAGTAAATAATCTGGATCGTAGAAGGAGCAATTTCACTCTGGCCACCTGCTGCTGATTGGATAGCAACAACCCAAAGATTTGTTCCTCAGCTGCTGAGCTGATAAAATAGATTCAATTCTTTAAAATAAAACCTCCATTTTAGGAATGTGGTATATTGTGCTTCTGTATCTGTTATTCATAATGCTAGGAAATGGCCTGATATTGCTGAACTATATCATATTGCCAACAGGAAAAAGGATGTTGAGCTTTACATAAGAAAGGGCTTCCTGAATGTTGAAAACACCAGTGGCAGCAGTCAAAGTGGTTTACAAGATACTCTCTCTGCTCCCCACCATTCACAAAGTGACACCAAGCAAGGGAAAATCCCAGAAGCTGATTTTTTAAAAAAATCTATTAGCCAATTCTCAGGCAAACACAAAGCAATTGTCACGGCTGTTTTTCAATAAAGCAATTGTCATGGCTGCCTATCTGCTGCCAGAAAGACAGATAAGCAGGTGCTCAATCAAATGAAGCCAGAACTCTCTTTAGAGGAAAAAATAGTAAACTGAGGCTATCCTGCCACACAATTATATGAGAATATGGAATTGACCACAAAATGATAGTGTTGCTGGAAAGGGGGAGGGGCAATAGGAAGAGATGAAGACCTAACACAAGTCAGTTTGTCTCAGTAAAGGAAGCCACAACTGTTAGTTTGTAAGACCTGAACAGAACATATGGGGAAGATAAGGCTGATAGAAAGGCAACTGTAGAAAGAAAGAAGTCCCTAATATGAGATGTTGTTGGCCTGCATGATCTGAGCAGAGTTATTAATGACTTGAAGTTCTGAAGGTCATTAACTCACATAGTCACTACATATCAGAAATGATTTGGTGGTATATCTTTGGAGCTTTTTTTAAATTACCAAACAATTGTATAATGACAAGATGGATGAAATTATTGAGACTATGACAGGATATAGGAACCAAGGATTTGTTAACATTGACTAAGACCATCATCAGCCACAAAGTAAAAAAAAACAATAATATCACAGCTTTAATCACAGAGTTTCTGAATTTGCTCTCTACTCTCTCTCTCTCTCTCTCCCCCCTTTGTATCTTTCAAAATAATGTTTGCTAATACTGTAGATACAGAATTCCATTGCAAGCATGAATCCCTGTTTGATCAGGAAGGAGTTAAATTTTAAATTGAGGCCTGAATGGCAGGTTCAATGATTCCTATATGAAATCATTCTGAATTTTGAATCATAATCTGTTTTGCAAAACTACTTTTCAACATTTGACGTTCTGTATTCTGACATGGTGAATACCTTTACAGTGGATCCTTGTATAACAAATGGTGTGTATAACACAAAATCAGTACAACATAAGAAAATTCTGGAGGTAGTTGAAATTTGCTTAACAGAATTGTCTATGGGGTGAATCTGTACAACATAAAAATTGTCTTGATTAGGGATTACTCTGTTTTTAATGCATTCCAATTTGTATAAAGGAAAATTTGCTTAACAGAATTTCATTTGGAACAAATTAATTCCTTTATACAAGGTACCACCATATATATTTTTTCCTATATAAGTTTTTCAGAAATGTAGTGGTCCAAATCTTTAAATAAGAAATCCGCTTTACAGGAAATCATAATCATTGTGCTTTTCTTTGCATGTCCACATCCCCTCAGTCCTGAAAGACATGCCCTAACTGCCTATATCACTGAAACACCCTCTAGATACTGAAGAAGCTTCTTAGATGAGTAGTGAAATGTTTCAATCCCACAAGAAAAGAAGTTCAGTTGCCATGACTCAGCTCCCAGATAACCTCACCTGGATGACTGAAAATCTCCACAGACACCATCTACAGATTAGAGATGGGCACGACTCAGCGACATTTTCATTTTCGTTTTCGTTACGCAACGAAAACAAAACAAAAATTTTCCAGAAAACAAAACGAAAATGAAAACGAAACGAAAAATTTTGCCATGTTTTTCATTTTTGTTAGGCAGACACATCACAATGAAAAGAATGCTAACAAAAACAAAAATGAAAAATGCACAAAAAACCCCAAAAAACGAAAACGAACCGAAACGGACCCCTTAACGAAAAACGAAAAATGAAAAATTATTTTTTTGAGTCGTGCCCATCTCTACTACAGATATGTCCCACATCTTTACAAGAACATATCGCAACACCTGCACAGGAAAAAGTATAATTCTGCCTTGGCCACTTTGGGAGCAAAAGTGACTAGACCAATTCAATTTGATTTGTGTGTCATGCAGAGTATACAACACTCAGAATTTACCCATTTTAGAAATAGAGCAAATGCTGTGGCATTTGACCATGACATTTGGTCAAATACCAAGGGGCCGATTTGTCTCAGGCTGGGGAAACATCTCACCTGCCACTTTTAGAGGATCAGTCACCTCTAGCAAAAGTGTGTGTGAGAGAAAGAGACTAAAAGACAGAAAGAGAGATCACATGGGGAAAAACCAAAGTGAAAATGTTTTTTCTACTTTATGTAATAGCAATAGCTGCAACAGCAGCAGCAAAACTTTTCTGCACCTTCAAATGACAGTTTCGGTACTCCCAGAAGCCTAGTTATATTCTCTCTGTAATTACTAAGTGAGAGCCAAAGCTTGTATAACCTGTTTGGGCTTCGTGGTTCAGTCCAATGTCTCAGAAAATCCTTAGAAAGGGCATCTGACTGTGAAGTTTCCATTAAGAAAGAGACAGAGGTGAATAAGAAATAAGTTTCTAGTCTTGTGTAGAGGGAATTAAGCCCACCTCACTTAGGGGAGGTAAAAGACTCCAGTGCATATGTGCAGGAAAGGCAATGGTAGGGCAGAACCTAATTGTCTATATTTGTGCCAGCTCTTTATTTTATTTTACACCTTTGAGGATTCTGTTTCCAGAATTACCTTCCTTGAGCCTTGGAACTTTTTGAGGGGAAAGTCTTTGAAAGACAGAGCTCTCTTCAGTTGTAGTTCATGACAGTTTTAGAATAGAGAACTTTCTTTTCTGAAGATAGTTCCTGCTGTGGTCCTTGTCTGTGCATGGCTCTCAAGAACATATTCATTTATAGCCTCCAGGATGGGTTGAGTTTTCATTGTGAATGATGTTGGTTTTCTTATCACTTTAAACTATCACATCTTTACAAAGTATATTATGTTTGCAGTGTTGCAAAAAGGTAACTCAGTGTTAAGGATGGGCACGAAATGGAAAAATTGTGTTTTCTTTTGTTTCACTTCGTTCCCCTGTGATTCATTTTGTTTCATTAGAAACAATTTTTGTTTAAAATCTACAAAACAAAACACTAATGAACTGATTCGTTACTCTATAAAACTGGTCCCCTGGGTCCTAGAGACACCAAATTTGGTTGGTACCTTCCTTAGACACTCCCCTTAAACCCTCTAAATTTGGAGAGATTTGGGGTTCAGGAGGCCAAGTTATTCAACTTCAAAGTGGGTGCCCCCTAGAAAAAAACATTTCTAATTGCAATGTTATGTGCTTGAAAATTGTGATCCCAGGCAGCTAGCAGTGTGAAAATTAAAATTACAGTGGAGCTTCCTCCAGTGATGCCCTTGAAGCACTCCCAATTTGGAGATGTTTGGTGTTTAGGGGGCCAAGTTATTCAATTTCAAACGGGGTGCCCCCAGGAAAAAAACATTTGTAATTTAAAGTATTTGAAAATACTGATACCAAGCATCTAGAAGCATGGAAATTACAGTGGTGCTTCCTCAAGATCTTCCCTTTAAGCCCACCAAGGCAAATTGGGCTGTATCAGAATTGCACTCCCCCAGGCAGGCAGGCAGGCAGGCAAGCAAGCAAGAATTAAACAGTGAGCTTGGGCCATATGACCCTCAGGTATGAAGAGAGACAGAGAGCAGAACTCACTTGAATGTCCAAGGTATAAAAGATACCTCTATGACCAGGGCAGGTCTTACAAACATTATGGGCCATTTCAGAACCCTCAGCTATGAAGAGAGAGTATGCATCATCAAGAAGACCAAGGCAGGTCTTAGAAATGTATGTGTATTTCAGACCCATAACATGCAGGCAGGCTAGCAGTCCTGGGAGGAAGGCAGGAGTTTGCTGGAATACTCCAGTTAGGAATAATGGAATAGGAGGACTCTGGGTCTATTACATTGTTTTTTTGTAATGGGGTCATGAATAAGCTGGACGGCAGGGCACATTCCTATTGTGCCAGTTGAAAATTGGGGAACTGGTACTGGTTGGTGGTGGGAATTACAATGTGCGTGAGTGGGAAGAAATGTACTTTCAGGGGGGGAGGGAAAGATATATATAAAACAAATTTTATTATTATAATAATACCCTGCCCAATATTCCTCCCCTGATAAAACTCTCCCAAACAGAACAGAACACAAGCTGTGTGCTTCTCTGAGCACAGAGATACACACAAACGGGGGGGGGGTGAAGAATGGGGGAACTGGTATGGGACAGGTGGGTGGAGTACTGGGAATAACAATGTGGGTGGGTGAAATGTAGTTTCAAGGGAGTCGAAGGGGGGGATATGTAAAATATAATAAAGAAAGCCTGCCCGAAATCCCTCCCCTAATAAAACCATCCCAAAAGAACAGGAAAGCAGTGCCTCACACAGTACACACATAAAGAGAGAAAAAGGCTCTCTCTTCTACACACACACACAAAAACACTCTCTCTTTGTCCACTCATACAACACACAAAGCAGCTTTGAGCACACAGGCACAGCAGAAGTGAAGCTAGCCCGAGTGTAAGACAGCAAGCTAGCAGCACTGCCAGAGCCGACTGGAACTCCCCTCACTCCCATAGATGACAAAGAAAATGAAACCAGCCAGCCTCGTATATACCCTAGCCCCAGCAGGCAGATAAAAACCACCACCACCCAAAAATAGCACCTTAAAACTGATTCCTATGGGCACCCACTTTGGAGTTGCATAACATGGCCCCCTGTAGCCCAAAACTCTCCAAATTGGGGGTAATTAAAGGGAAGAGCTTGAGGAAGCTCCACTGTAATTTCCCCGCTGCTTGCTGCCTGGGATCACTATTCTCAAGCACATGACATTGCAATTAGAAATGTTTTTTTCCCTTTGAAGTTGAATAACCCAGCCCACTGAATGATAAATGTCTCCAAATTTGGAGGGCTTAAAGGGGAAAGCCCAAGGAAGGTTCACACCAAATATGGTGCCTCTGGGACCCAGAGGAGATGTTTTACACCAGTTTGTTTTAAATGAAAAAAACTTTTGTTTTGTTTCATTACTAACGAAACGCTGCTTCCCTGTTTCATTTTGTTTCATTTCATTAGCTAAGAAAATGACAAAACAGCATTTCGTTTTTCATGTGGTGCCCACCCCTACTCAGCATACTTGGAAAAATAGCTCTAGACTATAAATAGAAAAGAATTATACCAAGAACTATGAATGAAATTTCTTTGTTTCTTTCAACCAAGAAGCATTCCATTCCCAATAGAAAGATGAGACTGGGCATATCTCTCCTCATTTTACTCTGCAATAAAAAGAGAAAAACCAAATTCCAAGTATCTCCAACAGAAAAGAGTTGTATGCAGCCAAGATATGGCATTCTTGGAAAACTTACTTATTTTGGATTCAAAGTCTATGCTGGTTTAAGGTACAAAGTCTATACTGGTTTTGGGATACAAAAAATGTAATTGAAGTGGAATCACAGTGGAATGGCCTTGGGAAAATGCTAAATTATATAGCATCCTTACCCCTGAGTATCCTGCTCCATCAGAACATTGTTGTGCCATTGAAGGTTAACCCCTTAGTGAAAGTCCTTAGACATCTCAAAGTGGTGATGGTGGTTGTGGAGGAGGAGGAGGAGGAGGAGGAGGAGGAGGAGGAGATCCTTGGACTCATTACTTGAACCAAACTCCAAACTGTACTTGAAATCATAGCTTAGGCTTCGCACAGTGACAAGCAACACAAAGTAAAGACCCACAGAAACTCTAGGCAACAATAGTTCAACTTGTAATTTATTCAGGAAAACTCTGGCGGAACTTTGCAGAAAAGATATATTATTTATAACTCAGCTGGATGAGCAAGAGACAGTCATGTTTCCAGCTTTCAGAGTTTAATCAGAAGAGACCACCATTGTTAGTGAAGACCTTCTCTGACCTGATGTTCTGCATAATGGAGACTTTCTCTAGGCAACTCCTACATCAAGGGCACAATATGCCAGCCACTTCACTGCTGCAAGCCCTTTTTGATAATGAATGGAAGCCACACAAGGCCAAAACATCCATTCATTTAAATGAATAAAATTTGCATAAGAGAGGTTCTTGCTGGATTGCGCTCAATACCTAGAATTAAATCCACCAGTGCCTGCAGAGTTTGCTTCTATGCAAAAGACAAAGGGAGAGGTTGCTTCTGATTTGACATTTGGGGATCTACTGAATTTCTTCATTAATAACTTAACCAGTGTAAACGAGTCTCTGGAAGACACTACTTCTGTCTACTTGCTGCACATGACCAAGCTGAGCTATACTTAAATGAATGTAAAAGGGCATTGTCTGAAAGAGTATGAAGGGGCAGACATGCTGAAGCTATGCAGGTCTGAATCTAATTACTAGTGTCTGGATGGGAAGCTCCTTGGAAACCCTATATGCCCACCTTTGAGTTACACAATGTGGGAAAAGGCTGGGTAAAAATGTAAAGTAATGCTTCCTGATGACTTTCATCATTTTATGGGTTTGTACCATTAATATTTTGCTTATGATAGCCTTGGAATTCCAAATGTATTTATGCTATCTTCCAGAGACAGCTTTTAGAAAAAATTACAGCTGAGGATGACAGAGGAGCACAATGTCACTCTTAACCTAGAGGCAGGGGATTTGGTGCAAGGGAGCCATTTTCAGAGGGCTCCTGCTGAGCAGTGATGGGCTGTACCCCTTTAAAACTGGCCCAGTCAGCACCTTGTCATCCTTGACAAAAAATAAGGCTGCAAAGAACCATTCCTTGTTGCTGATGTGTTGCTTTAAAGTAAGGAGACATGTCTAATGACACATGACTTTGTTGGAGTAGGCTTTTGAGCATAGTTGGCTCAGCAGAAAAATAAAGACACTAAAGCAGAGCTCACCATTACCATAGGTATATTTCCCATAGTTCAATTTGACAACACAACAAAGTAAAGAAGGGAATCCCCCCAAAAAATTACACATGGGTTTTCACTATATACAAGCCTCAGCCAATCACAAAGCATTACATCATTTACTTTAACCTTAATACACATGTGTTAGCCTTCCTTTTTTGTTAACCACAGTTACCCAGCATTTCACACACATGTTCAACATGGCTGTTGATTACCACAAGCTTTGTTTTGTTTCAGCTTGTAAATTATACCTTGACAGACTTGTATAGCTACTAGAGATGGGCACGAATAAAAAAAATGGTGTTTCATTTGTCGTTTGTCGTTTAGGGGGTCCGTTTCGGTTCATTTCGGTTTTCAGGAATTTCTGCAAAAAAATCGTTTTTGTTTTCATTCGTTTTGTTACCGTTTCATTACCATTTATTTCAATTTTTTGTGATTTTTGTGATTTTTTAAAGCTATTCACTGTATTTCCGTAACAAAAACGAAATGCACGACAAAATTTCTGGTGTTTCTGTTCATTTCATTTCATTTTGGAGACAAAATTCATTTGTCATTTCATTGCATAACGAAACAAAAAAAGAAAACAGAAAGGAAAAATTGTTCGTTCCGTGCCCATCTCTAATAGCTACTCCTCACTGATAAAGTATGACATTATGAGAGTATCTTTTGCACCACTAACACCTTAATTCCAGAAACTGAGAACTATTACTAGTGAACACCATGCACGTTCCAGGATCCAACAAAATCTCAGTCTCTCCCACTAATGTGTTATCTGTCAAATCTGTAAATACATTCAATGAAGTCCATAGCAGTAGCAAAGACAATGGACTGAGCACACACTGCTAGACAATGAATTATCTATACCATCTGTTTACTCTTAACAGATTCCATCAAGCAAATAAAATTTGAAAACAATGCATGTGTATCATTGTGCCTTTGAAATAGTCCTTGTTTAGAAGCAATTAATTATTATTAAGTAAAAGTATTTTGCAAATGATTTTTTCCAGTTGTAATTATCATATTTCAAAACATTTCATCAAGAAATAAATGTGTAAACATTTTCAGTGTTGGTTTATGGACTACATAGAGCAACAGAACAGGTCCAGTCTGAAAAGCAAAGGAATTACTCAGCTATGCTAAGTAATTTTCAATCCCATTGATTAAAATGTGGGCTAAATCCAGATGGTAACTCCCAGCCAGAGTAAACCTGAATGCAACTTGTTGAACCAACAGTTTCATTTGTTGCTTCAGATGGCTTATTTTCATTGGGAATAAAAACTGGCTTTAGCTGTAAAGATTTAAGTACATGCTCCTATTCCAGTATGCATGTGTTTGAGTCTTTCAACTTAAATCTGGTTGATATTCCCAGGTTTTATACTTGACTGGTTTGGCTTCTAGTTTCTCCTTTTGTCCCTTCTTATGTCTCAGTTCCAGACACTCCAATGAATATGCGGGGATTTATTTTTCCCATTTAATTTGTCCCTTTGTTGGGCTTCCCTCTCTGCCTATGCCTCCATGGATCATGTCGTTCTCTTAGGCTAAAAAGCAAAAAAGGTGGTGGTGGTGGTGGTGAAATCCCCAGCCAAGCCACTATTTATTTAGGAACATTAGAAATGTGCTTAGTCATGACTAATGTCTGAATGGAAAAGGATAGAGGAGACATGGCATTTCAGAAAGTAATATGCTTCTATATATATATATATATATAAAATAGCCAATTTCCAGGAAAGGACCCTCTGTTCCAGTTTGCTACCATTCTTACTATGTGTGGAGGATGAAAAACTATCAGAGGGAATATGCAGGGAAAAATTTACCGTGTTCATGCACTTTTTTGTTCAGATTAACAGAACTGTGCAAGAGATCCTTGCCTAAATTGCCCAAATGGTGAATATGGCACTTGGGCAATTCTTCTCTGTCATGTCATCCCTTTCAGTTCTGGACTGTGTTCTGCTTCAGTAAAATGAGTCTTTTTGCTCCATTGGCCAAACTACCCTCCAGGTAATAAAAGCTTCCATAAACTTGCCTAATTTCCCAGCATACACTTCTAATGTAGAGGAATTGGGATTTATAACCTCCCATGCCAGCCTCATGGGGCATCTTAAGAAGGGACAAAGAACTGAAAAGAAACTCATTTCAAGCACTTCTGCTATATTAGAGCAACACATTTCAGAATAGATTCCTTCCTTGGGAGGGTGAACAAGCTGTATCTCTGTGGTCGGTTGCATGAGGTGCATACAGAAAGGCCTGGCTGAAACTTCAAAGCTGAGCTCAAAACATTTCTAAAATACAAGGATGATGGCTTATATCAGTGTAGCGTGGATTGTCTTGAATTAGATTATCCATTTACCATTGCTTGTTTCCTAATAACTTAACAGATTGCATACTCACTTTCAGGTTTACTTGCTATAAACTTTAGTCTTCACCTTCAATGGACTTGCTTAGTATAACAAACTATCAACATTTCCTATGGGGTGTTCCTGTACAACTCCTGATCCATTTACAGGTTCAGGACAACATACAGATGTTAGTCTTTACCACTATATGGGTCTATTGTAGTTTGCAAGTTACTTTTTTGCTTTATGACCAAGATATATGAAAGCCTGTTTCATCCTATATTGGACTGCCGGGAATTTGCAGTATACAGTAGTGGCCCTGTTATATATCCCAAGGTTATCAGTTCCTCCATATCTTGGTAAGAAAGACCATCATCTCTTGGCAACAGTTCCACTTTCACTTTTATAACTTTAAGTGGATGATTTAAGAGCTTTGGCACTGGCAGTCCATTGAGATATTAAAATATTTATAATATTTTAATTTTTTTAATAGTTTACTTTTCTGGATATTTCACCTGAACAGCAAGACTAAAATTAGAGATGGGCACAAAAACAGTTAACTCCTAAGGAGACTATGAGAATCCTTCCGTACAAGTATGTATTTTATACCTAACTATAGCATTAAAGTGCCCAGGCAGGCTGAAGATTATATGAGTCTAAATTTGTCTAGTCTGTGACTAGACCCTCATCAATTTCAGCTCTCTCTGAGGAAAGAAAGTCTGGGAACCTCTTGTTTAGCGTGGGCCAGGTGCCACTTGTGAGAGAAGTTCTTCCAGACATATACCTGAGTGCTTTTTCTATCTTTAGCCACTACATACGTAACTACCAACTTGGCTTGAATTGATCTAAGCCCCGATCAACTATAGAACAGCCCCCCTGCTCTGTGCTTTTTAATTTTTTTTTTAAATTGCTGCAAGTGTCCAGCAGAGGGCCTGCACTTCAGCTGAGCAGGGCTTTTTAAAAAAGCCCCAATCAGCTGCAGTGCAGCCCCCCTGCTGGACGCTTTTGATTTTTTTTTTATTTTTATTATCTTGCCTCAACAGCCTAGCACATTTGTTTTGGTATTTTATTTTTTATCTTTTGACTCTCGTGCTGACCAGCTGACCCTCAAGCCAGGTCCGCGTGTTTTTCCCCCCTACAGCACTGACCAGCTGGCCCATGGGATGGGGCAGCAGGTTTTTGTATTTTTGTATTTTTATTTTTTTATCCCCCACCTGATTGCACCCGATTGGGTGGGGGAAAGGGTGGGCTTTTAAAACTTTCTATCCTGCCAAAGCCCTTCACTACAGCTGATCGGTGGTGGCTTTGGTGGGGAAAAAAGCCTGTGATTTCCCCACGTTTGGGGGGGGGGGGTTGCTGGCTTTTCTCCATAGAAAAGCATTGCTATTCATTATTGTTTCATTCTGTAACAAAATGAATAATAACTAACGAAACAAATTGAAAATTCATTTTGTGCCCATTTCTAGCTGTGTTTCTACACAGGGTTTCAATAGTGGCTGATGGTGTGATCCAGGGACAGGTGCTTATTCTGCCATTTTAGGATGGAGCAGTGCCCTGCTCCTGGAACAAGCTGCCTCTTATTTTTTTCTTCTGTCTGTTCCCTTATCTCCAGCTGAAAAGCAATTTTGTAACCATAGAGACACAAGAGATGCAGAAATGTTAAAGCTATGTGAATATGATCTGAGCTCACAGTGGGCTAGAGCGCTGAAATCTCAGCTGCAAAGTCATCAGCTTGGCAGTTCGAATCCCAGGTGCCATGCAGCGGAGTGAATTCCCGCTGTTAACCCCAGCTCCTGCCACCTAGCAGTTTGAAAACATGTAAATGCAAGTAGATAAATAGGTACCGCTGTAAAAAGCAGGAAGATAAACAGTGTACCACGTGCAAAAATACATTCAGGCCATGCCGGCCACATGGCCACAGACTTGCATAACTCTGGCTCTTTGGGTTGAAAACAGAGATAAGCACCACCCCTAGACTCAGACACAACTAGCATGCATGTGTGGGGAGAACCTTTACCTTTTACCTTTACAGTTTTTGGCGATGCCTTCGGCTCTTTTGGGGAGATAGAAATATTTGGGGCAGGATAAAAAATATTTTAAATAAAGTAAAATAAATACAATTTCTTTTGGGACTTTTCCTCCCCAAAATGTTATTCACTGAACTCTATCTTCTCCCTTGTTTTAATTGCTGAGAGAATTGTGGAAATATTCTGAATCATCTGACTCATCGGCTGAGAAATCAACACTTTGAATACAGAATTCCCACCACTCTATCTCTGACTGTCTTCCAGCTCTAAGGTGCAAATGCAGCTGGAACCAGGCACCATGTGGGATGGATACTAAGCATATCCATATTCATGGCCTCAGGGAAGGTGGAAAACTTTGGCAAGTCTGGATCCTACGTTTCTGCTCCCGTTGAACACATGAAGCATTAAAATGCCTCCTGCAATCTATTTGAGAAGTGAATTGCTTTTTGTAGTTTGTCATGCAGCTGGAGTATCCATATCCTGGTTTTGAAGTATTGCAGCATTGCCCACAGTAGAGGAGAAAAGAAAACAAATGAGCATGCTTGATTTTCTGCAGTCTATTTACATATGTACAGGTCAATAGCAATACCCGATACATAATCTTCCAGCACAGGTAGCAGAGCTTCAGTATACACCACAGCAGGGTCAGAGCAAAATAACATCTGTGTCAAGAAATGAGGGGATATGAAAGAAGGAATCGAGAAACTATGCTCACAACATACAGTATATATAGATTTGATGACCAATCATCTGTGCCCTTTTTTGGTTACCTGAGCTAGGTTTCTATACCTTTGCTTCTAGCTCTGCTTTTATGTCCTTGGACATCTCGCTTCTCTTCCAGGCCAACTAAGCATACTTTCTTCTGTCCATAGCTATTTATGATTATATATTACTTCTGATTGCATGCTTCCAAAACTCTCTACCTCCTTTTTTTATTTACACTGCCCTATTTTATTTACACTGCCCTGACATAGTCTCTGCTCAAAATGTTTTTTTGATCAGAACCCCATTAGTGGATCTGTACAATAAAAAGGAGGTGGTTTTTGTTCCAGTTGAAAATGCTCTCCCCACATTGCTCATGGGGTGGTGGCAGCTCTTCACATTCTCAATATAGATGGGGATAAACTGAAAAAGGAATCACATTTTCTGATGAATTTGACTGGTTCATAAAAATTCATCAATTTGTATAATCATAAATAAAATCCCCCAATGAATATGAATTGATGAATTTTTAGCAAATTTTGATTTGTTAATTTGTCAAGCTATAAAATGGCTCCTAAGGGACCCAGAGACAACAGAATTGGGTGGAAGCTTCCTCCATCCATGTTTGGTAAAGGTTAGGTTTTCCAAATCCATTTGCTAAAGGCCACTTTCCTGGAGGGGGGGCATTTGTGGGTGTATAGTTCAGATATCTGAAACCCAGTCTTCACCTAACCTACAGGGTGTATTCAAGTGAGATGGGAAAAGCCTCCCTGCAAGTTACCTTTTTCCCCAGCATACACTTCTAATGTAGAGGAATTGGGATTTATAACTTTCCATGCCAGCCTCATTGGGCATTTTAGGAAGGGAAAAAGAACTGTGAAGAAACTCATTTCAAGCACTTCTGCTATATAAGAGGAACACATTTCAGAACAGATTCCTTCCTGGGAGGGAGAACAAACTGCATCTCTGTGGTCAGTTGCATGAGGTGCATACAGAAAGGCCTGGCTGAAACTTCAAAGCTGAGCTCGAAATGTTCCTTCCCTACACTTTTCAGGTTTCTCCTGAGCTGGAAGAACCACATTCAGGGATTAGTAGTTTTCTTATTACATGAATATGGGCCCCATGGTTCTCACTAGCTAACCAGTTGGTGACAGGAAATACTGGGTTACCACTCCATTTCTTCATCTTCCATATTTGATAAAGTAGCAAGAGAAGGCATGAGAATGCCTCACAAACTTGGCATAGTGTAGCAGAAGATGTACCACTAGTGATCACAAGCCAAAATTAGATTACGTGTGGGACATCCAACCATTAATTTGTTCCTGAGCATTGTATTTTTTGTTAACTTCCTCTAGCTGTGCAGCAGATATCAGGGATTTACAGAGCAGAATTTGCTTCAAGTTTCCCAGACTAGTCCACTGCTTTTTACTCATCAACAGTCTCAATAACTCACTCAGTGGCTCAGACATTAGTAATGAAATAAATGCCTCATTTACTTACAGTGAACAAGTAACAGTTAGTTGAAAACATGGCTGACTGCTTTGAGCAAATGGGCCCAACCAAGTAGCTGCTTTCAACAGACTGACAAGAGGGGAAAAGAAAGATAGAGCAGAGAGGTGGATGCCCTGTTTGAAATCAGAGGCAGAGAAGGAATAAGTGGTTAACACATTAACAGTCATCCCACTATAGAAAGGTCCCTGTCAGCCACACTTACTGAAGGCAGCTTGCGAGATTGCTATAACTCCTATACAATTATATCCTATACAATTATTGTTATCATCATCATCATCATCATCATCATCATCATCATCATCATCATCATCATCATCATCATCATCATCATCATCATAAAACTAAAGCAATAGCAGAAACAAAACTTCTACAGGGTCCATCCTCAGATTTTAAAAATATGGCTTTAGAACTGAGGGAAGTGGTTTCCAAGCTTGTGTTTTTGAGCTACAAATCCCATAATTCCCATCCCAGCTGACCTAATGATCTATGTTGACGATAGCTGTGTAGGTCAAGACAGTCTGGAAACAGATGACACAGTAATAAAAGAAGGTTTCTCACTGAAATCTTAACAGTCTGATCAAAAATGCAACTGTTTAAGATGAAAAAAAAAGCCCTCCGAAGAACTCATAAAGGGAATTTTCTATGAAAAAAACTTAGAAATACTAAAGGCTCTATAATATTTACTTAATTTTATTTGTTTAAGTATGTTTTGTTAGCAAGAGTTTCTAACAAGATGTATAATATGAGACACAGTGGGAGCTCTTGATCTGAAGCTAATTTGTTGTCAAAAAGAGTTAAAGGGGTACAAGTTGTACTTTATCTTGAACTGTTTAATGGGATGTAAATAAACGGACTGGACCAAATTCCTCACTCTGTGACATTGCCTCTACATTGTTGTCAGTTTGCAGGGCTCTGAGGAATTATGCTGCCATCCGTTTGTTTTAATGGAGCAAACAAATAAATTCACCATGTTTTTCACCAACCATTATGTTAAGCTAGCCATATTCTCATTGTATGTTCTTGCACAAGCTATGCCTGGAAAAAGTCTTCTGTCATCTGGTACTCAGATCATC
Source organism: Phrynocephalus versicolor (assembly GCA_023846285.1). Taxonomy (NCBI): domain Eukaryota; kingdom Metazoa; phylum Chordata; class Lepidosauria; order Squamata; family Agamidae; genus Phrynocephalus; species Phrynocephalus versicolor. Next base: position 68,074,743 of record JAHTLZ010000129.1, read on the forward strand.
TCATTTTATTGAACATAGCTATATTTATATCCAGACAAGGTAGACACATCCTTGTGAGAGACTAATATTGCCATCCCCCACCCACACACAAATGCATGAATGCATGTGCACTTGCATGCATACACACACCATCCAAATATGGTGTATGTATGCATTCAAATGCGCACGCGCACACGTGCGCACGCACGCACACACACACACACACACACACACACACACACACACACACACACAC
>JAHTLZ010000129.1:68082712-68137939 GCA_023846285.1 Phrynocephalus versicolor
TTATTAACCACACAGCTATCTATGCTGGATTGTATATTACCAATCACTAGTCGAATGCTTCCCAAGCATTTAAGACTCAGTGATGTATCGGTGAATTATGTGAGCAGATCCTAGTTAAGGTGGCTTTCTGCATCTGACTGATGGTGACTTTGTCAACTCCAATTTATTTATTTATTTATTTATTTATTTATTTATTTATTTATTTTAGAGCTTATATACTGCCCATCTTCCAAAAGGAACTTCGGGCGGTTTACAACAAACAGGCAATAGGTAATACAGAAGTAATAAAAGGTAAAATCAGTATAACAACATAATTAAGAGATGGCGTGGAAACAGGTGGTGTGAAGAGGCGAAAAAGTGCTTGGCTCCATGGCAGAAAGCCCTTTTAAAACATCACGGGGTGCTGGGAGGTGGTGCACAATCTTCAAAAGGCTTTCTGCCATGGAGCCAAGTGCTTGGCTCAGTGGCAGAAAGCCCTTTTTAAACATTGTGTGCCGCTTCCCCACACCTCCCCCCCTGGAAGATATTCTTCTAAATACTTGCTTAACTCTTTGGGCACTGCACCCAGCGTGCCAATTACCACTGGGACCACCTGTCCTGGTTTATTCCAGAGTCTCTGAAGTTCAATTTTGAGATCTTGATATCGGGTAATTTTTTCAAGTTGTTTCTCGATGACTCTACTATCTCCTGGTATAGCAACATCAATGATCCACACTTTTTTCTTCTCCACAATCACAATATCTGGGGTATTATGCTCCAAAACCCTGTCTGTCTGTATTCAGAAGTCCCAGAGTAATTTTGCATGCTCATTTTCACTCACTTTTTCAGGTTTATGATCCCACCAGTTCTTTGCTATGGGCAGATGATAGTTCTGACAAAAATTCCAGTGGACCATTTGAGCAACTACATTATGACACTGTTGGTAATCAGTCTGAGCAATTTTCTTGAATCCAAAACCCTAGTAGTAGTAGTAGTAGTAGTAGTAGTAGTAGTAGTAGTAGTAGTATGGCTTTGTTAGTTTGTACTATGGAATTTTGTTTTTTGTTAGCCGCCTTGAGTTCCTTTGGGAAAATCTGGTGGGATATAAATAAATAAATAAATAAATAAATAAATAAATAAATAAATAAATAAATAAATAAATTTATTATTATTATTATTATTATTATTATTATTATTATTATTATTATTATTATTATTATTATTATTATTATTATTATTATTATTACAATCAACCCCCGCTGATCATAGGGCTTAGGGACCCACCCCACCCGCGATGCATGAAAATCCGCGATATGCGGAAGCGGGTGAGGTCTGGCCTGGGGGTGTGGGGACGATTACACGCCTGTCCGAGGCTTCTCGGACGAACGCGGGGAGTGGCACGGAGCGACCCAATCATCCCCCGCTGCCCCCCACGTGGCTCTGAGGCTTCTCAGAAGAGCACGGGGAGCGACACGGAGCGACCTGATCACCCCCTGCCGCACCCCCCGCGGCTCCGAGGCTTTTCGGAGGAGCGTGGGGGCAGCACAGAGCGACCCAATTGCCCCCCACCAACCCCCGCATGGCTCCGAGGTGCAGGTACTGCGATCCCATGATGAAGTGGGACCACAGTACCTGAACCGCGAAATGGCGGGGGTGACATTTTATTATTATTATTATTATTATTATTATTATTATTATTATTATTATTATTATTATTATTATTATTATTATTATTATTATTATTGCTTGTTTGTTTGTTTTAAAGCACCGACTGCTGGGTCAGTGCTTTTTTATTTTTTTATTTTTTTATTATTTTTTATTTTTTTTCTTAATTTTAGAACACCACCCATGCAGCCCCTGGGGCTGGGTCAGCACTCCTTTTTTCTTTTCTTTTCTTTTCTTTTCTTTTGTTTTTCAAGTGCTGACCGTGCGGCTCCTGGAGCCGGGTCGGCACTCATTTTATTTTATTTTATTGTTTTAGAGCGCCGACCACATGGCTCCTGGGGACAGGTCGGCGCTTCTTATTTTACTATTTTATTTTATTTTAATGTTTTTAGTGAGGTTGTGTTTGTTTGTTTTAAAAGTCCCCAGACTGCGGTGAGGACAAGGTAGGAGGGGGGTAACAAAAAATGAAGCGGAAGAAATAGAAATTTCCATTTCATTTCATTTCATTTTTCTTTGATGGGTTGGTTCATTATTCATTTTGTTCATAACAAAATGAATAAAGAATAACGAAATGAATTAAAAGTTTGTTTCATGCCCATCTCTACTCAGTAGTCTTGCTGACTTACATTACTTAAGGTGTAATTTTGAAAACCAACATTGTAAAAAACACAGCATTCTAATGCTCCCATTCAGATAAAAACCCTCTTTCAGATTGAAACAAAAGTCTTGCCCATTCCCATTCTTGTGGAAGACTTCAGCTTTCACACCATGACAAGCAGATGCAAATGACTGTATATGAATTTTTCTGGACGGTGCATCTTATAAAGCCAAGAACTTATGCAGAAGCCTACTTCACTAGATAGAGGTTTGCTAAAGCGATACAGAGTGCTTCAAAAGTACTGAGCAATTTCTTAATTAAGTTGCAATTTACATGAAAAATGGTGACTTTATACCCTTCCAGAGTTATTGCTTGCATGGTGAAAACTTCAGTACGATGCAAAATTGCCATGCGTTCACTCTCTGTTTCATAGTTTAGATATAGGCATGTAATATTTTAATTAAGCAAAAGCCTCGTTAATCAAATGATCTGGAAATGCATCTGATCAACTGCATCAACTCACTAATTTTCATTAAACAATAATGAAAAAACAGCCCTTGCCAGTACAGTTGTCCCCTGCTATATTGCGGTTCACATACTGCGGTCCTGGTATATCACGGGACCACAGTATATGAAGGCAAGGTCTCCTGGGGCAATCTGTGTGGGTCTAGTTTGGGGCCTCCTACACTTACCCCAGGCTTGGCACTGCCCCAAGCAGGCTTCTAATGGGCTTCCTGGGCCTGTTGGAGCCCCAGAAGAGGTTTTCAGAGAACTGGAAGTGGCCTCCAAAAACCGGAAGTCTCAAGAAGTGGACACCATGCTTTAAAAAAGATGCCAGTTAACTGAAAGAAGTTTGGTGGAGGACAAAAAGGATGGTCAAGGGTCTGGAAACCAAGCCCAATGAGGAAAGACTGAAATAACTGGGCATGTGTAGCCCTGAGAAAAGGAAGCAGAGAGGAGAAAGGATAACACTTTTCAAGCACTTGAAAGGCAGTCATATAGAGGCAGATTCTGTTCTTGAGCATCCCAGACTGTAGGACATGTAAACATGAGCTCAAATTACAGGAAACTAGATTTAGGTGGAATATCAGGAAAAACGATAATTATTAGAGCAGTACAATGGTGGAACCAATTACCTCTGGAGGCATTCAAGAGAAAATTGGCCAACCATCTGCCAGGTTTGCTTGATTTGGATCCCTGCACTGAGGAGAGGGTTGGACTTGATGGCCTTAGAGGATTCTATGATTTTATCATTGATGACAGAAGCAATACCATGATAATAAAGAAAAGAAAATTCCATTTAAATAGTGGAAAGTAAGAAGATAGACATTTCCTAAGCATGGGTCAAATAACTGCTCCATCTTCTAATGTACCTTTTTAAACACTCATAGGCACCATACCTATAATTTGAAACTTGATTTACAGTACTGTTGGCAGTTATATTCTTGAAAGTGGAAAGGTTAAATCAAAGACAACAAGAGATTCTGGACATATTCCGTTTTAAATTACTTTTCTCTCAACATGCAGTAATTGTTTTAGAATTGACCTCATCTTCAATGAATGATGGCCACAGAATTAATGCTATTGATTCAGTGATGTGTGTGTCAGACAAGAGGTCACCCACACATTAATAAAACTATTATACATGGGCAAGTTCTGGTGCACACAGACACACACACCAGCAAAGAATTGACAAAATGCAAAATCAGCAGGAGTAGAATCAGATCCAAGTAATGGACTACACAGGTTTGCTACTATATAATATTTGGACAAAGGTAACAAGTATGTATGTATCATTTTCTGATTTCCCAATAATTCACGGATAAACATGACATATCTTGGAAAATTAATTTTAGTCTACAATTCCCAGAATCTCTTTCTCTCTTTCTTTTAAAGTGACCTTTATTAAGGTATGGAACAGGGACCATTTTCTTTAAAGGACTCCTGTTGTCATAACAAGGACTACTTGCTGGGGGCTCTCCTCACATCCTTATTTACTGTTGAATGTCTTTCTTTTCATATTCCCTTATTTATATACAACTAGCAATAATTGCAAAGTTACTATCTTAATGAAGGTCACTCTTAATAAAAGAGAGAGAGTCTGGGAATCTAAAAGTGAAAAGGAATAAGGGAGAGTATTGGAACCAGCCTATTTGGGGTTTTATAGGTTAAAAGTAACTGTTTGAGTTATGCCTGGAAACTGATAGGCAGCCAGTGGAACTACTATAATGGGGTGTTTTGTGATCACAGCAGCCAGCCCCAGTCAGAAATCTGGCTGCTGCATTTTGGACCTGCTGAAGTTTTCTGACTAGGCATAGGCATTTTGTTTCAGAACCAGTAGGTTACGAAATGAACCACGCAAGCCCAGGTGGTCCTCGGAACCAGGTGATACACGCAGATCCAATTGCTTTACCTTTCTCTGTCTCATGCAGGATTAAAATCCAATGAGGAAGCACGCTGCTACATCATCTTTCTTGCTTCGTGCTGCTGGCCAATCAGAGAGGGAGGCGGGATGATGCCTGTCCCTGCACAGCTCCTGATTTGCCAGCGTCAGAGATCTAGTACAGATGATGTCTCAGCATGCTTCCTCATTGGATTTTAACCCTGCATGAGACAGAGAAAGGTAAAGCAAGTGGATCTGCATGTATTAGCCAGTTCCGAAGACCATTTGGGTTTGCCTGGTTCCTTTCATAGCCTACTGGTTCTGAAACAAAATGCCCATCCCTATTCCTGACACTTTCTATCAGTAGCCCAACATAGAGCACATTACAGTGATCGAGGTTTTAATGAAGACTTCTCTTTTTTTCCCTGCAGCTCTACATTAGTCATATGAGTAACCCTGATAAACAACAACTTGCTATTTTATACCTCCTTACGATTCAACTTTTCTGACAAGCACCTCTAATTGTAAAGGAGTTTGTGTGTATTGTGAGGTTGAGCTAACGAGTGCAAAGTGTTTTAGGAAAGCAAGATGAAAGAATCTTTAGAAGTTCAAAGCCTTTCCATTCTACCCTTTTGATGCTACAAATACTAATAATCCGAATACACTCTCTGCCCGCCCCACCTGCACCTTCCCAACTCATAACACTTTGCTGTTAAACAATAGTGCATGTTAAGTGGCTCATTAGGTAGCTTGGAAGAAAATCTCTTGTGTCTGTCTTTTGTTATGTGTGTGCCTACACTTGAGAGAAGAAAAGATTGTGAAATTGTCAGTGGCAGAAGGGGAAAGAGAGAGCAGACTCACAGTTTTCCCTCCCACCAAGAAATGATGAAACTTTGATAACTTTTGAGACAGCGAGGTTGGTGAATGGATGTATAAAACATCAAAAGGGTAGAAAGAAGTGGGCCGTGTTTGGGAATTTCAACTTTAGTGAGCTGCAATGTAATTCATCCATAACACAGGATGAAAAATAAAACCACTGGAATGGTACAGTGCTATATGCATGCTCATTTATCCATGCCCCTGGTGGAAACAATGATATGGAGCATGTGTGACAATTCTGTGGCCAATTGTCTCTTAAGTTGTTTTTTAATTATGTGCTGTTAATGTCAAATCTGACATATGGTGACCCATTCCAGGGTTTCCTAGGTAGGGAAAACTTGGAACTGGCTTACCATTCCCTTCTTTTGGAAGTGGCCTGAGACAGTGCAACTTGCCTATGGCACCTTACAAAAAAAAAAGACACACTGGTTTGTCATTTTGTAAGCTTACAAAACCTTACAAAATGAAATGAAACAGCAAACAGTGTGCCATCAAGAAATGAAATGAAACACTATTTTTTGTTTCAGAAATTAAACAATTCATCCTAGCCTCTTGATCCAGCCATCTTGAGGTTTATTTTTTAAACTGAATGATATGTTTTTCTTTCTCCTCCCTCCGCTGTTGAGATAGCTTATCTCCCATCTTGATCTGCCTGAAGCTAGCCAGCCCAGGAGTTGATGTGTTCCCTTCATGTCTCAAGTTGATTTAAACTGATTGTTTTCTGTTCCTTTTTAAGTAGGACTATGGAGGTTATTTTAAAAATATTTTCTTTCCTTCCCTTGCTGCTTCGATCAGCTGTTGAATTTATCTAAACAGTCTCTCCATGGAGCAGCTAGCCATTAGGCTCTGACTTGTTTACAGAGGGTTCTTTCCTTGAATGCAAATTGAATGGAATTTTTGAGGTTCTTTGATTTAGGGCACTGGGCTCCCTGTTAAATAAAAAAGGAAAGCTCCCCATTTTATAGCCTTATGAAATGTTTTATTTCATGGCAAAAATTATTTTAAAAACCCATTATTAATAAACCAAACAAAATGAAGACTGAAACAAAACAAAACAAAACATAACAAAACACTATATTTCCGTTTTGTGCCTTTCTCTAATCCCAACCACTTGCTCCACAGCCAGAAACCTAAATGACTGAGCTGTTCAGTCAACTGAGGTTAGTTTTAAGAGTCAGGAAATATTTTGTCTACTAAGCATTAGTAAGCTGTCATTACCAGTGATGTTGTCACAATTTGGGGCAATACTATCACTGTGTTGTTTTTTAAATTAGGGGTAAAAAAACTGAGGCTGAAATCCACTCACGCGTTTGTGGCCCCAACAACATCCCTTATTCCCTTATTTCACTGCAGCTAGCTCTTCAATATCTCTTACCTCTGCTTCCTCTTGGGGAGGACCATTTTGTTTTGAAACAGGGTATAAGTCTGTGCACTTCATTTGAGAGCAAAACTGCAGGAAGGTGTCTGTTCTACAGGGTCAAGGTCACTGTTTTAGCACCAAATTGTGACATAGATTATCTGAGCTTTCCCAATGTTATGTATAGTATGATTGCCCTTAGCTTATATTATACTATCCCTACTAAAGACAATTAACTGAAGATTATACCCTTCTTGTTTGGGGAGAGACATGCAGGATTGCACTGGATGAAACTAGGAAGAATTTGGGGATGATGATTAAAACTAGGAAGTAACATACTGTATTGTGGTGGCGAAATGTTTAAATATTTCCAATTTGTCATTTTTCTCCCTATTTTCTTTCTTGCCAATAGCTTGACAGCTTCAATATACATTTCATTTGGTATAGTTGCATTTTCCCCCTGTTGACAAGGTAACACAGAAGCAATGTTGTCGTGAAGACTTTCACAGCAGAGATCTGATAGTTGTGCATTTTTCAGGCTGTTTGGCAGTGTTCTGGAAGTTTTTCTTCCTGACATTTCACCAGACTCTGTGGCTGGCATCTTCAGAGGGCAAGGAGCTCAGCGAACTAGGGGTTCTCTCTGTGTTCTGGGGTATAGAGTGAGTGAGACTGTGGAGTTTTTAAAGTTGTGGGAAAGAGGAAAGTTGTCCTATGCAGCAGAATAGGTGTTAGTTATTGTATTGTGATGAAGGGATTAAGAAGTTTCATTGCAATTAGGGGTGGCAGCGATCCTTGTCTGTGGTTGATGGATGTCTTTAGCTGTTCTGTTGTGTGAACTGATTACTGTTGCTTGTGGCTGGGTGAAAATCATTGAGCTTTGACATTTTGCAGACTGTAGTTTTCAGTACTGGAAGCCAGGCTTTGTTGATTGTTAAACTTTCTTCTTTTTTGTTGAAACTGTGCTAAATATTTGTGGATTTCAATGGCTTCTCTGTGTAGTCTGACATAGGGCCTTTTCACATGACCCCTAAGATCTGCTGGCCACTTAAATTCGGACCAGGGATCTTGGGGGTTCGTTGCTCTTCCTGCTTCCCCACCCCTCTGCACTTCCTTGCTCCTGTCTGCGTGAGGGGAGGGAGAAAAAAAGAGAGGAAAAAATGCAGGCTCACCTCTGAAGCCACACGGAGCCCGGTCGTCGTCCTGATCCCTTCTCTTCTGTTTGTTTTTTTGCCTCCCGCCCCTTCTCTTAAAGGGACGGGAGGCAAAAAAACCAAACAGAAGTGAGGAGAGCCCGGCACTCACCAGATTTTCACCCTCCAAGAGCAGGTACATGAAAAGTGTGCTGGGACACGCTTAGGTGGGCGTGGTCGCACTTAATTTCCTGCAAACTCTGGAGCTGGTGGGGAAACAATTGTAAGCTCCGGAGCTGGCAGCCATTTGCGGCAGAGTTTAGGGGTCATGTACAAATACCCATAGTGATTGGTAGTGTTATCCAGTATCTCTGTGTCCTGGAAGAGGATTTCATGTCCAGTTTGTTTCAGGGTGTGTTCAGCTACTGCTGATTCTTCTGGTTGTTTTAGTCTGCAGTGTCATTCATGTTCTTTGATTCTGGTCTGGATGCTGCGCTTTGTGTTCCCAAAATATACCTGGCCATAACTACAAGGTTTCTGGTATACTCCTGTAGTGGCAATTGGGCTTCTTTTGTCCTTTGCTAACCATAGCATCTGTTGTATCTTTGTGGTGGTTCTAAATACTCTTTGTAGGTTGTGTTTTTTCAACACTTTGTCCATGCAGTCCATGACTCCTCTTATGTATGGCAGAAATACTTTGTCAGAGGCTGTTTTTCTTCTTCAGTTTGAGGTTGTTTTTCAGTTTGATGACTCTTTTGATTTTGTTCTTGGAATTGCCATTTGCCTGTAGAGCCCAATTTTGAGTTCAGTGTTAAGGAATTCAGCTTCACGTTTTCAGTTTGCATGATTATACCTTTTTTGTTGTGGATGGTGGTTGGAATTTTTATGTAGGTATCGATCTCTGTGGGTGGGTTTTCTGTAGACCTTGTGTCCTGATTCTAGGTCCTGTTTACAGTGAAACTTCAATGGGAGGTCCTCCTAATTGGGACCGATTAGGAGGTCCTAATTAGGGACTTCCTAATTGAAGGTCCCTAGTTGCAGTGAAACTTCTTAATCCCTTCATCACAGTACAATAACGAACACCTATTCTCCTGCATAGGACAAGTTTCCTCTTCCCCACAACTTTAAAAAACCCAAAGTCTCATTCACTCTATACCCCAGAAGACAGAGAGAATTCCTGGTTCCCTGAGCTCCTTGCCCTCTGAAGATGTCAGCCACAGAGTCTGGTGAAACATCAGGAAGAAAAACTTCCTGAACATGGCCAAACAGCCTGAAAAACTCACAAGTATTACAGAAACAATTCAAAAAGCCATTAGTCCTAAGGCCCAGTTCTGGTGCTGGCTCATCCAGCACTGGGACCTCTTTGCCCTCTCTGGGTGAAGCAGCGCAAGATGTGACACCACCTAGGTCTCACAAGGCATGCGAGGGGGAAGGGCAAGAACCCTACTTAACATAGCCTTGCCACACACACAGCCTCTTTCGTCTCCCTGGCCAGCACCATTCTGAAAGGCAGTGTGGCATAATGTGGTCACCTTTGGAGGTCCGCCACCTTTCTGAAAGCTGGTGTGGCATAACGTGGTTGCCTTTGGGGATCGGATGGGGATTTTTGCCTTGCTCACTGATTGGCTGAGGGTGGGCATGGATTTTTCACCTATCACACACAAGCACGCGTGGCGAGGCGTTGGCCACATTGGCAGGTAGTATGGGGAAGGGAAGCATCTGGTGAGTCCCAAAATGGTTAACAAGTTATGCCTCTCCAACCCTAATTAGAATATATATTAGAAACAGATGTGTTTCACTATATAGTTTTAGAAAGAATTAAAAAGATAGATTATTCCTTGTAGGTCCTAATAGCAAGGGTTTAACGCGATCATAACTCTACTGCATGCTAGTTATACGTTAGCCTTTTCTGAGACTGCTAGTTAATTGCGTCCAACTCCAGCAATGTTTAAATAAATTGCAAATTTTACTAATTAATTTGGCTTTATTCCATTATCATTAAACATGAGGAAGTTTCTGGAGAAGAAATTAGAGGCAATAAAATGAATTTTTATACCTGAACCCAGTGTAGTGTCCCTTTAAACTAACTGTTAGCATGGTTTAATAATTAGCAGTTATGTTTTCTCCAAATGACCATACATCAGTACACTAAATGTTTTCTTTTGAACTTCATTCGTTGTGTCTTGTCTAAGATGCTTGTACATGTACATGTACATCCAATTATCCCAAGTTAAAAAGTACTGTAAGAGTACTTAATTGCCCGCCACTGTTCTACTAGAGAACTACAAATAGATATTATATATCTTGATATAAAGTACACAGTAGTGGTTTATCAGTGTCTTCTTTTGGGAGTGATCTTTGAGCAGCTTGTCCAAGGCCCCCCAGTCAGGTCCTTTCCCCAGAAGGCACAGTGGAGTGTCTACCTCCTGAGTACCCAGCTTCCTGTTGGAGGTGGGGGAGCAATATGTAGTTTATATAATTAAATGATAAACTGTTCAGTGTATGCTTTAAGCACTATGGAGTGGTATATAAGCAGAACATTTTGCCTTTGTTGTTGTTGATTATGCATTCACATTCTGGATCCATACTCAACGCACATAGGAATACAGCCCCAACATAATAATTTTAAATGGAAATTAAAACATTTAATTGATCTCCCTGTCCCTTTTTCCTGCTACACGGAGTAGCAATAGCATCAATATGAGAAAATTCCCAAGATGTGATGCCTGTTCCCCAAGAACGGAAAGGCCAAAGAAGGCAGATCAAACAGATGGATTCTGAACAATTCCTTATTCCACATGGGTTTGGGTAATGGGATATTAACTTCTGTATTCCATCACCATACTGAAATGGCTCACTAAGGGGAAATCAAAACAACTGCAGAGTGTCACGGCCTATAGGAATGATGTACAACAAATCTAGATAGGGAAGTCAAAATTATGCAAAAAGGCACAGGAGGAATCAGAACTGCATCACACATTTGCCCAACATTGCGAGAACCATAAACAACCCCAAGAGGGATCTGCTGGTTGTTCTGAACAGGAAGAAACAGTCTCTCCTTTTAGCACAGACACTAATGTCAGGAGAAAAGCCATTTCTGTTCCTTAATAGTATGATTGCCCTTAGCTTATATTATACACTTCAGTTGCAAACAAAAAAGTGTGATTGCCCCTAGCTGATATTACTCACTTCAATGGCAAACACAGTTTGTGCTTTACTGCATTCATCTTTAGATACAACTCATCACGTAGAAACATCCAGTGACTCCTAATAAATATTATTTGTGCTATGCAACATGCCATGTTCTTTTAACTCGCCATTCCTTGAAAAACACGGGGGCAACTGGTTAACTTATTAGTTCCACTCTTTTCTAGATATGGGTGTGGCCATTTTTGAATCTCAAAATCACAAATGAATACAGTAGTTAGAACTTTTCAAGATTCAATTGAGTCTTTCTAATCATTGTACAATGCCTAAGTAGGAAAGTTCCTTATATGAAGTCGCACCATTGATACACTTGCTCAGAATTACCAGTTTCCAAGAGGCTTTCAAGAGTTATAGGTTGCTACCAGACCAGGCATTTGTCCCTCTAATGTACTGTAGGACACCCGTATCTGCTGATTCATCATACACAGATTCAGTTATCATGGTTGGGAATCAGCGGGGGGGGGGTGCTGGGGGCAAAAGCCCTTTTGCCCTCAGCAAGCCCCCCCTCCTGCCACTTGGCAGTATGGCAGACTGGGTGCCGTGAAGATGAGCTCCTGCACCGTCCAGTCTGCCACCCAGTCAACTCAAATGGTGGTCTTAGAGTAAGTTGGGGTGGTGGTAATAGTGGACTCAACAGTGCAGCAGTTCTCCAGACTGGGTTAAGGGCCCTGAGGGAGAGCCCCCAGGTGTGCCCAGCACAGGGATAGAGCTGGGGTGCCAGGATCCTGCTAAGGTGCTAACTCATCCTGGCAGTGAGGCTTGCTAATGGGGGCCGAGGGACTTCTGTCAGTCCTCCGCTGTGGCAAGGCAAGCTGGGGTTCTCTGGCGCCAGGCTCCGCTCCTTCCCTCTTGCCTCCTTGGCGCTCCAGACTGCAAACCACCACATGGCTGCATCTGCTGCTGTTGCTTTTCCCTTTCCTTCTCACTCCACATCCATTTGCAATTGCAAAAGGGAATGGAAGGAAAAAGTAGCACAGCACTCATGCGCTCCCTCCCTCCAACTCCTTTTGCAATTGCAAAAGGGAAGGGAAGGGAAGAGCAGCAGCCCTCCACCATGGCAAATCAAGCCAGGGTGCTCTGGTGCACAGTGCGATCCCTTCCCTGTCACCTCCTTGGCGAGGATGCTGTGCAATCGCCACATGGCTACATCTGCTGCTCTTTCCTTCCCTTCCCTTTTGCATTTGCAAAAGGAGTGGGAGGGAGGGAACAAGTGAGGAAGGGAAGGGAAGGGAAGGGAAGGAAAAGCAGCAGATGCAGATGCAGCCATGTGGTGGTTTGCAATCTGGAGCGCCAAGGAGGCGCGACGGAAGGAGCAGAGCCTGGTGCCAGAGCACCCCAGCTTGCCTTGTTATGGCAGTTGGCTGACAGAAGTCCTCCCTTGTCCCATTAGCAAGCCCCACTGCCAGGATGAGCTAGCACTTCTGTGGATCCCAGCAGCCCCAGATCCATCTCCATGCCGGGCACACCCATGGACTCTCCCTCAGGGCCTTTTAACCAGCCTGGAGAACTGCTGTACTGGTGAGTCCACCATTACCACCACCCCAACTTTCCCTAGAACCACCCAGTTTGCCATGCTGCCCAGTGACGGGGGGTTGTGGGACATCCAGGGTGAATGCTTTTGCCCCTGGCACCCCTCCAATGCTGTTGTCACTGTCACCCTCAGATAAGAGTGTTTGCTCTTATCCACACATTTCAGTATCCGTGGGGCAGCCTGGAACCAATTCCCTGTGAATATGGGGGTCCTACTGTACCTTTAAAGGAGTGGGGTATGCTGATCTGTCCACATGACATACACATTAAAAAAAGAGACAATAGAGCAACTTCAGCAGAGTCAAGGCAGAACACCTGGAACTTTGTATTGTCTTTTTGTTGCTAAACTGTAACAGTGACAGTTCTCCTGGGGACAGTGGTAAATTCTATATCCCTGTGCTTTCCCTCATTACATGCAACTTATCTTTCATATTCTCGATTACACAATCAAGGGTGAGCCAACCTTCATAAGCCCAGCAGGATGGGTTGCCTAGTCCACAATCAAGGGAGAGCCATCCCTCATGAGCACAGTAAGATGGGTTATCTAGTCCACATTCAAGGGGGAGCTGTCACTTGTAAGCACAAGAAGACAGCTCTTACGAGAAATGGCTCCCCCTTGACTGTGGAAGACTAATTGTTTCCCGATACATGAGGACGCTAAATCCAGTTTATATGTTTTGGAACTTGATGAGAAAGTGAGAATTGAGAACACAGATTATTCCCGATTTTTCAGCCATGCAGTAGCACCCATAAAGACAGCACGTCTTGGGGAAGCTAGGAACGAAACTTGCAAAACATGTACAGAGCTCTTCCTGTGCCGATAATAATGGCTAGGGCTAAGTCTGAAAATTGGGACCTTTTGCATATAAAGCATGAGCTTTACTACTGTCTTGACACCTTTCTCAACATCCATTATTCAGTTGCTAAAAGGGCAGATATTGTGTTATTCAAAGAGATAGTTAGATGTACCATAGAATGTGTTTCTGTGTCAGACCACAAGACCCTCTCCTGAACAGCTGGATGATATCTGGAAGTGAGGAATATTTATATTTATTATTATTTATTTTAAAAATTTTACCCCTCCCTTTTCTTTAGAAAAGACTCAAGGCAACTGAAAACATTGAAAGACAACAATTAAAGCTAAATTACAAGGATTATAAACGTTTCAGAGAGGGTAGCCATGTCAGTCCTTTCAAGAATTGCAGGCAAAAATCAAAGAAAAACAAAACAAAACAAAAGACACAAAATATGTGGCACCTTAAAGGCTAACTTTCATATTTTAATGTAATGTTTCCTGGCCACATCCACTTCTTCAGACACATAGTATCAGAATGAGGTGTGTTATATAATATGTGATGGGATATACATTTCATACCAGATGGCATGGTGGATAGGGGAGGGGGAAGAGGAGGGAGAGATGATTAATTGTAGAAGTGGCGGGAGGATTTGGTCAGGGGTTGTAGATATGTTAAACATTGTTAATGGGCCTGTGGAGGAGGGAGAGATGGTGGGAAGGAAGATTTGGCAAGGGGTCATAGATACGTTAAGTATTGCTAATGACTCTGTCTCTAGGGTCTGTAGAAATGTTAAGTGTGGTTTTAAGGTAAATTCCTCAAGAGTCAGAAACCAGAACCAGATAGAGTAGGGTGAGGGATGTATGGAACAGAGGGGTGAGAGAGTGGAAGTTTTTACCTTAGGGGCCATGTGGGAGATAAACTTCCATGAAAAAGTGGCAATATAGTAATATTAAATTTGATAATGACTCAAGAAACCCAGACTTATGTTTAATCCATTCTCGTGTGTGTGTCCATCATGCATATGAATTTTATCTCAGCCGTTTCTCTTTGAATTCTGGGTTTGTAATGATTCTGTTCCAAAATGGGGACCTTCAAATCCTTCAAGGAGTGTCCTGGTAGACTGAAATGGTTTGAGACAGATTTCTGTGTATCGTGGTTTCCTATGTCAAACTCGTGTCCACTGATACGTTTTCTTAGAGATTGTCCTGTTTGTCCAATGTAGAGTGCAGATGGGCATTGTTGGAAAAAGTTGGCATAGATCACATTAGTTGAGGAGGAAGTGAAGCTGCCATTTATATTGTACGTGACATTGTTAGGTTCTGTGATTGTGTTGCCAGAGTAGATGTGTGGGCAGAGTTGGCATCGGGGTTTGTGGCAAGGTTTAGTTCCATTGTCCATGTTGCTATTTTCTAATCTTGTGTGTATTTGTATTGTTTGAGGTTGGGAGGCTGTCTGTAGGCAAGTATGAGTCTCCCACCAAGCACTTTGGAGAGTGGTGTGTTCTTGTCAAGGATGGGCTGGAGATCATTTAAGATGTGTGAGAGTGATCTCACTTGTGGACTGTAAGTGACAACCAGTGGTGTTCTGTCATTTGGCCCTTTGGATCTTTCTTGTAGCAGGTTATTTCTGGATATGTGTTTTGCTTTGTTGATTTGGTCCTTAACCATGCAAGGTGGATACTGTAGCCTGAGGAAAGCATTTTGTAGATCCTTGAGTTTGGAGTCTCTATACTGTGGGTCAAAGCAGATGTGGTTGTATCTAAGAGCTTGGCTATATATGATTGATTTTGTTGTGTGTTCATGATGGAAGCTTGAAGAATGCATAGGTATACCGGTCGGTTGGTTTTTGGTACAGTGTGGTACTAAGAGGGTTACGTCACATCCATTCTCGTCCCAGGAGGAAGTTTGTTGCGTGTTGATGTCGGTCGCAGTCACGTGGTCTTCTTCCAGTTCTGTCCCTGTTCCTGTGTGCACATGGGCATGATGGATGATACCGGCATGACTGTTGCCGCATGTCCTCATCCCGTGATGAGATGTGAAATTCCATGCCTTTGTTGTCCTTTTTTTTTCGGCCCGACCTTCCATTTTTCGATGTTCCAATTCTCCGAAGCCTTGCCTTCAATGCGTTATGGAGCTAAGTTTGAGGCATTTGTCTTTTAATCTCTCTGCACTGCATTGCTGACTCCATAGGGAATGTACTGGAGAATGGCACTTCAGACTCCTGCCACTAGATGGAGAATGGCACGATGCGTGATGAGCCTTACCTCACGGGCACTCGTCTCAGAATGAGAAGCTTGATGAGCAGATTCCCAAGACCAGGGAGGGGAATCTCTCATCCCACTTAAATCGCAGTTCAGGGTCGTGGTCGGGATGAACTCCCCTCGTCCCGCAATGGATGTGCCGTTAGATTACTTTGTACTGGTCCCAAGCAGGACAGTGAACAGTGACGAGATGGACGTGAAGTATCATCCTAAGATGCCTATGTTATAGTTTCACAGTGGTGTCCAGAAAGTTGACTTACAATTTTTTTACCCCAATCCCAGAATGAAGCACATGGGTTCTTGAATCAACCCTTTTCTCTCCCCCCCCCAGCCAAAAGGGATTTGTATGTCTCATAATGCCAAATGGGAGTAGGGGTGGTATATGACCCATGTTCCTTTGTTTGAAGAACAGGGGTGTGACTTAAAAAGTAGCTTTTTGGAACTGCCCTTCCTGCCTCTTAACAAGACTTCTGCCCTGGCTGCAACACCATCTACTGTAGCCATGGATTTTAAGAACATCTAAAAGTTTACATCCTGGTAAAGCACATCTTTTACCATGTCTGAACTTCTGGGGCTAGCTTCGAAGAAGAGTTGTGTGGACTCGAAAGCTTGCAATGTTCCTTGTTTTTTATTTTTAATAGTGGCCTATAAAGTTATTACCTGTAACCTATTTTCACCTGTTGTGTGGATTGTTCCAGTATCAGGTTGATGTTTGGGTGAAAACCATTGAAATCCTGGTGGAATTTTTAAAGGGATTCCTTTCCATGGGTCCAGATCAGAAAAAATGTCATCAAAGTATCTCAAATAGAGAAGTGGTTTCTGGGTGCAGTGGTTAAGAAAGTGTTGTTCCAGGTCAGCCATGAATATGTTCATGTATTGTGGGGCCATGTGGGTGCCCATTGTGATTCCATTGATCTGGAGGTAGTTTTTATTGTCAAAAGAGAAATTGTGTGTGAGCAGAATGTCATGGAGGGTGGTGATCATGTTGGATTCTTCCTTGTTTTGGATGGTGTTTGTGATAGCCTGTAGTCCATCTACATTTGGGATGTTGGTATAGAGAGTCTCTACATCCATTGTACATAGGATGGTATTATTGGGTAGGTTCTGTGTAGACTGAAATTTCCTTAGAAAGTCTGTGGTGTCCCTTACATAACTGGGTGCATTGGTAGCATAGGGCTTGAGAACATTGTCCAAGTATCCAGATACTACAACTGTGATAGTGTTGATACTTGATACAATTGGCTGAACTGGGTTACCTTGTTATGTATTTTTGATAGGAGACAGAACGTTGGTTGTTGAGGCTCCTGTGGTGTATTCTACAGGATTTGTTCATGTACATTTCCAGGGAGGTTTCATGAGGTTATAAAAAAGCAGCTTACATCATTAAAAGACAATATTAACACTGAAAACAAAAAGTATATGAATTTTAAGAAACAAATACCACTCTGATAAATGGTCAACACAGGTAATACTAAAAACACAGTAAAAGCAATTATTATTTATTATTTCCTTATTATTTATATTTATAAACTGCCTGACTTTCCAAAAGGATATCTGGGCAATGAACAACAAAGAATGCATCAGAGAACAAATAAATATGATCCACATGATCATGTAAAAGCCAAGTCCAACTTAAAAAAAACAATAAAAATACAAGATGGCGGCAAATAAATCAGATGGGCAGCAAATAACAAAATCAACAAACATTCAACTTCCTTGGTCGGTAAAAGCAGCCTTAAATATCCAATATTTTAGCAGTTTCCTAAAAGCTGAGAGGGGCTCTGCAGTCCTAATTTCACTAGTGAGGTGATTCCACCATGTTGTACCCACCACTGAAAAAGCACAGTTCCAGGGAGAGTGGTGACGGAGTGGTGACTAGAGATGGGCATGAATCGAAAAAATGGTGTTTCGTTTGTCGTTTAGGGGTTCCGTTTCGGTTCGTTTGTGTTTTTCGTAAATGTTTGCAAAAAAATCATTTTCATTTTCATTTTCGTTCATTTCGTTACCATTTCATTACCATTTATTTCAATTTTGTATGTTTTTTTAGCATTTAAAGCAGTTCAATGTATTGGTGTAACAAAAACGAAACGGACGACAAAATTTCTGGTGTTTCTGTTCATTTCGTTTCATTTTAGAGACAAAATTTGTTTGTCATTTCATTGCATAATGAAATGAAAAAACAAAAATGGAAACAAAAAATTGTTCATTTCGCGCCCATCTCTAGTGGTGACCCTGAGCAAAAGGGCCTGCGATGTTCTGGTGGGCCAAGCCGATGTTGACCTTAGGATGATATGCTCTGCCAGATGTTCTGGACCCAAGCCATGGAGGGTTTTGTAAATCAAAACAAATACCTTGAATCTTATTCAGGAGGCAACGGGTAGCCAGTGCAGACGAGCCAGAATAGGGGTGATGTGGTCATATCTTCCTGCACCATCTACCAATCTGGCCACTGCATTCTGCATCCATTGCAACTGCCAAATAAGGAATGGGTGGAGCCCCATGTAAAGAGCATTACCATAGTTGATCTTCAAGATAACCAATGCTTGCACAACCATTCTTAGAGAGTCACTGAATCTGGGCAAGTAGCTTAAGTTGGTAGAAGGCTGCTCTGGAGATGGCTACCACTTGGGACTCCAGGAACAATGCTGGATCCAGGATAATGCCCAGACTCCTCACTCTATCAACCAGTAGGAGAGAAATCCCATCCAAATGGGATGAGGGCCATAGTACCTGTTCACCACCCCCAAGGAACAGTACCTCAGTCTTCTCAGGGTTGAGCTTAAGTCTGTTAGTCCTGGTCTATTCCAGAACCATATCTAGGCAGTGATCAAGGATCTGCACAGCCTCCTTTGCAGGGGTGGAAAAGGAGAGATAGAGGTGCATATCATCAGCATACCGATGACAGCAGACCCCAAATCTCTAAATGACCTCAGCCAGTGGCCTGTTAAAGAGCATGGGGGAGATTGCTGACCCCTGGGGTACCCCACATGGAAGGGACCAAAGGGCCAACAAAACTCCACCCAGCTTCACTTGCTAGGCATGGCTGTGGAGGAAAGAATGAAACCAGCACAGAGCTATGCCACCAAACCCCACCTCCGATAGCCTGTCTAGGAGGATACTGTGGTTGACAGTGTCAAAGGCTGCAAATAAGTCAAGGAGGACCAGCAGGGTAGAGCAAGCATTGTTGGTCCCCCTCAAGAAGTCATCTTGCAATGCAACCATAATGCATAACAATCCTCGTAAGAATCGCATTCAGCCAGACAGCCAAGAATAAAGCTATTAGCAGGACACAAAGGGTATCTCATGTTCCTGAAAAGTTCTTTATGGGTTTTTTTCCCATTGGCATTCAACTAGGAAGCAAAACCCAAGTGCATTCATCACAAGAATTTATTTAAAAATAGGGCAAATTAATTGCTGTTATAAATAATATTCTATTTAATAATTAAAATGTTGTCAACATTTGTTAAAAGCAACCTCTTGGAGTCTTGTCCTTTGTTTCAAAAGCTTTTATGTGCAGTTCCTCAATCTTCCACTTTGGAAGCCAGTGGGCATAGCTGAGATTAATGGGCAGCCTTTCGCTTGCATAATAGTTGCCATTTTCACTGACACAATAACAAATAATATTGAACACAATCCAGGGAAGGGAAAACCCATGATTTCCTCTGCTTGAGCTTTAAGTACACAAAGGGCCTTTTTAACCTTCCATGTTACTGCTTGAACTTGGATATCAGTCTTCTGTAAACCTGAAGTGAAGGAGTTGCATCAGCCCCAGTGGGACATGACATTATGCCATTTCCAGCTATTGTGAGCATGTACTGCACATTTTCTCTTTTAATATATATGGTAATATACTGAGGAAAAAGCTCTCAAGTCCAATCTCTAAATCATTTCAGGTGCCCTCCAGCAAAAACAGGATAGGCTGCACTTACATTCCATGTCATGAAATAAAAATATTCTTAAATCAAAGCTGCATTGTCCAGGAATATACACTGTGGAGAAGCAACATTGGAGCTCAACCCATGAACATTTTTCTCCTCAGTCAAGTGATGCACGTAGTAGAGGTGGGTTATCCTCACTATGCAAAGAATAAAGTTTCCCTGAAGCAACGAAACTCAAGCCTATACTCCTTTGAGCAAATAGCCACAACCTCTTTGGCTTAAGAGCAAAGCAATTGCAGAAACAACAAACTGTACATTGAAGGTAGCCCACCATTAGAAGCTGGAGTTCCTTAATTGCTGAAAAGAACTGTTAAAGCAGAAAGTGTTCATGCCTCCTTTAGTTTGGAAAGTTACTTGGTTTTTGATTATTCATCAGGAGTTCAGAACACGTTTCCTTTACAAGTATGAAATATCTGTCTAAATCATGTCTGTGTGATGTTTAATCCCAAATTTGCATGACATAGCTATAATTCTGCACTAGAGATGGACACCTTACGAAAAATGACACACTATTTTGTCATTTCATAAGCTTTTGAAATGTTACAAAACGAAGCAAGAAGGAGCATATTATGAAATGAAATGAAACACTTCTTTCCCCCTTTGAAAATGAAACATTTCACTACTCTGTAAAATGGCTCCCTTGTAAAAAGCTACTCACCAAATTTGGTACCTCTAGGACCCAGGAGAGCCATTTTATAGAGTAACAATTTGTTTCATTATTGTTTTGTTTTGAATTTTTTTACAAAAATTCATTTAAAAACAAAACAAAATTAACCACTAGTAGAAATGAAATGAAACTCTATTTTTCCATTTCATGCCCATCCCTATTCTACACCTGTGAAATTTTATTTCCACAGCTAGTCAAGCTGAAGTAGGAGAGTGACTTGCTTCAGAATTCAGAATCCTTTTATTGGCCAAGTGTGGTTGGACACACTCAGAATTTGTTTTGGTAAAATATGCTCTCCATATATAAAAAGAAATATAAGAATCATATATTCAGCAATAAAAACACAGTACAACAATACAATATAACCTATTATTTAAAAAGGAAGAAGAGAAGTAAAAATTAATTATTCAACAGTTTGATAGCACTCGGAAAGAAACTATCTTTATATCTAGTTGTCCTAGTATGCAATGTCCTAAAATGTCGCCCTGAGGGTAACAATTGAAAAAGATTATGTCCAGGATGTGTGGAATCTGTATATATTTTCATCGCCCTCTTTTTAGTTTGTGTGGTATAAAATTCCACAATAGATGGCAAATTAGTAACAATAATTTTTTCTGCAGTTGTGGTTTTAGAGCGTAGATTATTTTAGTCCTGGATAGGATTGGCACTCAATTATGCTTTCTTATTCATTCAGATTGTTAAAACAACAGATTCCTTCCAAAGGTGGAGACTTCTGCAAACTTCAATTATATTCTTTGGAAAAGGACTAAAGCAACTTTTCCCCCTATTGGTACTGGCCAAATACAGTGGTACCTCTACTTACGAGTTTATTCTGTTCCGAATGCACACTCATAAATTGAACACTCCTAAGGAGAACAACCCTATCTATTAATATAAATAAATAAATAAGTAGATAGATAGATAGATAGATAGATAGATAAATGTAAGTAGAGCAGACCACATCTAAAATGGGTAAGGTAGCATTGAAAACGCCAATGGTTTTCCGCTCTTAAGTCAATTTTCTCATAAGTAGAACCACTCATAAGTAGAGGTACCACTGTACAATATATGTGTCTATTCCTCATGTGGAGCAGAACACTGTGGACCCTGCCAGGGAGAGGCACTTTAGGGCTGTGTACAGGCTATCTGATTTGGGACAAAGCTATTCAAGCCACACCGTTTGATCTGGAAATCTGGATCATCAGTCTCCCAGTAACATGCAATGGAAAACCCCGTACATATTTCTCCTTGTGCTGATTGGTATGAAATTTTTCAACAAGATAAATCCTAAAAAAACTGGGAATAAATTTGCCAGATTTCAGGCAGCTAACTTCAGGATGTTGCAGAGCAGGCACCTTAAAATATACATTTCTTTTTAAAAATCATATACATTTAGTCAATGAGCTGGCTGGATAGCTCAGTGAGTAAAGTATTGTCAGATATTAGTGAAATATATGTATTAGACAGGATGTTCTCTCTCTCTCTCTCTCTCTCTCTCTCTCTCTCTCTCTCTCTCTCTCTCTCTGTATATGTATAGATAGATAGATAGATAGATAGATAGATAGATAGATAGATAGATAGATAGATAGATAGATAGATAGATAGATAGATAGATAGATATGTATTTAATTGATTTAAAGAGGGAGTCTGTAAAAGTGCAAAGTCACAGTGTCTCAATGTATAGTTTTTTCTAATGGAGTGCAGATGTTAAGAATGAACATAATGAATTTTGGCTGATGCAAGGAGTTGCAATAGCTATGAGGTAATGTCATTTATGATTGGACAGACACGTATAAAAATGTTCTGTAAATCATTGTTCATTGGGCCTTCCATGAGTAAGGCACCCACTTTGTTTCTCTGTCATATATTTTGTCAATGTAATGTAATGCTGTTATGCTTTTATGCTGTTGAATCTTGTATAAATTCTGTGATGCTGTGATATATTTTTGTACAGTTTGTAATACAGCTGTTTGGTTTTCAGAAAACTCTGTCTCTGGCTATTTATTCAATAAGTATTGCTTCTGCTGGCTGATCAAATAGCACAAAACTCTGACAAGTATCTTGCTGCAGTGCAGAGCCAGATATTGGGAGTAAGAGATGGGCACAAATAAAAAAATGGAGTTTTGTTTGTCGTTTGTCATTTAGAGGTCCGTTTTGGTTCGTTGCCATTGTTCATGAAATTTTTCAAAAAATTTGTTTTTGTTTCGTTACCATTTCGTTACCGTTTCGTTACCATTTATTCCAATTTTAATGATTTTTTTAGCATTTAAAGCCGCTCACTTCATTGCAGTAATGGAAACGAAACACACAACCAAAATCCTCACGTTTCTGTTCGTTTCGTTTCATTTATGGACAAATTTTGTTTGTCATTTCGTTGTGTAATGAAACGAACAACGAACAACGAGAAGGAAAAATTGTTCATTCCGTGCCCATCTCTAATTGGGAGTTCAATTCCCCACTGTGCCTCCAGGGAGTTGAGTGCTTCCGGGGCATGGAGCCAGCTTTGGGCAAACTGCAGAGTCCTGGGCTGCTCCCAGAAGAAGGGAATGGTAAACAAGTTCTAAGTACAGTAGGACCATGGTGTCTGCAGGGGATCAGTGTAAAGCCCCCTTGTGGGTGCCAAAAATGCAAAAATAGTGAACGTTATGTGTAGCATTGTCTCAGGCTATCTCTCCAAGACAGTTATCATAAATGCACCATGTATTTCTGGTTTTTATATTTAATATTTTTAAGCAGTGGATAAGTAAATCCATAGATGCTGATCCTATGGATAGGGGTATCCTACTGTACCCTCTACTTAGAAACCCTTTTCATTTGCATCCCTCCTCTCCCATTTTATTACCAAAGCAAAGCAAAGTATTCTGCATATATACCACCCCAAGTAGTCTCTGGGCAGTTAACAGTTTTTTTAAAAAATATATAATATGCAGGCTATATATCCCTCCCCCCCAGCAAGCTGGGTACTCATTTTACCAACCTTGGAAGGATGGAGGGCTGAGTCAACCATGAGCCTGCTGCCTGGGATCAAACCCCAGGTCATGAGCACAGTTTTACCTGCAGTACAGGCATTTAACCACTGTGCCATGAGGCTCCATGTTACTGTTGTGAGTTTGCTCTTGTATTGGTTCTTCCTTCTCCTCATGCACCTTGTCATAATCCCTTCCCAAATGATTTCTCTTAACCCAAGGAAAAATGAATGCATTGTAGGGCCTTCCTGTTGTTCAGGTGCTGGGGTGACATTTCTCTGTGAATTTAGGAGAACCCCATCCTGCCTTACATAGTAGGGTTACTTAGATCTAGGTCAGTCAGACTAAAATTTTAACTGAAGTGGATGGTGATAGTAAAAACATTTGAAAACTAACCTATTTCTGACTGGGGAAAGGTAACCTGATTTATCAATATGATAGCATACTCAATCAGAACTGTATAATATGCAGATTATCTTCACGGATGCTATTAACAGTTCATAATAGAGAATTAAGAGGCTTTCACCAGCTGTGGAGCAAATGGGATTTTCGTCTTTTAAGAAAGGCAGCCATAGAACACATTTCCCCTTTCTTCTGCTGTTGCTGCTGTTAAATATACCAATTATATGAAGATAAAAAAAATCATTAAAGTGCAATTATTTAAGCCATATAAGTTCATAGAAATGCATTAGAAGACTGATGTTGTAGATCTTTATACGCTTAATAAAACTGAATAATTTATTCTACTAAATTCCAAAGTTCTTCAGTGCCTATAAATGGAGACCTGAAAACCCTCATAGAGCACCCTGCATAAATCCATTTGCTATGTAAAATCTCCAAATTGCTACATGCAAATATTTTTTTAAATAGCTCATTACTGTTTTGGTCCTTCAGAATGGGTTTTTTTTTTACAGGTGAAGAGTGTTGTGGACACCCAGGGAGTATGGCTGCAGTCTTGTACTCAATTCTTGAGTGTAAATCCCATTGAGCTCAGCATGCCGTAGTTTCTGAGCAGTGATATGAAATCTACAAACCAAGTTTCCCAAGGATCCAATTTTTTACCTCTAAATTAATTCTAAGGCCTTGATATTTAGGGTGCTTTCTTCTTTTTCTTGTTGTTCTTCTTCTTCTTCTTCTTCTTCTTGTTGTTGTTGTTGTTTCTTGATATTTAGAACTCCTCCATCATCAGTTTATTGGACACTCTATATGAGTGTTGGTGAATCTATGGCATGGGTGCCAAAGGTGGCATGCAGAGCCCTTTCTGTGGGCATGCAACATCGCCCCCTCACAGCCACAGCACTTCCCCCTCCACTCAGAGCATGCCACTGTGCTCCTTGCAGAGAGCCAGGCAAAGGGGAGGCAGTAGTTTGTGGGCTTGTTCATAACACCAATTTACTCTCCAGCCACACCGCCTTTGGGATGCCCAGAGTGGTGTGTCTGGAGAGTAAACTGAGGCTACAAGGGAGCCCACAAACCACTTCCTCCCCTTCACCTGGCTCTCTACATAGAGCCATTTCAAGACCAGCAAAATGGCTCTGTGAAAACAGCTGGGCAAAGGAAGGGCAGCAGTTTGTGGGCTCCTTTGTAGCCCCAGTTTACTCTTCAGCCACAGTGCTTTTGGGATGCCCAGAGAGGCATGACTGGAGAGTAAACTGCGGCTACGAAGAAGCCCACAAGCTGCCACCTCTCCCCTGGCTTTCCTGACAGTAGCACCCTTTGGGAAAGTGAGGATCGAAGAGCGGGAAATTAAAAAGCCTGCTCTTCACTCCTTGCTTTCCTGAAGAATAACCCCTGAAGCATTTGGAACCTGGGGTACCACTGTATTCAGGTAAAATTACTCTATTGGCACTTTATGAAAAATAAGTGGGTTTTAAATCACAGTTTGGGTACTTGGTCTCTATAAGGTTCACCATCACTGATCTTTATACTTAATAAAAACTATACTGAAGTTAGCTCAGAACAAAGCAAGATAGAAAATTAGCAAAACATTCATGCTGAAGATAAACCATGATAGTTTTATAATGAATAATGAAAGCAAAATGATAGAACAACCTAATGAACAGGTGGAGTCCCACTGTGCAAGATTTCTGTGTAATTTTCAAGTGCTAATTGATGGGATGCCGAGATGTGATTGCGCAATCAATATGCACCCAGCATCTCATCAGTTAGCTGCAACTAGTTGCAGCAAATTACACAAAACTTGCACAAACATCAATAGGATTCTGGCTGTTATCAGCCAATAAATAATGCCTTCCATACCACAAAAACACCTTAAAATCATTTGGCATTGTCAGAGATCAACAATAGAAGAAAACTGTAGAGATGAAGAACAGCAGCAGCAGAGTTTTAGAAAATGTAGAGCTAGTTCTAAGTTCTAGGTTTGGGTAAATGTAAACATCCCCTTGTCTAATCAGTACTGACAGAGCACTTTCTTGTGGGTGAGAAACAAAACTGGGGCCACGCGATAGCCGCTCTTATTACTGCTTCGAAAGAGCTATCAAGAGAATCAGGTATCCTCTGACTTAAATAGTAAGCAACAAAGTTTTCCTGTAGTGGCAGTGGACCATAATCAGAGATAATGGGAGATCCTCAGCTGTTGCTTACTTAGCTTGTGTGTACAACCAAAACTGGTAATCTTAGCTTTGTCGTCACAAGCCACTCTTTAGTGAAAGAGATCTGCAGGAAGTAGTCTCTGTTCAGCGCAGATAGCAGCAAAGAGAGGAGGAGGCAGAATAGAGTTTAATCTTGCCTCCACAGATATAGCTCAAGGAAGCTTGGCGTGCAGAAAAGGTAATGCTCTAATCCTGTAGCCCTGTTGTCCCTTCTCCTGGGTAATATGGTGGATTCTGTTCTATGAAGTGTAATGATCTGCAACTGCTTCTCAAAATGAATTAAGGAAAGCACATCTCTGTGGAGCAATTTGGATCTCATCTAAAATGTTGTGAGTCAGCAAGATGTTGATAATCCCAAGACATTTGGGCACAGATGACCAATGTGTGGCTTTCCTGGAGTTTTTACTGTCCAGCTCCCACTAGGCCTCTTTTAGAGACCAAGTTGGTATGACGACCTGTGATCAAAGTTGAATATCTGAAAAGCCATCAATTCCCCAACCTTGCATTAAGATACACAGATACACACCACTCATCTGGGATAATATATTGTACTGTAAGCAGAACTCTGGGCAGAGGACTTTGAGTGGACAATTGCTATATTTTAAAACTGATCACTAAAACTGATCACTAGCACAATAAATCTTTTACTAGCTTACTTGCATGACAGGACCAGTAGCAGTCTCTAATAACTTCAGAGTTGTGTGTGTGTGCATGCACTAAGTTTACTGACTAACTAGAAATCATGTAAGCTTGAAGTTATTCCATTCTGCATTTTAAGATTTTACAATTTCATATGGGAAAACAATATTTTATACATAAAGAAATATGTGAAATAATTGTCATTCATACCTTCTGCCACTTCGTTCAGATGAAATGTGATTAAACTAGTCTTATCACAGTTAACGTTTTTACTATCAAGATCCCACTTGTGCCTCAAATTAGTACAAGTCCCCCCACTCATCCAGTTCTTCTCCCCCCCCCAGGTTTTTTTTAAGGGCACAGAAACTCTAAATTCTTTTGTTAGGGACTTTTTCAACATGTCCATTTTTATATGCTTTTTTTAGCATTGCATTTTTATTTGGATAAAACTATTGGTGTGTATCCGGATGTTGGGTCATGGTGACTGGACTTCTTTTCTTGTGAGATCAAAATGTTTCACTACTCATATAATTCACTTCATCATACTTGGATGAATATTGAAATTTTTTTTATCTCACCAGAAAAGAAGACCAGTTGCCATGACTCAACTTCTAGATATCCTCACTTGGATAACTGAGAATCTTCCTAGACCTATTGGTGTATAGTTCACAAATTTGCTGCATTTATTGTGTATATTTTTTAAAAAAAAGTTAACATGTGAAATATTTTTGCTATTGTTGTGCAGAACACTCTGCTAGCTTTGAAATGACTAAAAAAAACCCTCACTACTTGGTCTCTGCTAAGTTTATTCTTAGTTATGTCAATCTATTATCAAAAAACAGAAACATTCTGATAGGAAAAAAATAATTGTAAATTACTAATTGCAGGAGAACTGGGTGAAAGAATGGGAGAAAGATTTCCATTCACAACAAAACAGATTTCCATGGCTTGATTTATACATTTGCCAAGCGTTATGTCATCACTTTCTTTATTGCTTTCATTCCTCTTGAGAAACTATTACCTACCCTGTATGACTTAATTTTCATTACAACAATAAAAGAGGTATCATTTGTGGCAGTATTGGAAAGAATACATTGCTACCTAAATTATTTTAGATGTCCTTTATGGACATTCTTCTCTTAGGCAGACAGAAAATTCTTTTCAAGTTGATGTCCAGAAAGAGACCCTTTTAAGCTTCAGATGAAGGGATATGCAAATACTAGCTCTGATCTCTGCACACCAGTGTTCTTGAACTATGTTCCAAAGGCTGAGCTTTTACTCACAGTAACTGAGGAGAACATATGCAGCTGAAATAGGTTTGATTCAATTGGATTTCCAATTAATAGTATATTTGTTTGACTTTTTCAGTGCAGCACTCTGTAATATTTAGAGATGGTGTGGGTTAGAAGCCATGATGAATTGTCCGTAGATAGAAGATTAAAGGATATTAAAAAATAACATACTAAAGGCTACATTTGAAAAATGCAACTTAATTATGCATTCATTACAGTGGAAATGTGATATTTTAATGTCATTTACAGCACAGGTCAATTTTACCCATTTTTGGAACACTTCATAACATTGGCTTTGGAGTGCCTTGTTTTAAAGATAATCCTTTGGCACAGCTGCTGGCAAAGCAATGATTACTTTATGTCACAATGAACTATGGAGCTGCAAACTATAAAAGCGTTCAGTCCATGGCTCTTCTGTAGAGATAATACAGCACTGTCCTTTCAGTAGAAACTATCAAAATGTGTGTAGAGCAACGATGGATAATTGCTAAGTGCTAATGTCAACTTCAATTAACTCTTTCCAGTTGCTCATTCCATAGGCAAAAATGAAAACAAAACAAAACAAAACACTGAAGCTGTTTTATTTTTGGCACATCTTGAGAAGACAAGATTCACTGCAAAAGACAACTGTGCTGAGGAAAATTTGAAGGCAGCAAGAAAAGGTAAAGACCAAAGATGAAATTGCTTGGCTCGTGAAGGAGGCCAAGGCCTTGAATTTACAAAAATTGAGCAGAGCTATTGAGAAGATATTCTGGACGTCACTCATTCATAAGTCACCATAAGTCAGAGGCAACCTAATGGCTTATAATAACATGTTTTTACACTGGATGGTGGTGGTGGGGAATAGTGCTTTTCCACCATTGCAATATTTCAGTGTAATTAAGTGCATTTCTCAGACTCGGTCATAATTGATATTCTGCCTCAGAGAGAGAGGCCCCTTAGGTTTTCTGCAGCCTTTCATGTAGTATTTGAGTCAACTGTGCAATAGAGAAACAGGGGTCCTTTTTGAATTGATGCTTCTTCCAGAGTTAATGTATTGATAATGATCAGATCATCGAATGACCAAATTGTAGAGCTGTAAGAGAACTCAGAGGTTATTTTCATCAACCGCTGGCAAAGCAGGAAATATAGAACTTAACTGTCTCTCAGTGGCCATCTGATCGGTATTTAAAAATTCCAAGAAAAAGTAGCCCATCACTCTCCAAGGTCACTGCTGAAGAGATATTGTTTTCAGGAAGCTCTTTCTAATGTTAAGTCTAAATGTCCTTTGCTGTGATTTGAATTCAATATGTCCATTTCTTCCTCCCACATGGGATGTTTATCTATTAGTCAAAATGTTCCAATTTTCTAATACAAGGACACGGTCCTCTGTTGAAGGGCTAACATGTAGAGTATATCTAATTTAAAGATGAATAATGATAAGCAAGGGAAAGCAAGAAATTCTTCATAGCAATCAGCAGCCATGCAGCAGAGTGAGGAGGTACACATATCTCCTTGCCCCTGTCCGTTTATTCATGATGTGGCGTCAAGATACCACTCAGGACCTTTTGATAAATGCCTCCAAAAATCTGAAGCCACAATTTAAAGCTGCTATCATTAAGGAGGGTTTATGGAAAAACACATACTTGGCATGGTCAAAGACTAGAAAAGTTCGTGTTTTGGTCTATAGCACCCCAAATCCTGCCATTTTGATTATCAATCAATGCCTCCTCCAGATAGAGTTAAGAAGGACTGCTATTTGAAATCCTTGGGAACTACTGCCACACAATGTATAGACCAGTGATTTTGTATGCATGGAAAGTTATTTTTTTCCATTGTTTATTTCCGGTTTCTGCATCCGTAGCTGAGCTTTCAAGTAAGGATGGGTTAGTTTTTGTTCTGTTGATTTTATAGTTATTTAAGAACAACACAACTGGAATAGAAAGAACTTGACATTTTTAGAAAAAGGAATGTGGCAGCTAGCAAAGTTGTCAGATTTGTATAGTCTAGCAAAAAGGCTGTGGGGTACGTTTATCTATACATACAGGGGTATGAACTTAACAACATTGTTTAGATTACTCTATGAATTTATATAAAAGTATTTTTGAAAAATGAATGTGAGAGGCAAAAGACTGATATGCATACCATTATGGAAAACAAATACAAGTTCAAAAGTGCTACATGAAACAAGTTCCAATTTAACACCTTTGCTTTGCTTTCCATTTAAAATTTTCTGCTTTTTATTTTTTTATTTTAGAATATTTTTTCCCCACATTTCTCTAAGGTGGCTTACAATAATGAGGGACAATATACAGCCCAGAACATTAATTTTGTGCTTTGTAGGTTAAGGTCAGCACCTTGAATTGTGCTCGATAGCTGATTGGCAGCTAGTGGAGCTGCTTTAGTAGGGGTGTAATGTGATCACAGTAACCTGCCACAGACAGCAATCTGGCTGCTGTGTTTTGCACCTGTTGAGGTTTTCTGAGACTTTTCATTGGCAGCTCCAGCCGGGACATCACTAGGGCATATGTCACAGTGGCCAGAGCAGGTTTCTCAAATACTTGGCATAACTAGCATAATGGTTTTAATTGTGCATATGCACTTCTGGCCAGAGATGTGACCTGGGCATCCAGGCTCAAGGATAAGTCCAGGAGGACCAACAAACTATGCACCTCTTTTTTCATTGGGGAGGGGGTAATCCCATCCAGTACAGGTTGCATCCATATCCCTTGTTCTCCTTTTCGACTGCCCAGAAGCACCTCTGTCTTGTCTGGGTTTAGTTTCAGTTTGTTCTTCCTCACCCAGTTCATTATCAAAGCTAATCTCTGTTTAAAAGCCAAAATAGGTTCCTTGGAATCCGGAGGTGATAAGAGGTAGAGCTGAGTATAATCAGCATACTAGTAACACAACCCCAAAACTCCGAGGCCTAGCCAGGATTTTGAGTGCCTGGGGACACTTTCGCCCCCACTGCATCGCACCCACCCAGCAACGGGGGCCCAATCCGGTAGGCGTGGGACAAGTGCATGTGCGTGCATGGGCATGGGCATACGGACTTGTGTGTGTGTGTGTGCCTTATACCTCTCCTGCGGTGACTCAGGTGCCCTCAGATTGCTGCACCGCAGGGCAAATGCACCCTTCTGCCCTCCCTAGATACGGTCTTGCCAAAACTCTGAATAATTTCCCCAGTGGTTTCCTATAAATGTTAAATAACATAGGAGACAGAACAGGTCAGTGGCCATGGTGTTGATTATGAGTCCCCTAACACCACTTTCTGCATTCTCTCCTACAGGAAGGACTGAAGCCACTGTAAGACAGTACACCAAAGTCCCATTTCAGAGAGATGAGTCAGGAGGATGCTTGATAGTAGAGATGGGCACGACTCAAACAAATGGTGTTTCGTTTGTCGTTTGGTTGTTTAGGGGTCCGTTTCGGTTCGTTTTTGTTTTCGTTGGTTTTTTTTGCAAATTTTTCATTTTCGTTTTCGTTACGTAATGAAACGAAAAAATGAAAATGAAAACGAAAAATTGCTGTTCCGTTAGCATTCTTTTCAGTTCAATGCATTTGCTGCAACGAAAATGAAAAACACGGCAAAATTGGTCGTTTTCATTTTCGTTTTCGTTTTGTTTTGATTTTTTTGTTTCGTTTTCGTGCATACCGAAATGAAAAAACGAAAACAAAAACAAAAAATCGCTCGTTTCATGCCCATCTCTACTTGATAGTGTCAAAAGCAGCTGAAAGGTCCTTTAAAACCAAAAGGGACATGGATCCCCCATCCATTTCCCTGCGTAGGTCATCTACCAAGGCAACCAGTGCCATCTCAGTCCTGTAACTAGGCCTGAAGCCAGATAGCTTGCTGGATCCAGATAGTTTATCTTATCCAGAAACCTCTGGATCTATACCTTAGGAGAGAAGTAGAAAGAAAAATTCTGCAATTATACTAGTTGTGTGCCGGTGAAAATTGCTCAAACCCATTAAAGTAAGTGGTTTCCCCCTGTGAAAATGCATCTCTCTTGTCCGGATAGCCATTTAAAAAGCCACACAGTATGCACAGTACAATAGAAAACATTCATCTAAAAATTAAAAGGCTCATTAAAATATTGAACCAGATTCAAAAGCCGGGGGTTGGGGAGGAAACTGTATTTTCTCCACACTATATCATACCGTTGCATTAGCCATTTCTCATTCATTCATTCAGGCGGATTTTATTGATATGGGTATTTTCTGAAAGGCCCAAGTCACCAATAAAATGCATAATGGGGATGTGAAGTGTCATTTATGTGCATTCCAAGCACCAGTTTGTAAGACCATATTTAATAATTCAGAACAGAAGAACTGCTATACAGGATCTGGCCAATCTAACTAGTTAGAGGACCACCTTTTCAGGCAAAACTCTGCCAAGCTGGCTTCCATCCAACATATTTTTACAACATACAACAACAGTACATATGGAAAACATAAAACAGCATAACAAGATCTATAATTAATCAGAAGGAGCACTTGCATTGGAAAAATTGGTTAGGCCAGTGAATACAGAAAAACAAATGATTGATTACAACATCTAGAAGCTGGATATCTGGGGGGGGGGTCAGGCTGCCATTTGGGGTGATGCACACTCTCACTCATCCCCCAACATTTGAGGCCATCCCTCAGATTATGATTTAAATTGTATCATATATGCAGAGCTTAATAAAAATATTCAGGGGAAAGGAACAATAAAGAAGCATAAGTCTTCATTTCACTGTCATATGGATGCTAAATGTGAGGGAGGGGTGTCCTATCACAGTCCCACCCCCATATGAACAGCCATACAAGGGATCCTTATTTGTTCACTCTCCAGCTGCATTATATTGATTATTGATGTTTTGTGATTGCATGGTTGTTCTCATTTTTAAAACATATAATCAAATCACCAACACAGGCCTAGTTGTTCCTATTTCTTGAATATAGACAGTTATCAGTTTCTCTCTGTGGAAATAAACATCTGACCAGAAACTAAAATATATTTCTTTTTTTGGTGAGAGGGACACAGTCCCCAACCAGAATAGAGCATGGCTTAACTGGCTGGGTGATTCTGAGAGTTGTACACTTGTTTGTTTTGTTTAAAGGATTTCCTAGCTCTCTGTCTTACATAGGCCGCGGTCATACCTGCATTTTCTCCGTAGTTCCCCTTCGGCTAACTGCGCATAAAAAGATTGCATCCTAACTGCAAAGTAAATTCTGGTCCAGGCTGACCACGCCCCTTGAACAGCAGTTTCAGCGAAATTTCAATAACCACCGCTGGGCCTGGATTTAGAAACTTCGCTTGAAGATGCTTACTTATTTGCTTCTGTAACCACAAAAGGACACAGGAAATACACTCTGTTCAATGCTCTGGCAGATGGTTTCAGTCCATAACTGCTATCTTGAAGCTTGCACACAAGATTTTCTTTGTGCATCTTCCAAGATGTCATGATCTGCCACAGCATAATCACAAGACCTGGCATCTCTGGTGCTCTTCCCATTCTTGCAATATAGGAAAGTCATCTTGCTGGTATGACTCTACTGAATAGGGACTAAGTTTTGGACTCTGGAGCCCCATCTACATATTTGATAACTTCTGGCTCTGAAGAGTTCTCTGTCTGCTCCACAGACTCTTGTATTTATTCCAACTGAAGTATAATTATCCAACTATATTTGGCTCAGTACAATTCTTCGAGAAACAAGGAGAGAAAGGTCCACCAATAGTCAGTTGCTTTTAAAATAAAATAAAGTGAAACATAGAATTAGTGCACTGATATTTTGCAGTCAGGGAACCTAGAATCATGCCTGTCAAGTTTCCTGTATTGGCTGGGAAACTCCCATTTTTCACCCTTTTCCCCACTGTCTTCCCAGATAATTTATTTTTCCAGAAATGTCCTGCATTACCCCCCCTCCACTCTGAGAGCGAGCGAGTGGCATGTCAGCTACACACTGCTTCCCCTTCACCCAAGTGGACAGTTCAAAGCTGGAGGGGTGCAGCATGTCCCCCCCCACTGCCCAGATGATGGGTATGCTGGCTGCATGCCTTGTCCATCTGTCAGCCTGGGCCAGAGGCTGTGGCAAACTGAAGGGGGGGACCAAGCCTGGGGAAGAGTGGGTGAGTGGGTGCAGCAGCTGCAAATGGGAGGGCTGCGATTATCCCTGCCCCCCCCCACTGCCTGCCCCACTGCTCAGAGGTCCTGGCACCAGACAAGCCGGCTGTGGAATGGGCCTTCCCAGCTTCTTGCCATCTCCCCCCCCCCCAATGCCTGCCTGCACGCTGCTTCTGAGAGCCCAGGGCTTCACCTCATTCCAGAGGGACGTTGGCTGGATAGATGGCTAGATGGCTGGATGGATGCCCCCTCCTCTGCCTCCTTCCCTCCTCCTCCCCCTTGTGGTGGGTGTCAAAATTTCCCTTATTTTCAATAGCATACATATGTGTGGTCTCCAGGAAAGGTCATGTTAGAAGTGGTGGTATCACTTCAGGTGACATTCCCACCCCCAATGTTATGATTCCAACCCATTTCTTGTCGGTTTAACTTCTGCAGGAATAAAGTTTTAGTCTTTTACTCCCAACAGTTGGATGAGTGACCAGGTCATTTGGCAATAGGTCCACAATGTATGTTGACAAAACATAAACAGAGACATGGAAATTGCAATATTCAAATTGTGTTTATTAAATTGATTCATACACACGAACAAACACAAAATGAATAAACCTTAATAAATATAAGGCAAATTCCAGAGCAGATAAACCTGACCAATTCGTGCCAGAGATGACCATTTTTTTGTGTGTGTTTTTTTGGTTAACCAGGTGATTCTTGCATGTTCTTGTTCAATACATGACAGAATAGTCAATTCTCAGATGTAGAGTGATGCAGATGTTTGGTAATAGTAAATACTTGGCCATGATGTCTTTTTCATGCAGAAACATCTTTAGAAATGGTTGGAGAGCTAGATACATCATGCACATGTTGAATTGAACCTCTTCCAAACAGCATTTAGGCCATACTCAAGCCAGAAATCTAGATAAATAAAGGTGATATACTTTCATCTAGACTACTGGCTAGTGATTCTACATTTAGCTTAATCCTTCTGTTGTGTATGTTTTTCTTTTTATTGCCAGCCATGCTGAACTTTTCTACTTTTTCTATTTTCTTTCAAAATTAACACAGTAGGTGTTTGGTTGTTTTGCATGTGTCTGTTATATTAAGAGTGACCAGATGGAGTTTGTCATTTAATTTGGCATCATTCCCATCTACTCCTCTTTCCTGACTGTCCATGTTTCTCCCTAGTGCTGAGTAGTTTTTGCTGTGCTATATTTGCCTGAGTATACAATTTCTGGGTGTACATATGGGGAACTGGCATATTAAGGATGTGTCTAATCCTCCTGGCTAGTCTTTGGCTATTGAATGGGTTCTCTGTTGACACACAATGGTGGCCTTTTGTCATTCAAATTTATTTATTTATTATTTATTTATTTGTTAGACTTATATCCCGCCCATCTTCCCAGAAGGGAACTCTGGGCGGCTTACAGTAAAAGCAGTAAAACAAAATGACTCCTGGCTTGCTGCTGCTTCTTGTTCAGCAGCTGAATATTGAACTATTAATAACCCCATGCCCCTGAACAAACTGAAGAGCAATTGTGATTGCATTCTTTTTTTAGCAAATGGATTGGGTGTTAATGGGGCCTTTTCGTGGCTAGATTGAATACTTAAGAGTCCCAGCAGTTAACAACATAGCAACTTTGCACCAGGAAGGGAATTGTAATTTGAGCATGCAAAAACAGTTTAGGAGACTTGAAGGCAAACAAACACGTTGGGAAGCAAACTGGATGTTGCAGTTGCAGTTCAAATACTTACCTTTTTACTAGAGATGGGCACGACTCAAAAAATGGTGTTTCGTTTGTCGTTTGGTCGTTTAGGGGTCCGTTTCGGTTCGTTTTCGTTTTTGTGAGGTTTTCTGCAAAAAAAAATCGTTTTCATTTTGTTATGTGATGAAACGAAAAAACAAAAACGAAAATGAAAAATTGCTGTTTCGTTACCATTTAGCACAATTCAATGTATTTGCCGTAACGAAAACGAAGCGGTCGACAATTTTTTTTGTGTTTCGGGTCATTTTGTTTCATTTTGAAGTCAAAATTCCTTTTTCGTTTCATTTCGTAATGAAATGAAAAAACAAAAACAAAAACAAAAAATTGCTCGTTTCATGCCCATCTCTACTTTTTACAAAAAAGAACAACATGTATTTTAATATGCATATACATATAGATATATGTATATGTATCTATCTAGAGACAGGCTGGTTTGTTCTTTTTGTTTATTTGATGTACAGCTGATTGCAAAGAACTCAGACCTTTTTCCCCATGGCCATTCAGACCTAGCTCACTGTCAGGGGCTACATTTTCAGATGAAAAAGGAGTGAAAATTCATGACAGCACGTCAATAATATTGCTCCAAGACCTGAACAGGGCTGTTAATGACAGGACTAGGTGGTTTGTAACAGTTTGTCTTCCAACTGGAGAGGTGTCTGACCCTTTCCACTTCTGTCTTATCTGGTGGATGCTGCACAGAGGCAGCAACTGGAGGAGGTGGAGCAGGGAAACTGGGTCTCTAGACAAGACTGCTTAGAGTTTATTTAGTCCCTTTATATATATTTATTTTATATGCACATTTTAATAGTGTAATATTGGGTTTCTTATTTTATTTAATCTCTATTAGCTATTTTTTTCTCTCTCTCTCACCTTACACATTTTTTTTGTGCACCTACCCATTTTTATATTGGGAGCTGTGTAACAAGTAAATTTCCCCACGTGTGGGATCAATAAAGATTTATCTTATCTTATCTTATCTTATCTTATCTTATCTTATCTTATCTTATCAGTTACCATACCATTGACAATGACTGATAGCTACTATAACAAAACTGAGTGGGGCTCACCATCCTATTACACATGTAGCCTTTTCTGGTTACCAGCAACCCCTTTCTTTTCTGTAGTATAATATTTGTGTTGTGTATTGTTATATTGCTGCTGCTGGTGGACAGCTCAATCAGCTGGGTACTGGTTTCAGAGCCTGAAGGTGAGAGTTTGATTTCCCGCTCGGCTTCAGAGAACAGTGTCAGTTTGAATAACTTTTGGCAAGCTTCACAGTCCCAAAACACTCCCAGAAGAAATTGATAAACCAGTTCTGAGTATATTCTACCTAGAGACCTCTGAAAATTCTGACTCAGAATTAACTTGATGACACACAATTATGGTTATTATCGCTAGGTAGCTGGCAGTTAGAAACTGGTTCCAGTTTTGCTGCCGTGAGTAAGTTCTCTGGCTTATCAGGACAAATTTCTGCAGATAAACACGACCAAGTCCCCTTGGAAGGGGGGGTGAAGAGAGGCAGCATCTGGGAGCTGCGAAGAATGTGGCAGAAAGCTTTGTAGTAGTAGAAATCACCTTATCTCTTCTGCTGGAGGAAAGGTCACCTGCCATCATGGTGATGGTTCAAACTGTGGGCACTGGACAATGTAAATATGTGTAGATATTTTGAAATTTTACTGCCGTGACTAAGACTGTCTGCTTTCCCCTATTTCCTTATGTGAGCTTCATCTTGGTGATACTCTGAATGCTTTTTCCCTTTTCTTCTTCAATAAGCATTAATACCTCCCTCCCTGATAAGGTGTCTACAAGTGTGAGGGGACGTAAAACTTTAAGATAATGATTTCAAAAGACTCTCTTAGATAATGGAATTGGGTTTTTTCTCTCTCTCTCTCTCCTTCCTCATCTTCTTTGTTCTCCTTTTTATACCCCCTCCCTCCTGGGAGTGATTAACCCTTTGAAGTGGATTACAATTGAGCACAATGAGCACAATGAGCCGGAAACCGATGTCAGAAGAGCAATTTGTAGACCTGCTCTATAAAATTCAGAATGTGATAGACTATTTACAGACTGAGTCTTTTTTCAAACTTAATTCAGAAGCAGATAAGAATTTCAGCCTTAATCTTGATCGGAACATGGAGGTGGAACAGAGCATTGATCCCAATCTGCAAGTCTATAAGTTACAATTTACCACAACAAGAAATATGCAGGTGGAATGTTTGGAGAGTTTTGCTCTGGAGGCTTCTGCATCATGGGATGGACTGATATGGAAACAACTCATGAATCTTTTGCTTAATGAATCAATCATATAAAAAGCTGCTAATGGATTATAATTAATTATAATGATATGGATAATGGATAATAGAAATGCGCAAACCAACATAAAATAAAGAATTGTTCCAGTTAGACTTAGTTAGGAGATAGAAAGCTGTTTAAATTATCTTCTTATACATATAAACATAACTGTTTGAGATATAAAATTTCTTAGCAGTATTGAATGTTCCGTTAAGATTTGATAGACTTGCTCAATGTTGCTCAATGTTGCAGCTGATTGTTAAATGCGAAAATAGCCTACAATATGATTTATCTACAAAATCAGATAGAAATTATTTTAAGTTGTTTAGCTCATTCATTGTTAAGATCAGTTAAGACTATTATTAAGACAGACCAGTTTAATATAGAAGTTTGCTCACTGTTTATGGAGCATCTAAAGATATTAACTGAATATCTTAATATGGAAAATGGAATATAGAAACCAGCCTGAAATGTCAATTTGTTAGATCCCCAAATATTAGCCAGGTAAAGAAACAGAGGCAATTTTTAATACAATAAGAAACAGAGAGACCAAGGTGGTTTTTTTTTTTTTTTTTTTTGTAGTCCGTTAAGTACTAATTTCAGACATACCAGGTTTTGGATATTTGGTAAAATTAAAAAAAATAGATAAAATATAACTGGTTGATTATGTCTATTATATATCAAATGTTGTAGATTAGACAGACTAGTTTAATATTTTACTTTAATATCTTCACTTATTGTATTCGATGAAAATAGATGTAAGTATATACCTACTCTACATTGAGTTTGTCAAATATATTTTAAGCTGTTTAGTTAAATGAAGAATTAAGTACTAGAATAGAGAATATTGTTAAGACTTAACTGGCTAACTCAATATTGAATTTGTCATCTTTATTTTTTGTACCAGATGAAAATAGAGATAAGCAAGGATGAAAATAATATTGATGGAAAAATATTGGAATAATACTGATGAAAAAATCAAGTTAATATGAAAATAATCTTGTTTAGGATGAGAAGGGAAATATGAAACATGTAGGCTAATATATTGGGAAATAAATGCTTTTGATCTATGTAACATGACAGGAGATAAGCAATGTATTTATTTTTACTTAGGTTTAGAAAATAAAAAATAAACTTTTTTTTAAAAAAAATGCTTGATAAACTAGTAAATCATATAGAAATCCATCTGAACTGAATAGATCTGAACTGATTCTTGCCCATCTTTGTCTTGTTCCAGTTATATTTGGGAATAGAAGAAAAGCTTCTTGGTCATATTATACCATGACCTGCATAAAGTTCCTTTTTGATGTAAATTGAAGGCTGCCCTTTCCAACTCATTACTGAGTGTGCTCAATAAATGAGAAAAACCAATAGAACAGTCACCCATTAATAATGAAATGGATTGGTTGTAGATTTAGAGAGAGTGATATCATTTCTTCACACAATGATTAATGAATTTGTCCAATGTGGTGTCACAAGACTTTGTAAGGTCACTAGGTAGCTTACATGCCTAGAACAGAGGATTGGACACATTCATTGATCATTCATTCTACCAACAGCTATTAACCATGGTAGGCAGAAGTATTTCTCCATTTAGAAATACTATATCACCATATACAGTGGTAACCCGACTTAAGAGGAGCTCAACTTAAGAGCAATTCAACTTAAGAGTGGAAAACTATTGGCGTTTTAACTGCCGCCTTACAAATTTTAAATATGGTCTGCTCGACTTACAAGTTTTTTTCATTTTTTTTTTCAATTTTTAAGATAGGTACCCCAACATAAGAGTAGTTCGACTTAAAATCATGCATTCGAAATGGATTAAATTCGTAAGCTGAGGTACCACTGTATAAGGGGGCTGTTGCTGTCATGTGTTTGAATGGGCTTTCTATATACATTTAGTTAGTCAATGGCCACTGTGAGAAGCAAAATATTGTATCCGAGTAACTATGACATGATCTAGGACACTAAAGTTCTTATTGACTCAAAAATTGTCTTGGATTTGATTTCCATGGCATCAAATATAACAAGAGCTTCAGAAAGTCACTTTCTTGTATTACAGGTGCCAGAATCCCACAGCCAGCTTTGCACATATCAGTAAAAGATGGACAGGCCTTATATTTCCTCTATTACAAGTGATTAACTCTCACTGAATTGTACTTGAAGTTGCTTCATTGTTAATGGCAAGCACTGTTTACCCTGATCCTGGCACTGGAAGTCACAGATTCTAATTTTGCCTTTTGTTAACATAAAACGGCAATGGTGCTGAAGAAATGCAAATAGATTCTGAACATGAACAGAATCTAAAATGAAGGAAAGGGAATCCCCTCAAGTGGTGTTTTTATTTTCTGCTCAGGTCCCATTAAAACACCAGGTAGCTCAGCAGTCTAGAATTAGCACACTGTCATACACATGCACCAAAATAATTGATGTGAAGCAGCATCTTGGTGCTCCGCCTGCTTCCTGTGTGATGATTCCAGGGGAGGGCTGTGTGTGTCATTCTATGAAGAAGACTCCAGAGGAGACTGCTGAAATGATCTGAAGGCATTAGAAATGATGCACCCTAAAATAACACAGTGACATGAATGGATGTGATCAAAGAAGAAATGTCTGGAAAGGTGCTCAGGAGAAAGAAAGCACTCGAAAAAGTCAGATGATAAAAGGCAACAAAGGCCATTGGGATACAGTTAGATTTAGTGCGCATAGTACAGCTAAACCAGGAACCAACACAGCTGAAGAAACTGAAATTCAAACAAAGGAAGGAAACATTTCATGTTGTCTTCCAGTGAGAATATGTAGCTCAGAGAAAAGCAATCTCATGGGGATAGGATTAGTTTCTGTTATTTTGGTTTTCCTGCCATGAACTGCTAAATTGATACAATTTCTTCACATTTGGTGTCACAAGTCTTTGTAAGGTCCCGGGTAGCTTACATACCTGTAACAAATGATTGGATGCATTCTAACAACTATTAACCATGCTAGCAAAAGTATTTCTCTATTTACATTTGTATTATTTATGCATTCACCACCAGTCTCCTCAAAAGGAATGCAAGGTGGCCCATAATGATTAAAACAGTGCCATAATAAGAAGTGTAAAATACTATATAAAACTACATTTTAAAAGTAGTAAACATTAATAAAGATTTAAAAGCATTTTAAAAATACTTAGAAAAGCATTTAAAAATATCTACATTTCACAAATGGAGAAATCCTCAACCTCCACTTCTTGCTTAAAAGTCTGCCTGAAAAGAAAGGTCTTTGCCTGATGATAAAAAAGAGAAGAGGGAGGGAGCCAACCTGGCTTCTCAGGACATCACATTCCAATCCCCTGGAGCAGCCACCAAGAAGGCCCTCTTTTAGGCCCTGAGATTGTTTGGCAACAGGAATCACGAAGCAGCTCAACTGGGTAGTTTCTTCCTAATTGAATATTGACCCCAGGTTGGGGCTGGAGTGGTGGCCAGTCCGCCAGCAGCCATGAAGTCAGTCTCACAAATTGTGATTCCACATGGCCAGCAATGGAGAGGCTGGGAGAGTGATTAAGATTATGATAATGTAGAGCTTTTGGCTGGTATGATCAGAAGGCAGAGAGCCTGTGGGCTGGCAGACCTGAATGGAGGAAGTTTCACTCTAGCTTTTTCTGCCTAGCATAAAACAGGGTGAGCACGGCTACTCAGCCTGATCCGTTGGTCAGCTGCCTTTCTCTACAAGTTCTTTCTCTAACATCTTTCCATCATGTTATAATTTCCTAGTTCCTCTCAAAAATTATCTACCAGGGAGTGGGTAAAATACTCGGGTGTCTGGCATTTTCAACAAGTGATTTTTCTAAGGCCCCTTGCTTTGAAATAATTTCACATTGTATCCCATATTGTCGAAGACATCTAAAAAAAACTTCATTTTTAGTGAACAGTGGATGAGCTCACACATCACTAGTGGCAAATGCTTTGCCATATCCAAGTGGGCATCGTTAATTAGTCCTCCTAAATGTTCATCATTACAGAACCCCAGCGTCTTCCTGTCACTTCTCCTGCTTTAAAATAGTACAGTTTTGTCATAGAGCCGCACAGTTTTTTCCAAATAGCCAGGGAAACTATGTGGCCCTTGATCCTGCACAACTATAGATTCAGCAGAATATGAAAAAAATAATTAGCTGAATGGCAGAATCCAGTGCTACATCAACAGTGGCCAAAGTTTGTGGGGTTTTGCCTTGAAAGATCCCAGGTGATAGGGATAATGTAGATATGGGTAGTCACTAGAGATGGGCATGAAACGACCATTTTTCGTTACCGTTCTCCATTATTTGTTCCGTTACGTAACGGTACAAATAACGACTGTTGCGATGGGGCAGGCTCGAACCGAACAGAATCAAGAAAATTGTTTTCGGTTCTGTTCGTTTCTGTTACTGGCGTTGCGCCGCTTGTGCGATGAAAAATGGAGCAGTGGAGGGCGGGGAGAGGGGGCTGGGATCCCACCTCCGTGCACTGTCATTCAACAAGCGGAGGGCGGCAAGAGGGGGCTGGGCCTGGTGGAGCCTCTTTGCCCCCACCCCACTGGAGCCGACATGAGACTTTGCCGGTCTCGCAAGAAGAGGCGGGATCCACGCCCTTATGGGCTGGGTTCCGGGATCTCGGCCACGTGGCGAAGTGGCGACGGCGCAGCTGGCTCGGACGCCGGAGTGGAGGGTGTTGTTGGAGGACGGGGGGAGTGAGTGGCAGCCCCCCCACAGGTTTCCCGGGTCTAGGCCGGGGTGTGTGGGGCGGCGGTCTGCCGGGGCGGAGTGGTTCCCGGGGAGAAGGGCTCCAGTTAAGGTGGTGCTGCATGGAGCTCCGGGGGTACAGACCCGATGGGGGAGGCGGATGGCGCAGTGGATTGGTCCTTGGGGAGGGGGCCCATGAGAGGGTGGCGCTTGGTGGTCCTCCGGGGGTGGCAGCCTGCTGTGGGTGGTGATCGGAGCAGCGCCTGGCTCTGGGAGGACTCCCCGTGGCCACAGGATCACTCTCCTGGCAGGCTTGCCACCGTCTCCGGTGGCTCCCAGCCCCCGGGAAGGCTCCCGATGGCTGCGGGATGGCTCTCCCAGGAGCCTTGCCCTGGCCCCAGGAGGGCTCTGCGCGGCCGCAGGAACACTCTGCCGGCCAGCATACCTCCAGCTCAGGTGGCACCTGGCCCTGGGAGGGCTCCCTGCGGCCGCAGCTTGCAGCACCCAAAAAAGAAAGAAACGGAAATGGAGCGGGCCCCGTGGCACTGAAAATCGGAAACAGAATGAAGCGGACCCCAGGGCCCGAATAATGACCACGAAACGCCACTTTGGCATTTTGTGCCCATCTCTAGTAGTCACCCTTGTAAATTTGTGCGGTATGGTAAATAAATTCTGGGCAGAATAGCCCATTGGTAAAAGGAAGTATCTTAAATCACTGTGAATTTTATTTTATTTTATATATATATTAGATTTTTATTAATATAATATTTGTAAAAGGAAATCTTCCAGAAGCAG
This sequence comes from Phrynocephalus versicolor, assembly GCA_023846285.1. Classification (NCBI taxonomy): domain Eukaryota; kingdom Metazoa; phylum Chordata; class Lepidosauria; order Squamata; family Agamidae; genus Phrynocephalus; species Phrynocephalus versicolor. The sequence goes on from JAHTLZ010000129.1 coordinate 68,126,241, forward strand.
AAAATAAGGCATGCCGGTATTTTCCCATCTATAAGACGACCCCCACTTTTCCAACCCAAAATTACAGTTTTGCAACTGCATGGTTCTCTCTTCGGCTTACTTGCATTTATAAGATGATCCTCAATGCAAACATATAAGAAGGCAGATTAAAGTCCTCCCCCACCAACCCATCAGTGTTAAATTAAATTTCTCCTACAGAGTATACTCCCATAAAATACACAAACTTAAGTGGCACTTTTCATCTCATGGCCACATTTTACAACAATAAAGTGTAAAACTTATTAATATGTTTTGAAATGAATGTAAAGGCACATATTGTTTAACCTGCATGAAAAATAATTAGCTTAAGTGGAAAGCTCTATGCATAATGGAATTTGTCTTAGCAAAATTGTGGTCCATATCCTAGAGCTCTTCCTTTCTTTGTGTGAAATTATTTGGAACACTTGATTATTTGCTTAATTAATAGGAATTTCAGAGACTTACCATAAAGTTTGTTGTGTTAATCACTTATTGTCATAGAGTTTGATTAAAATGTCTCTGGGTGTTTTATCTTTGCCTACAAATATTGATCATAAACTACAAGCAGTTCCAGTTTTTCCCCCCTAATCATAAATTCATTCACTTCTCCAGAAAGAGATGCATTTGATCCCAGGGGCCACTTTTTGTCCACAGGAACTTCTAGGGACCACACGGGCTATCAAAAAGGCACAACATGAGACTGAAGCTGGCTAAAGCCCTAGTTTTGAAAAATCATTATATGGGAGTAGTAAATGGTGGGAAGAGTCTTTGTTCTACTTAAAATATGAATCACGGTTCCTGGAAACTTCCAGGAAAGGTAATTAAGGATTATTTGCCAGCTGGGAAAAAGAGCAATTTTAGGGAACCCCCTGACATCTGGAAAGATTTGGGGGTAAGGGGACTTAGTTATGAAGCTCTAAAGGGGCTGGGGCTAGTAATTGGCAAATTGTGCTGACAGCCTGGAGGTAATTAACTCCCTAATTGCCTCCATAATTGCAGCACATGACAATTACTACTCCCAGCCCCTTTAGAGCTTGGTTGGTACACCGTATATACTTAAGTATAATGAAATAACACCCTCAACTTATACTTGAGTCAATAAGCTTTCCCAGGTGTTTTTTGGGTTACATTAGGGGCCTCGCCTTATACTCAGGTCAACTTATACTCGAATATATATGGTATGTTATCAGATACAGCAAAGTGGTTGACAGCCCTAAGATGCCAGTTTTAAAGATGCCAAATAAGGATGCTAATCTAATATAATTACAACTACAACTAACAATGTAACAAATTCAACAGTGGGGGAAAAGATCTGTCTGGGTTAGGAATGGAAAAATCTGCCAGTTTCTTTTTTTTTTCCAGATATTGATATTTTTAATAAAGTATTTTCTGCTCGGTTCATAAAGAAATCTGTAGGTTCTGCTACATTTTTATCTGAACTTAGCCATTTCCGTCACAGAAGGGGCTATGTTCTATCTGTCTGATTAATTACGTCCCAACACAGGAACTCAGAATTATGGTGACTCTCAGGGGATTTTCTAAATATAAAGGTCTAGTCAATGGTCTCAAAGTACAGGAAAAGAGATTTAATTTAAACATTAGGAAAAACTTCATGACAGAGCTGTCCGGCAGTGGAATTTGCCACCACAGAGAGCGGTGGAGTCTCCTTCTTTGGAGGTTTTTAAGCAGAGGCTGGATGGCCATCTGTTGGAAGTACTGTGATGGGGGTTCCTGCATGGCAGGGGGTTGGACTATATGCCCTTAAGGTTTCTTCCAACTCTATGATTCTATTCTGGTGCCTCCTTTTATCCATGCTCTGGGCCTCTGCAGCTTGTACAAGGCTGCAAAAGTGGTAGAGCACATAACCCTATCAAATCCAGACATTTGAGATTATCTCAGTTCGTCTTCTTCTGAAAGGCTGAGTGGGGATTCAAACTGCTGGCCGCAGGTGCTCCTACTCAGTTATACCAGTTCTATTATGCCTGTTTGCCAGGTTATCTACTAAAAGGCCAAAGTAGAGATGTAATTCCTTAGCTGCCTCATTTTTGAATACAAGGATGATGATACTAACCTCTGGGAGGTTAAAATGCATTGTATCACTCTCAAGATCAGAAGACAGTGAGAATTTTGGAGGGGATGCAAATTAAGCAGACTTGTGAAAATGATAGTTCAATAAAAAGAAGACAAGAATACACAATGCAGAAAATGTTTATGACTGGAACTATGCAACATAGGATTTTGAGGATTAGGAGGGGGCATGTGCACATTTTTAGGTGCTGATTGTTCTGTATTGCCTCTCTGTGCTTTGCCGTTCAAAGAAAAGGACACTAGTTTTATGTACTGTACATTTGTATTGCAGAAAATACATAAGACTTTTTTGATGGTCTAAAATGCCTTTTATTTTATACAAAATGCAAAAAAATACAAAATACAAATTACAAGAAAGACAAAACCTCAACAACAGTACACCCCTTCACCAACAGGATCACTCTTCTTATTTACATTCATTATCTTCCCCTCCAGAACAAAATCAATTGTTGTGCGGAAGCTTCACCCTCATCTCTTACAAGCACATAGTCAGTAAATCTACCCCAAATATCATAAAAATATCTCTTTTTAACTCTCCTTTTCTAATCTCTAAAGTACATCAATTTATCATTTAAAGCAATATTCCATATTTCATTGTACCATTCATCTAAGCATAGTTCATGTTTAGATTTCCAATTTCTAGCTGTGTGTGTTGTGTCATTACAATCATGACCAACCCTTGAGTTTTCTTAGCAGGAATACTGGAGTTGTTTGCCAGTTCCTATTCCAGGTACCTACACCACCTGGTATTCCTTGGTGGCCTCCCATCCAAGTGCTAACCAGGGTTGACCCTGCTTAGCTTCCGAAATTAGTTGAGATTGGATGTGTTTAGGGTATCCTTTGCTTGTGCAATTTCTAGCTATTATATACATAAGACTTTTACTTTTGGGTGTTGATGTTGGTTGCCTTAGTATTTTTCTCACCTGGAAGAAGTAACTCCATTGGGCTTAAGAATTCTTCTTTTAAGTGTCTTGTTGAATCAAGACAGTGCAAATCAATTATAATGAAGAGTTCAGCAAGTGTTTTGTAGGTCTTTAAGTGACACCAGACAATATAGCTGGCATTTTGCTAGAAGTGAGGCTGCCATAGGCACTGGAGTGCATCTATTCAACCTAGCTTTTTAGTCATATTTGTTTCTTGATTGTGATTACTAAGATAGGCTTCATTTGCAGCTGGCAATAAGCTCTATGGAACTATCTGCTTCACAGTGAATCCACACATTTTGTTTGTATATTTTAGGCATTGGAAGAAATCTTACCGCTGTCAAGATTCTCATCAGGACTGGCCATCTTGGCAAACTGAGACCACATTTACCAGAACATCCTCTTTGAGAGATCTCATCTGCAGCGTTAGACAGAAACAACAGATGCCATGGAGGGGTTTTCCCCCCTTCATTTCTTCACATTGTGTGAAATATACTTTGTGCAAGCCATTTGTCTCTGTTCAAAACTAATGTTTGTTCCACTTCATGAAGCTAAACACAGAAATAGAACAAACAAAATATATCATTCTACTTGACAGGTCAATGTGTGACCAAACTACCTTGGGGAGGAAAGACATATCAGAAAGACACATTGTGGCTGAGCTTATACAAAGACTCAAGATTTGATCTGGTCTTGGTATTATTTTATTCTATGTCTCTTGACCTGCTATCTTCCTGCTGGAGCTAATTCAGAAGCACATGTAAAACAAAACCAAAAAAGTTGAATTTTTAATAAGCCACTTTTATAGCCCAATCCTGTGCTAGAAGCTGGAAAGAATATTGGTAGCTAGCTATGGTAGCTTTACTGATGCTATTCATTTCACATCAAGTTCTGAAACTCATTATGACAATCAGGACACCTTACTTTCACACGTTGTACTATGTTTCATATACACAAAATCATGCATACATTTTAATAATGTGAAAAACTGAAATATAAACAACTGAAAAATATATGCATAGACACATTTTTGTGAATGAGGAACCTATGTACAAAAATGTGACCATTAGGAAAAATGTCTAAATGCAAGTATTTAAAAAATAGCTGTTTGATGTAATAGAAGAAAGGATGGGAAAAACATGCAGGGGATTCAGAGAAATCAAACAATCGCAAGACTAAGAGCCTTTGCCCCTCATTAAAAGGGAAAATGCTTTCTTTCTGATAGTGAAGTATATGAGACGACCTTTAGCACAATTACAGTAACTTGAAATGAACCAATTAGCCTCTAATATTTCCAAAGCTTTCCAGTTACTCAGTAGCCACCTGTCCTTCAAATATTTGAAGATCTGAAAGCTCTGTGAATTAAAAATGGCCTCCTGTCTTCCCTTTTGACACACCCTTAGCTTGGGGTTATGGGTCATACCTTTTTCTCTTCTGTGGGAAGTTTGACAGTAAAAAATGGGGAAGGGAGAATGAGACACAGAAAGAGGCACTGACATAATTTAAAGCCATGAAACGTTCTTCAGTGCATACGACCAATAATGTTTTGCCCATGGCTGCTTTTTGTTTTCAGCTAATAGCTGGTCCTCCTACTGTGAAGCTTATATAGTGTTCCTTGGGCTCACAGCTGCTTAACAGCAAAAAAGAAACACAAATGCTGACAGAACTGTTGATGAGACCCTTTTCACCACTGAGGATTAATTGCAGTTCCCAAAACTGCAACATAATTCATTTCTTTCTGAGGCACCCAGCTCCACACCACATCTCTCTGTGAATGACCCACTCCTGGTCACACCATCTGTATGAATCTGCAATGTGAATACTTTTCACCTGTGATCCATAATTATGTTGCCTGTAAACACTCAGTTTATTTATCACATTTTCTTATATCCAGAAAGTTGAATTAAAGTTCTCTTCCCAGTTCATTTCCATTGTGGTCTGATTGGCTTTCACAATTTGCTTTTCATGTGGCAAAGAGACAGCAGAAAGCCAACCAATCAAATAAAGAAAGAAATAGAAACTGGTCATAGCCATAGAGAAGGAGAAAGAGAACACTGTGCACCTTTGGATTACAATTGGGATGATAATTACAGTAGTTAGGCATTAAAGAAAAAGAAGAACCCTTTATTCGCTCATTCCATCTAGTGCCATAAGATACACAGAACACAAAGCACCAAGTGAACATTTTAAGAAGAGGTTCTTTACCACCTGCCTCAGTGGACTAGAGTACTGAAAACTGTTGCCTGCAAAGTCGGCAGCTCAGTGGTTTGAAGCCCAGGTGCCATGCAGCAGAGTGAGCTCCCACTATTAACCCCAGCTCCTGCCAACCTAGCAGTTCAAAAGCATGTAAATGAAAGTAGATAAATAGGTACCATCATAAAAAGCAGGAAGGTAAAACATTGTTTCCTTGCAGCCATGCTAGCCACATGGCTACAGATGTGCACAACACTGGCTCTTTGGCTTGAATACAGAGATGAGCACCACGCCTTAGAGCCGGACACAACTAGCACGTATGTGCGAGGAAACCTTTACCTTTGCCTCTTTACCACCAGAAATGCAGGTTGAGTCCTCTGGATTCTAATCTGATGAAAACACAAGAGTACATTATTATTAATGATAGAGAGCTACTGTTTTGTAGAACAGTGGCTGCAAGAACTCAGGCCTTCACTCACTTTAATCTGACTGTATCGATATTTATCTTCAACTGAGTTTTAGTTATCTATATTTACAAAAATATTTAGCCACCCCACTACCAAATGGTCTCTGGGTGGCATACAACAATGTATTAAAACTAAAAAAACAACATCACTATTAAAACTATATTTACAATACAATTTAAAATGATCAATATACAATACAAATTATAAAATTCTGCTACTTATGAGCCCAGCTAAAAATGCTATGTAATTAAAATGCTGGCTAAACAGGAAGGTCTTTGCCTAGAGCCAAAAAGTCAAAAGTGGCAGAACCAGGCGTATATCTGTAGGGAGGGCATTCCTAAGCCGTTTAGGGCTTTATATGTAAGCATGAGCACTTTGAATTGGGCCCAGGTAGCAACTGGCAGCCAGTGTAATTTTTTTAGAATCGGCATAATATGAGTCTGCACAGTGACACCACTCACTAGCCACGTGGCCTGGCTCTGTACTAGTTGCAATCGCCAGACTGTCTTCAAAGGCAACCCCACGTAAAGCACATTACAGTAGTCCAATCTGGTTGTTACCAGTACATGTGTGACTGTTGCCAGGCTCCACTCATCCAGGTAAGGGTGGTTGATATATTCTTTGCAGCTGCAAGAAGGCACCCCTGGCCACTGAGTCCACCTGGGCTTCTAGGGTAAGACCCAGCTCCAGAAGAACCCCCAAACTGCTGACCCTATCTATCCCTTAAGGGGAGTACAATCCTGTCCAGGACAGGAAAATGGCCCTCTAACAAGTTAGGCGGAACACCCACCAACAGCACTTCCAACTTGTCCGGATTGAGCTTCAATTTATTGACCCCCATCCAGTCCATTATCTAGTCCAAGCACGAGTTCAGAATGTATTCTGTAAAAGAAATAATAGGCATATTGCTTATCCAGTTCTTGAGACTGGGGTGGTGTTGCTCTAAAAGGTGAGCTGCAGATCATGTGGTTTCCTAGTTCTTGCAATGGGAGAGAAATTAAAAACAGAAATAGTTCTAAGGTTCCTGTTTCTATGACTAATGACTAGACATGGGCACGACTTGGTGAAATTCTCGTTTCCGTTTCCGTTCCTCGTTTCCGTTACGTAACGGAAACGGTAATGACAATTACTCTGCTCCAACTTGAACTCGAACCGATAAAAGAAAAATTGGGTCTGATTTGTCGTTGTCATTCATGGCATCGCAGCGATCGCGCGATGCCAAGTGGCACAGAAAAAAGTTTTAAAAATAAAAAACCGATTCCCGGCCAAAAAAAGCAGGCGGAAATATGCCTGCCTGAGGACACCTACCAGAGGGGTGGTTTCTGGGGGGGGGGGGTCCCCGCCGGCCTTCGCCCCTCTCCTGTCCTGGGCTGCTGGTACCAGGCGGGGGGGGGCATCCTCGTCGTCTCCATTTGCCATGCGGTGCGGGGGGGTCCAAAATGGCAACCACAATATTTATTTTGAAATCGTGGTCCAAAAACCCACCAAAGCACCACAGAAACATGCGAAAATTAGGTATTTTAACTGCCTGAATTTTTACAGTAGCAGCAGTGGGTTTCTCATAGGAATAAAACGTCATATTTATTTTATTTTATTTTATTTTTATTTTTTTACACCTGCGCAGTGCGCAATGATGGGCTGGCCATGGGATGGGACCATGCAAATTTTTGGAGCCATTCCACCAATCGCATGGCCAGGTTTTGCTGAGACTTCTGGATGTGCCAGAGAGGGCATAAAAAGCCCACCAACCCTAACCCTAACCCTAACCTGAACCCTAACCCTAACCCATACGCCAGTACACTGTCTTCTTAGTGGGTCAGAGGCACCCAGAGGTGCAGCCCACTAACCCACCCTAACTTTAACGGTAACCCTAAGCCTAGCCCTTGCCCTAACCCCAAGCCCAAACCTAAGCCAGATCTGTACTACGCATTACGCAAGTACACTTCCCTTCTTAGTGAGTCACAACACGGCCAGATGGATTCCTCTCTCACCTCGCTCACCTGCCGTAAGCCGGCTATAACCTGTATGCAAGTACGCCAGTATGCTGTCCTTCTTAGTGAGTCAGACAGAGGCACCCAGAAGAGAGGTGCCTCTGCCACTTTGCTACGCAATGGCTATGTGTTACCCTTCGTAGCGGGCCAGAGGAGGCACCCACCCCAGAGAGATGCCTCCAGGAGCCCGCTAACCCAACCCCCCCAAACCAGTACAAACGACAGACGACAAACGAAATGACAAATTTTTGAAAAATTTTGCGACAAACGGAAACGAGCCGAAACGGGCCGGCTCCGACACACGACAACTCGAAACGTCATTTTTCCTGGTCGTGCCCATCTCTACTAATGACATTAAATTCTATATCATAGGGATGGATGATTATGTTTATTTCTGGTCCATTGTCATTTTCAGTTAATGTGTTCAATCATCAGTCTGTTCTGAGGCTCTTCTAGTATTCCACGAGGAAAACCGGCTGGCTCCTGCTCTCAATCAAGTATGATTGTATGGCCATTTCCTAAATTAAGGAATTAATTTATTTGGCTATTCAGAATGAGAAACTATTCCTTTAAAGATGTCATTGGGCGATCATGGTAAATAATGATGTAATGTAGGGATATGGAGCAAGTTCTAATGAACTAGGCCCTTCATGATCACTTGGGTGCCTCCTGAGGCAAAGCGGATTTCAGGTCATATTTGCCAGAAAATAAGCCAGATCCCAGGTGAATCTTTGGGTGAGCATCAGAAATCTAAAGAGCATATAGAAAATGAAAATCAGAAGTTTATTCTTTAAAATGATGAAAGCTAAGGTGGGAGAGAGAAAGTAAAATCATGACACAGAAAATTAAGGTGCATCATATACATGGAAGTAAACCTTTCCTGGGGTGAGGGTGGAAGAAAATCCAAACTCACCTTCCTGTTTCCCTCCATGGTTTGTTCTTTATAGGATTGCGCTCCACTGTTCCTTGTGTTCTCCTCCACACCCCACCCACCCACCACACCGCATCATTTTCTATAATTTTTCCATTCTAAACACTCCTTTCGACTTTGGCAGAATTGTTTTTTGCAGGCTCGGGCTCTACGGGCTTGAGCAGCCTTCCCCAACTTGACCCTTGTGCTTGTTATCAGTTGTTTTATGCCTCTTGCCAATTACTTGTCTGTTGTGTATTTTTCCTTCTTGTTTATTATTATTATTATTATTATTATTATTATTATTATTATTATTATTATTATTATTATTATTATTATTATTATTATTATTATTATTATTATTATTATTATTAACAACAACAACAACAACAACAACAACAACAACAACAACAACAACAACAACAACAACAACAACAACAACAACAACAACAACTTATGTCTTTTATGTGAACCACCCAGAGTTCCTTTTGGGAAATTGTCATGGTATATAAATAAATAAATAAATAAATAAATAAATAAATAAATAAATAAATAAATAAATATTAAGAAATGCGCTCCCAGAAAGAAAAGGAAAAAACTACAACTTTTTTTAGTGTGACAAGGCATTTCTTAATGGGATGCTCAAGTCCAAGAGATCCTGACCCTGCAGAAAACAAACCCACCAAATCAGAGAGGAGGATTTAGAATGGGGAAATGAAAGGAAACAGCGAGACTGGTGGGGGTGGAGGAGAACTCAAGTAGGATTTATTAACTTTATTTTTGGGGGGGTCTTAAAAAGTGGGAGCATCTAATAAATAGCAGCCTCTTATGCACAGAAAAATATGGTAACTGCACCTATATTGTTATTCTACCTTTCCTTCCCAAACAAAGTACTATATATGCAAGCCCAAGTGATGGTGAATATGTCAGTTCATTAATGTGTCATTGTTTTTCCATATTTTCACTTCATAGTGCTCAAGACAGCTGAGCATAACGATTGCAGATGAGAAATCAGATACAATAGTAAAACCATCACCATCAGTATAACTCAAAATATTGATGACAACACCAATCACATAATTATTAAACAGTTCTATGGGCCTGGTTTGCAATGATGTGTTTCCATACCCTTCCTAAAAGCAATAAGGACACAAATTGACAGAAGCTGTCAGGGCAGGTGTTCCGCAGCCTGAGAGAAAACCCTGCCTTTTGTGCCATCAAATAGGCCTCCTTGAAGGCTGGCACTCTCAAGAGGCCTCTCCTCAGGAACTTAACATCCAAACAGATCCATAGTAAGCTGGGCAGTCCCTTCAACAGCTAAATCTTATATACTCAGATACAGCAGGAAACGCATAAAAATAACAAAGAAAAAGGCAGTCCAGCCTGCCAAGGACACCAACAGGACCTTATTTTACATATATTTACACTTGGCTCAGAGGGATCCACACATTTCACAAGTCTTAACAAGACTCGGAAATATGGCACATTGCCATTTTCCCTAAAGTAAAATGTTGTTGCTATATTTAAGGTCTATTTACCCCTCTTCTACCCACACACATTACTGTCATTAATGATATAAATGAGAGGTAGATGGAGGAATGAGGCTACCCCCAGGGTAGCAATTAGTAGAACTGAATTTTGTAATGCAAGTAGCAGCATTACTCTGATGTAATTTGATCATAAAAAGTGTTCTGCCCATAAACCTGTTGGATGACAATGTTTTCTTACTGGTGGTGTTTATGTGTTCAAAACTGAAAAAAGACTATAGGGAAATAACCTGGTTCCAGATTGCAGGTTCAGAAGACAGTTGCAGCACTACAAACATCTGAATATTCACATATGCAGTAGTTCATTTAATGACAGGGTGCCAACTTTGCCCTCTCCTACAGATTGGTATAAATGGTGACAGGGAAACATTTTCACAGTGCATTTCAAACTTGGAGAAATTCTTGCAAGCAACAGCTCGATTGGGCAGCAGGGTCAGTTTCCACTTCATATTTCCCAACTGCATATTTCCCAATTTTGCCTCTTCACATCCAGGGCTGGAATAAATTTCCAGTTTTAAATGTCAGGGTTTGTTTAAATACCCATGGAGATTAGAGAGACTGAAACTCAAAGCACTGGGGGACTGTCTAAATGCAAAACTTTTCATTCTGATTGTATATTTATAGTTGTGACAAAAGAAGTAAGAACTCTACCACACTTTTATACCTTGAAACTTGAAATGCTAAATATCATCTTTTCAGAATAAAAGAATAAAAAACATCAGACTTCTGGCATTTGTTCTTTCATGAAAAGAACAGACTGCCCATGTTTGCCTGGCCTTTCTTCTGCACATGCATCTTCTAATTTTTTTTCATATCTTGATTCAGTTATTCAAAAAACAGTTTGTTTGCATTGGAGCAATACAGAGGCTACTCTCAGATCTGAAACTGAGACTTGCACTGGATTAAGTGTTCAAACAGAGCTACCCCTTGGGACAAGAATGGAAAGTGAATAGAAACTAGAGCAGTCCATTACCAAATGAGATGACCTTCTTTTCCTCCCCTATCTCTTAATGTTCAAAGGCCAGCATCTTCATTTTTTACTTCTCAGTGTCCCTTTGAGGACAAAATGTTGATAAAGTATTCGGTAGAGCTCTGATTCTTTTTCTTTTTCTTTTTTGTCAATTTCAGAAGAATTTACTTTGATTTCGGGATCCCTTAAATGTCCCCAAAGAGAGTCCTATTCAGTTTGGGATTGCCATGGCTCTGAAGCCCACATCTTCCCTGGACATTTGGACAGCACAGGAGTGAGGCTAGTGGAGAAATGTGAGTAGGACCAGCATATACATTATTACTCTTACCTGATGGACATCATCTGAAGAAATATTGCCTGAATAGAAAGAGACAGCAGCATTCAAGGCAGCCTGTGATGCTGCTTCCCAGTATTCCAACCTTCCAGACTGCAGTTTTACTCTGCCCAACACAATACTAGACGGCTTAGATAAGGCCTACATTTCAGTCTCTGAGTAGGAACTGGCAAACCACTCCAGTATTCCTCCCTCCCAAGAAAACTCCATGGATATGGAGTTACGAAGAGTCAGTCACGACTGTAACAACACAACACA
>JAHTLZ010000129.1:68147633-68161509 GCA_023846285.1 Phrynocephalus versicolor
GTGCCCTTAGTCAAGCGGGCATTTTCCGCCTGCTTTTTGGCCCGGGAATGGGTGGGGGGGAGACCCGGGGGAGAGTTTAAAAAAGTTTTTCCTGTGCCGCCCGTGCCGCTTGGTTGCACTTTGGCGGCCGGCGGCGAGACTGGGCTTTTTGCGGCGGGCGAGTCCCACCACCACACCAGAGCATCCCAGGACGGAAGAGGGGGGGAGGCCGGGCGGGGACCTCCAGAAACCACCCCTCTCGTAGGTGCCCTGAGGCACGGCAGGCATATTTCCGCCTGCTTTTTGGCCGGGAACCGGGCTTTTTAACTTTTAAAAACTTTTTTTTTCTGTGCCGCTTGGCATCGCGCGCGATCGCGCGATGCAAGTAACGAGCACGACAAATCAGACCAAATTGTTCGTTCGTCGGTTCGAGCTCGAAGTCTGGCGGAGTAATTCCCGTTTCCGTTTCCGTAGAGTAACGGAAAGGAGTAACGGAAACGGGAATACCGCTAAGTCGTGCCCATCTCTAATATCAACATATTTCTTCTGTTTTCAGATTCAGGTTGCTTGCTGAATCCCTAGTTGATTGAAAAAGAAACAGTGTTGCATTTTAATAAATCATATCTCATAACCCCAAATTTGGCATAGAGTAATAGCCGACCATGTTCTCTCACTTGTTCAAATTTGGTACTGATATGATGATCAGTTTTTGCATAAGAATATTTAGTTTGGACTTCCACCCTGGTAGAATGTTTCTTTTAAAGCTGTGCCAATATGAGTGGCATCTTGACCAGTCATAATAAAACTACACTTTTTTCCTACCACCTGCATAATTTGAACAGGGTATGAAAATAGCCCTCCGTATGCAAGAGTATCTTCAAATTTTCCAGTTATCCTTTTTCTTTTGTGGGTGATTGTACACAGGCCTTCAAGCAGGTTCTCCCCATAGATTTGTGTAAAATGAGTATATTAACAATTCTGTCTTTAATTGTTTCTAATTATGCCAATGAGGAGTTTGCCTTTTCTGCAACAGCTGCATACTAAGGTCAAAGCATCCTCTTAGCTTTCAACACCAAAGGCCACTGATTGCAAGGATACCATTGGTGGGTACATGAGCTAAGGAATTGTTTTTGTCTCAATATTTGCCACTTTAACTCACATATACTGCACCTGATCTACCATTTTGACTTCAGTTTTCTCAAAACGCTTTGGAGCTCTTTACAGTTTGTTTATTCCCCTGCTATATTTGAAACTCCAAAATAATTAATTAATTCTAGACTACAGGGAAAATGTTAAATAATCTTGATGACATTCCCTGCCCGTGTCTCAGTCTTCTGGCAATAACAAGAAAATAACATGAAAAACAACCACACAGAGAAAAGCTCAGTCTAGTGAGAGAAACAACTCTGAAGAGCTGTTTATGTCACTTGATTATGAGATTGTTAATTAAAAGCAATCACTGCAGATGAGCTTTTGCTCAAATCACAACACTCACTTGCTAAAATATCACTGAAAGAAAACCACCAGTATTAAGGAAACCAGTAATACAAATGTAGCACTTCCAGAATTGGGGAAGAAGGCTTATTTCCAAGTTCATGACAGATGCTTCAGATCAGGCTTCTGGGCCAGTGTTCCATCTAGAGGGGGGGCCATATACTTTGCGGAAAACAGAAATGAAGCACCAAAAACAGGGGCAAAATAAAACCTAGTTCTGCATTAAATTGGCACATGCTAATTCACATGCCTAATATATAAGACATTTATAAGCAATTGTTGCCATAGAAATAGCAATAAGTCTGATCAAAGATACCCTTTCTCACTTTCTTAGACCCTTTCCTAGGACTGGAAAAGTTGAGGGTGCTTTTAGCTGTTGTGGGGTTTTTTTTTTTTTTTTTTTTTTTTTTGACCATTTGGCCATGCTCTGGGAGGTTTTCTTCCTAATGTGAGCCAGGCTTTGAAAAAAAACACAAACAGTATTTAGACCCACCATAAAAAATACAACAGATATTACAGTCACCAAAGGACAAAAGGAACTCACTCGCCACTGCAGGAGTATGCCTGTTATCCTATAGTTGTGGCCAGGTATATATTGGGATCACAAAGTGCAGCATCCAGGCTTAACAGAATTTCATTTGGAACAAATTAATTCCTTTATACAAGGTACCACTGTATTAATCACAACAAAATTGGCTGGTAAAGATGGACTGATCCATGGGAAACTATTCTCTGAACAATTAAGGATAAGATTGGTATGGGAGGTTGACCTGTAATCCACGATTCCATGAAATGGCATTGGAAAGTCTGGGCTTTCCATTTAAGATTCGGCTAGGAAACTTGTGGCCTTCTAATATTAGTAGAGTCTAAATTCATCAGCCCCAACCAGATTGGCCAGCTGTGGTTCAATAACTTCTAGAACATTGCTTGTTCTCAAGCCCTAGGATGTATTTTTCACCAGACTCTGTTTAGTCACAATTCTGCTCTGACAGCTAAATTACAGCTCACATTTGAAGTCGCTCTGTTGAACATTGTTTATGTTCACCTAACAGAAAAGATTTCCAGCAAGAAGCTGGAAGCTGGATATGCTATCCAGGTTACAATGTCTCATTGTATCCACCCTCTCCTCTGCATCTAAATTACGCCCCACTCGCTTTTTCTGTTACAGTACTGCTTAGGATTTCAAAATGCTTTATTGTTGATGAAAAGAAAGAAAATTGCACACTTCTAAGCTATATAGAATTACCTGCTGATTAGAAGTGCAATTATTAAAATTAGAAGTAGATGATTAGAAAGGATTACATAGTCTTCTTTGTCAAGTGACCTTTGTCAACTAGACCTTTTCCTTACAAAAAGTAATATCTCTTGTGAAAGTGGTGTACGTATGTGTGGTGGGGCATATGTAATAAATGATTAGCCTTCATTCTGGATGTGAACAGATGTCTGCCAAACCAATGTGAAAGAAAAATGAAGAACTAGAGAAGAACTAAGTTTTAGTTGGCGTTCCAGTTGCAACTTTTCTTGTTCATCCTCCTTTTGTGATCCTTTCTGCTTACTGTGAAGATTGTCAGAACTGTCATTATAAGTGGTGAAAAATGAGATCCCCTGAAAGTACAGGCCTGCCATTATAATAGTTCATTCGAATGAGGAAAGCAGTAAGCTGTATGCTTGGGGGGGGGGGGGGAATGCTGTAGGAATCCAGGAAACATAAAATACATGCCTTTAATGCAACATCAAGGATCAGAAAGAAAGAGGTACAGATAAAATCTATGTAGGAACTATAGGCAGGGTACATTTCTTGAGCATTTCTACATACAGAGACACAGCATCAGCAAGAAACAAGTTACAGGGTCCATTTTATCTTGGATCAGTACATAAACAGAGGTGTCCACTTTTTTCCAGAAACATTTGTTTAAGACCATGGACCATGATAATGAAGACATATATAGATGATAGGAATATAGGTATAAATGTGTGTTTTGCATGCTATCGAGATGCAAAGAACTTACAGCCAACCCTGATAAGGCTTTCCAGATAGGTGGGATATTTAAAGAACAGTTTTACCAGCACCACTTGCAACCAAAGTGACTCTATATCCGTGATTTGAACCACTATTTCCTAAGTCGTGGTTGCTCACTCTGTCTACTACTCCACACTGGGTATCCTGGATATAGATACAGATATATACATTAAGAGATGTAGTTAAAGATACAGATAAACTGCAAATTCAGGATCGCTGCTTTGCTACTGATTTTTACTTTAAAAGAAACTGAAGAGAGGAATGAAATTTTAAAACAAAAAGTGAAACCAGCTTTTCAGTAGAATCATTTCATGTCAACATATGAATTTACAACTATTCATACTCGGATGTATGCATAATTCCAGCACCAAATCCTGGTTCTACTTGAAAGTTAGTCACAAAGTGGATGCTTTGTAAGGTGAATTATAGTATATAATTTCCTCTCCACCACTCAACTAGATTTAAGGAATAAAGCTGTCAGGGAGGCAGGTATTTTGAGAAGAAAAACCTCTAAATAGTGGATTTAAGAGCTCTGGTTTATGAATGTGAGAGTGTGTGCTTCTTGTACTTACAATTTAAAAAGACAAGAACTGGTGCAATATTGCTTCAAAATATCATGCCCATATTGCTAACAATAAAAAAATTCAAGCTTCACATCGCAAAGGGCAGCCTGAATGTTGGCAACACCAATGGTACCAATCAAGGTGGTCTACAGTATACCCTGCTTTGCTTACTACCATTCAAACTTGTTGAAAAACAGCCCTGACCTTTGCTTTATTTTGGGGTGATAAGTGGTAAACTACTGAAAAAAGGAGTCAGCTTCTGGGATTTTCCCTCCCATGGCGTTGCTTTGTGAATGGTATTAATGCTGGGAAACTCCTGACCATTAGCATGTGGAGTGCCTCAGGGTTCTTTCACGTATACATGGAAAAACTGAAAGAACCTGTCCAGATTTTTTTTGTGGGGGGGGGAGGTCTGTTATCAGTTGAGTATTATCAGTGTGCTGATAATACTCAGCTCCATCTGCTTTTTAAGATCTCAGTCTCAAAGGCCCCAGTGTGGGGCAGACCAGGGTCCCTTGTTGTTTCCCCCGGTTTGTGGGTTCCAAGAAAAGGAAGCCATACAAGTGGATCCTAGATCAAATCAAATCTGAACTGTCTTTGGAGGCAAAGGTATTGAAGCTGCCTTACTTGGGGCACATAATGAGAAAGCAGGGTTCTCTGAAAAATACATCATGGTGAGCAAGGGTGAAGGGAGCAGATAAAGAGATGGACTGTAGTGTCTACCTAAAGGAAACCACGGGCTTGGTTTTAAAAGAGCTGAACACTGCAGAAAAAGAGGATATTTTAGAGATCATTCAATCATAGGGTCACCAAAGTCAGAGGCAACTTCACAGCACATAACAACAACATCTTCTAATTTTAAATCTGGCTTCTTCATTTTATTTGGTCTTCAGCCTGCTTGAATAATCAGAAACGAAAGTGATATGTGAAATTGTTAAAGACCAACAAGGCAAGAATGGAGTAGTATTACCAGTTCCATATGTGCACAGCCATATACCCCAATAAAGTGTTATCTGCTTCTTCCCTGCAGATTTCTGTTTGCCCTAATAAAAGATTCAGGATGGAGCAGCTGTTTATCGGGATCTTCTACTGGTCTGGCTGGGCTCTTTCATCAAGATTACAATAATACATGAATAGCCGAACTGCAATTTATAGAGGGAAAACAAACTTCTTTTATTTTATTCCCCATAGTATGAGTAAGCCTTAAAGTTTAGACCTTTCCTATTGATTTTTCTCTGCAATATCTTCCTCTGTTCCTCTTCAGCCAGCAACAGATGCCAAGTAAACGTAAACAGAAGGGAATAACTGCTCTTCATTATAGATTGAGCTCATGTGTAATTTCATTGCCTATATTAGAGAAAGAGGTGGGTGGGAAACTTAACCTAGTTTTCTTTTCTTGGGGCCATTGAAGCATGAACAAAATAGCATTCTGAATTGTTGTTAGTACGTGGTTAGTGAAAGCAATTGGCTTAGGCAAACTATAAAGGTAGTGTTTCTCCTTTAATGCTGTGAGTGCTATTCAATTATCTCCCCTTCATTTTCCTTCCTTTCTTGTGATATATAAATGGAAGGCCTCTGAGGATCACAATGTTCTGATCAGTAATTTTCTGAACATGTGTGGATCCATCACTAAAGCTTTGCACTTCTGTGTATTAAATTTACCAAACTGCAGCTAGTTTGTCCTTCAACGGATACTAGCCAGGACGCCATCTTTCTGACTTAAATCACTTCTCAACGTGTGTTTGGGAATAAGTCATTGACCAACATGCATGAGGCAGAAAGCTGCTTCTGTTACATTTCTGAGAAGGTTTCCACTTGTGTTTGAGTTCAGCTTTGGGAGGTGTTGAAACTTCTGACACTCTTTCTCCCCCCCAATCCCAGATCATGTACTTGTGTACATTTTCTGTTGTCTCTCAAAACAAAACTGCATACACAAGATGCAATGTGCCATATATTACACAGTCGGGGGGAAATGCAAGTGGCCACCTTGGATCTATTCAGGGAGAAAGGCAGGACAGAAATGTTTTAAACAAACAAACAAACAAACAAACAAACAAACAAACAAACAAACAAACAAACAAACAAACAAACAAACAAACAAACAAACAAACAAACATGGAATAGAATTGTGTATTTACTTCTCTCCAGCTGATGCTCCTAAACCCTGTTTATGGATCATGTGGCACTCCAGTTTTAGACTGGGACAACCATCATCCTGGACACTGGATGCACTTCCAAAGGCTTACAGAAGTTTTGGCCAAAGGACATCTAGAAAGTCACAAATTCCCTACCCTCCCCAAAATATATTAGGCCTGAGTGTTCTCCTGACCAGCCAGAATCCTATTGTGCATTTACACCAAGACATGTATAACTTAACTTCATGAACTGTGATGGTGAACTGCTGATGAATCCTCTGTTTGAGAAGCTGTCTGCTTAAAGTACATATAGTACTTTAAGTGAGCAATCAGAGCAGTAGTGTTTTGTTAGGACAGAAAAGGAGCATACAGTCATGTGAACTTTCACCTGCAGAGTGATGCAACTCAGATGCAGATCCCCTTCCTCAATTCAAGCAAGCCCAAGATTAGCATCCATTCTCAACCTTTTTTTTTCTGACCTAGTTTTCTAGTGCAGATTTGAAATAATAACATGATTGGAATACTGGTTCCTGAATTATGCATCCCCAAAGAGGGTTTCCCCAAGCCAGTTGCAAAAGGACACCCAATCTTTGCCAAACTTGGAGATTTGGGGACTTGCCTACAAATATGGTGCACTGGGGAGCACTTCCTCAGGGGGGGACCTCATTAGGGGCACATAACTTAGGGATCCAGAACCTAAACATCACCAAAATTTCAGGTCTTGTAGGGAGGAGTCATGGGAAGCTTTCCTGAAAATCTGGTATCTCTAGATCCCTTAGGTGGCATTTCTAGGGTTTAATTTTTTTTAAAAAAAATCATTAATTTAAATCATAAATTTGTGTTTTTTGTGATTCATTGACCTTGACAAATCATGAATCAAAATGAATCACATTTTTTCCTATTTGTCCCCAACTCTAGTCAGAAGTTAACTTAGCTGTATCTTTATACTCTTTGTAAAAGAACCACGACTCCCAAAATCAGCCTATTTGTTCTGTTTTACATGGTCTCATGAATGATGTATAGTCATTATATTTCTATTAGATGAATATAATGGACAAAATCCTGTTGTGCATCTGTGTGCACACAATCTGAGATTGCACACATTGCACCAATTGTCATTGTGTCATAAGTATAATCTTCCAAGCACTTCTGTCAATTAGTCATGCCAGGGGAAGTGGTTGGGTATGTGACTAATTGTACAAATACTTGTAGTAATGCCTTGCACATTTATGACAGTGCAACGTTATATTCAGGGCCGGCATGTCCATTAAGGCAAACTAGGCAGTTGTCTAGGGGTCCAAAATGGAGAGGGGGCACTGGCCAGCATGCTGCCCCCCATGCCGCCCCCCGCTGCCCCCCGCTGCTGGCCACTGCTGGCCACTGCCTCCCGTCCCCCCACTGGCCATCGCCATCCATCCGCTGCCCCTGCGCTCATCGCCACCCACCCCATGCCCATCACCATCCACCCCCATGCCTGTTGCTGTCCCCCATCATCTGCCACCCCCCTGCCGCCCTGCCCCCTTCCCCCCACCCCCCACCCTAAGGGAACTCTGGGCGACTTACAGGCTAGTAAACACAAATATACAATCACAGTGTTTGACAGATGGCAAAATTAAAACAATAAAATACAGGCATAAAATCACGAACACCCTCCGTTAGTATTTGTCGCTCGTAGAAATCGAGCTGTGGGTGAACGAGCAGCAGGTAGCGGGGGGGGGGAAAACTTAAACTACTTAAACTAGGTCACCAAAGGCCTCGCGGAATAGGATGGTTTTAACCGCTCTACGGAAGGCCAGCAGGGACTTTGCAGAGCGCACTTCGCTGGGGAGGCTGTTCCATAGCGATGGAGCAGCCACCGAGTAGGCTCGGTTTCTGGTGGAGGTGTGTCTGGCCTCTCGGGGTGTAACAACCTGAAGCGAGTGCAGTTATTTCCTATTAATGAACAATTTGTTTCTAAAAACAGCATTGTGGTCCAGAGCTAAGCCTTTCCAACCCTCAGTCAAGAACCACATAGACACCCCATTTGGGGGGGGGGGGATGTGTAGGCCATATCTTTTATTGAGATGGTAACCACTGCAGTAATCTGGCTAGGCATTGGGACAGATCCACTCCATCAGGAGACCCACTGGTCACCCGATATGCAGCTATCATCAGCAGGTGGCTGCACCGCTTGTTCAGCTTCCAGAAAACCTGTGGGTGTAGATTCCATTGGGGTTTCCTTCCCAAGCTGTGCACAGAATCCGTCCGCTGCCCCGCCCGAGCTGGGACAGGGCCTGCTCCCTCCCAGGTCTGTTGGTACCACCTGTCCCTTCGGGGGTTATGCGTGCTCTGTTTAGCTGCTGCCACTGCCTGGATCCAATCCTAATGCCACCAATCCGCATAGTTGCGACAAATGATATGACACAGAATTCACAGAATTCACACAAACAATTAATAACAACCCAAAACTGATTTAACACAAATAGTAATGAACCAAATTGAGTGGGTGGGTGGGAGAAACTATGGTGCCGAGGTCTGAATGAGGGGTTAGCAGAGAGCTGCTCCCTCTTTTATATTGGCAGGCCTGGTGTTTCATTGTGCCTGTGCAGAGAGGCTTTTGCAGATTTTCAACCCTCCGTATGACCCCACAGGTGAAGCCTGATTGGGTCTGCCAGGAACCTTGTGGCTCAGGTCTTCCTGCAAGCCATGAGGCCAGCGCCATCTTGCCTTGGGACCCTTGGACTTCTGGTTGGAGGTCACTATCACCCTCAATGCTCGTCTTGGTAAGTCTGGTCCGGTGATTTCTGATGCTTTTCACAAGTAAACTTTGGGGCCTATCACTTTAAGTTAGCTGCTTTCACAAATGACAGAAATGAAAGGAGAATGAACCTTGGCAGAAAACATCAGCATTCAAAACAGAGCTTCTGATGATCTCTCAGTTGAAGATAAACTTTAAGCTTAATGTGTGTTCCTCTTTTCTAGAAGAAAAAATATTCCTACACATGCATTCCAGCTGCTGTGTGCACAATAGACTTAAAATGGATATGCAGCTGTGCATGTAGGTAAGATCAAACCTGTAACTTTAACACTGTTGGGAACATGCTATTTAATTCAGACATGATACTTCCTAATTACCTGCCCGCCTCAAATGACTTTTATACTAATATGTTTTAATTTTCTTCTGAGGATGTTTGTTGAAGCACATTGGGATGGTTGCTTGGAAGAAATTCCATTTGCACCTGCTCTTTTTCCAAATGAATTCAGATTCTCCCTGTCTGACCTTCCAAATGTCTTCGCTAAACCCATTTGCTTTTATTCTGTAGGCATTTCCAAAGAGGCAGACAATTTTATCTCCCTCTGTATCAGGGCTTTGAAGCAGATGAAAGATGAAAGGTTGCTGTGATCTCACTTGCAGATAGATCCATCCTTTCACAACAAACTGATTCATTGTGTCTTTAAATCGAACACCTATAATTAAAAACAGATACTATTAAAGAAAAAGTAATGTCCTTGGCAGATTTCTGGCTTAACAAATACGCAGTGAAAATCTTTAACAGTCTGCAGCTATAGATATGTTTCTTAAACCTTCCGTAGATCTGAAAACCATGTAATCAGCACCCAGAATTTTCAAAACAGTAGAGGGTCTATCCAGTTAACTATATAGCAATCCCATTGAAATCAGTGTAAAAGTTAGTCATGGAAACAGAGATCAGATGGACTTCCGTGGTGATTAATTGCAACTAGCCCAGTTTGCCCACAAATAGTACACTTCAACCCAGAAGCTCATTACCAGAACATTTGTTAATGAAGCCATATAAGGCAAACCAGCAGGAAGCAAAATCATGTGGCATGGCATATCCATCTACACCTATAAGAATGGACCAATTGTATAGAATTGCAGAAATTTTAAATTCTACGCACAGTTTCTTGAAACCCCTTCACCATACCCAAGATATTAAGCATTCCATGGTTATGAAGCAAGCCTCATCTTGATGCTGTTTTACAATTCCCCCTTCTCTTTTCCTGTAATTCAGGGGTGTCCAAAACTTTTTGCAAGGAGGGCCAGATTTGGTGAGGGGAAATTGTGTGGGGGCTGACTATTCAGCTTGAAGGGGGGAGAAAGGGTGTGGCCCGTGAGCATCTGCAACAGCTGCAAATGCTCTGGTTTCAAGGCACCCAAGAGTCTGGCGGCTGCCCGGGAATCAGCCCCCACACACCCAAGATGCACGGCTGCTCACATAAGCTGTCCTCCCTCACAAGGAGGTGGGGAGGACACTGCAACAACGGAGCCAGGGGCAGGGCGGGTTGTCGAGGGGATGGACGGAGGCAGGGAGAGCAGGCAAACAATAAAACTGCAAGCTGACATATCCAGCTGACATGGGGAGGGGCCAGCTGGCAGAGATGAGTGACAAGCTGAGGAGGCAGGGAGAAGAGGCTGAAGGCTGCTTGAAATTTTAAAACGGTGGCCCCCAGACTGGACTTTGGACATGTCTGCTGTAATTATCTCTGTCCTTTTCAGAAGATTTGGTTCCACAAATTTGCTGATTCTATCCTTCTGCCTAGCATTTTGGACATGGACACATATACACACTTCATTATCATCATCACTGTATAACTGTAGAAGTGGAAGAGTCCTATGGATCATGCCTAGCCCCTGTCATGGGTTCACCGTTCATGGCAAGAATCCTATTTGCTTATATACAGTATGCATGTGTAAAGGAGATCATGTTAGAGACATATTTCCACTCATTAATGAAGTGCTGGTTGTGCTCAAAAGTGCATGAACATGAATGTAACCAACATCTCATTAATGAATAACAATTCCCCACTGCAAATTTACATGATTTCCCTATAGCAGTGATGGCAAGCCTTTTAGAGACAGAGTGCCCAAACTACAATTCAAAACCCACTTATTTTTCACAAAGTGCCAATATGCCAATTTAACCCGAATGCAGTGAGTGGTACCCCAGGTTACAAATGCTTTGGGTGCTACCCTTTGGAAAAGTGAGGATCAAAGAGACGGCTTTTGAATTTCCTGCAGCCAGAGTGAGGGTAATTTAAAAACCTGCTCTTCGATCCTCGCTTTTCTAAAAGTTAGCACCCCTGCTGTTTGATCCTTGCTTTCCCAAAGGGTAGCACCCTTTGAGAAAGCAAGAATTGAAGAGCAGGTTTTTGAATTTCCCATGGCCACAGCACCCTGGGCAGAGAGGCAGATGGGGTGGTGCAGCATCGGGTAAGCCAGGGGGAGTAGTGGCAGCTTGTGGGCTTGTTTGTAGCCCCAGTTTACTTTCCAGCCACACTGCTCTGGGCATCCCCAAAGTGGCATGGCTGGAGAGTAACCTGGGGCTGCCTCCCCTTTGCCTGACTCTCTGCACACAGCCATTTTGAGACAACGGAAATGGCTCCATGAAGAGAGCCAGGTGATGGGAAGGCAGCAGTTTGTGGGCTCCTTTTTATCCCCAGTTTGCTCTTGTTGCTTTTGGGATGCCCACGGGGCATGGCTGGAGAGTAAACTGGGGCTAGGAAGGAGCCCACAAACATTTGGCTCCCCTTCACCCAGATCTCTGCACAGAGCACAGTATCATGATCCAAGTGGAGAGGGAAGTGCCGTGGCTGTGAGGGAGTGGTGTCGTGTGTCCTCAGAAATGGCTCCACATGCCACCCATGCCATAGATTCACCAACACTGTGCTATAGAATACCCTCTTCTGCTCATTACCAGTTACAAAGTGGCACCCTGCAAGGGAAAATACTAGAAGCTGTCTCCTTTCCCCCATAAGTTGATCACTGTTCACCCAAACACAAAACAGATCTCAGTAGAGATGGGCACAAAATGAAAAACATAGTGTTTTGTTTCATTTCTTTACTAGTTTCATTTTGTTTCATTTGTAACAAAATTTTAAAATCGTTTTATTACAAGAAAACATAATGAAATGAAATGCTATGCTCCCCTGACTTCTAGAGGCACCAAAATAGCAGGGGATCTTCCTCAAGCTCTTCCCCGTAATCCCTTGATATTTGGAGAGATTTGGGTTTCAGGGGGCTGGGTTATTAAAGTTCAAAGGGGGTGCCCCTAGGAAAAATTATTTCTAATTGGATTCAGAAGCCAAGCCACGGCAGGTGAGCAATTGGCTTCCATTTTGAATCCAATTAAAAATAATTTTTCCTAGGGGCACCCCATTTGGACCTTAATAACTCAGCCCCCTGAAAACTACTGTAAATCTCTCTAAATTTGGGGAGCTTACCTATTATCGCTCCCCTGCCATTTCCTCTAGGATGAATCATTTCATCCTAGAGGTAAAAATGGTGTTTCATCATGAAACAAACACAACCTACTGTTTTGTTAGGTAATGAAGTAATTTTGTTTGGTAATGAAGTAATTCATTACCTAACAAAATGATGAAACAGCATTTTGTTTTTTGTTTCATGCCCATCTCTAGTTCTCAGGGCTTTTTTCAATAAGTGTGAATGATAATGAGCAGAAGATGGTACCCTGTAAACTATTTTGACTGTTGACATTGATATTTTCAACATTCGGTTTGCTCTTTCCTATGTCAAGTTTGACATCCTTTTACCGGTTGGCAAAACAGGCATGATATTGTAGTAAAATTGCACCTTTTCCTGGTTTTTTTTTTCAGACATAAGGACAGAAGCACATTATCCCACATCCATAAAGTGGAGTTGTTTTGAAGAATTTAATATCCTGGCTGTTTAAAATGGGAGTTTAAATATACATATGCTACCCAGATAATTAACCAGACATTTTTGTCATATAAAATTCCAGAACACAAAAGCTACAACTGCTTGGATGTGGTTGTAGTCGATCTGTGCCAAAATATTATAAAGGGTTGTTTTGGCCATAATGAAATTGTGAAGTGAAGGTGTTAGTAGGTACAACACATACAGCAAATTATAATATACAGCCTTTAACTTCTCAGGTAAACTAATATTGCCATGCTCACTCTGCAGAATGCAGACTAGAAAGCTATGTTCCAATTTCCGATCCCTTTATTTGAGCTGGACAAGCTGAGAAACAAAAGCTATATTACACCAAAAGCTCTACGGACAAGTTGTGTGCATGTTTCCCAGAATACCTTCCTTCACTGTTTGAAATAAAAAGAAAGGGATTGCTGGAAGATAGCAAAGATTGTCATTATATCTGTGAAGATTCTCTTTTACCCAGGTGAGTTTATCTGGAAGTTGAGTCATGGCAACTGGACTTCTTTTCAAGAGATTGAAACGTTTCGCTGCTCATATGAGCAGAGAAACATTTCAGTCTTTCAAAAAGAAGTCCAGTTGCCATGACACAACTTCCAGATAAATATTGTCATTGTAATCCAAGGTCAAACTTATCTCTACTATGTGAAAGAAAGGGAGTGTAAAAAGACAAAGATAAAAATCAACCCATTTGAAAGCTAGTGTTTGTACAGATATTAAAGACAGCCCTAAAAGCAGGAAAGGGAGTTGGTGGTCAATCAAGCCAAGCCTGAGCTATTGCTTGAGTAAAAATGAGTCCCGTGGGCCTATCTGACCATGCTCAAATAACAGCAGTGATCAGAATTGACAATATTGATGGGAATGTTGGGGTGGACCAGTAGAAAAAGAATAAGATCAAGCATGTGATGCCTTGATTCAATGAACGAAGCCACAGCTGTTACCTTGCAAATTCTGAGCAAAACTTAATGGAAGAGACAGTTGGGAAGCACTT
>JAHTLZ010000129.1:68190642-68212320 GCA_023846285.1 Phrynocephalus versicolor
GTGCTCCTCTCAACAGCTCCTTCCTCTCTGCAGCTCAGCCAGAAAAAAAAAAAGGCAAAGGAGAAGCAGTCCCCATATGCCTCTCTCTTGGTCTACAAGAGCCAGCTTACAGCCTCAGAATTGGTTTCTAAGATACAACCAAATTCATAGAATCATAGAATCATAAAGTTGAAAAAGACCTCAAGGGCTATCTAGTCCAACCCCCTGCCATACAGGAACCCCCATCACAGGACTCCTCACAGCTGGCCATCCAGACTCTGGTGAAAATCTCCAAAGAAGGAGACTCCACCACCCTCCGTGGCAGCATATTCCACTGCCGAACAGCATTAACCATCATGAAGTTTTTCCTGATGTTTAAATGGAATCTCTTTTCCTATAGTTTGAAACCATTGCCCTGTGTCTTCGTCTCTGAAGGTATGGCAAACAAACCTGTTCCCTCTTCTATATGGCATCCTTTCAAATATTTAAACATAGCTATCATATCGCTTCCCAGCCTTCTTTATGAAAAGCTAAACATTCCTAGGTCTCTCACCTTCCCCAAGGTGGGCCCCACAGTTGCTCACAGTTCTGTTATGGAGATCAATGCTATCTGTCCTTCCATCCACAGTACCACTTCACAAGGTGAAGAACTATAGGAACTAGAGATGGACACGACTCAGGAAAAATGGTTTTCCGTTTTCTGTTTTTCGTTTAGGGGTCCGTTTTGGCTCGTTTCCGTTTTCGTGAGCTAATTTTCAAAAAATTTTGTTTTCGTTTCGTTTCGTAACGAAAACGAAAAATGAAAACGAAAATGAAATTTTTTTCATTTTTCCCCATTTAGCGCCATTAAATGCTTTTGCTGTAACAAAAAAAAAATTGGCTCAAAATTAGTCATTTCGTTTCCATTTTCGTTCCATTTTGGAGACAATTTTCGTTTTTCGGTTCATTGCGTAACGAAAACAGAAAACGAAAACGGAAACGGAAATTTCGCTAAGTCGTGCCCATCTCTAATAGGAACCTCTTCACAAAGATTCTAGCTTTGCATAAAGCATATTTTACATAATTGATAGGAACCACAATGAGGATTTTTTTTAAAAAAATGATTTTGGGGTCATACAGGTCTCTTGATGGGGTTGAAGAATCCTTAAGATGAATTCTTGTCATGCTGAGATAGCTAATCTCATCCAAAATCCCACACATGGCAGCATTTCTTCATATCCTTAATAATAAAATTGTGTCTGTTAGTATCTCTGCCATAGTGACTACTAACATGGATAGCTCAGTGGCTTAAATCTCCTGGATATAGAGCCAGAGGCTGGAAGTTCAATTGCCCACTGAGCCTCCTTCAGAGTAGGTGGATTCGATGATGATAAGGATAAGGATAAGGATAATAGAGATGGGCATGAAATGGAAATATGTATAGCATTTCATTTCTTTAGTAGTTTTGTCTTATTTTGTAAGACATTTTTAAAGTAGTTTCATTACAAAATAAAACAAAAATGAAATGAAACACTATGCTCCCTTGGGTCCTAGACATACCAAAATGACAGGGGAGCTTTCTCAAGCTCTTCCCTATAAGCCCCCGAAAATTGGAGAGGTTTGGGCCTCAGGGCACTGAATTATTAAGCTCCAAAGGTTGTGCCCCTAGGGGAAAAATCTTTCTAATTGAATCTGCAATAGCCCCCCACCCCGCATGGGCAAGCGATTAACGTCTTGGCTTCTGATGTTTTTTTAAGGGTTTGCAGCCATGCACTGTATTGGCATGGAAATCACATTGTAGCTTCAATGGACTCTTCCCTGTAAGTTCCCGAAGTTTGGAGAGGTTTGGGGGTCAGGGGGCTGAGTTATTAACCTCCAAAGGGGATGACCCTAGGAAAAATTCTTTCTAATTGAATTGGGATTAGTAAGCAAAGCTGCTAATTGCTCACCTGTGGTGGGTTGGGCTATTGCAGCTTCCCAATTTAATTAGAAAGATTTTTTTTCCTAGGGGCACCCCCTTTGGAACTAAATAACCCAGCCCCCCGACCCACCAAACCTCTCCAAATTTCAGGGGCTTACAGGGAAGCACTTGAGGAAGCTCCCCTGCTATTTCCTCTAGGACAAATTGTTTCATTCTAGAGGGGGGCAAATGGCATTTCATTTCATTTTGTGACAAAACGTGTCCTACCATTTTGTTATGGAATGAAGTAATTTGTTATGTAATGAAATGATGAAACAGCATTTCTTTTCATTTTGTGCCCATCTCATCATCATCATCATCATCATCATCATCATCATCATCATCATCATCATCATCATCATCATCATCATCATCATCATCATCATCATATGGCAAAGCCATAGGTTCAACTTACCAGGACCAGGTTTTCTCAGTAATTTGGAATTACTGAGATTTCCAGGATTCAGACCATATCTCTATAACCAGAGATTGGTTGTTGTATGATTCATCTCTCCCACAAGATCCTTCCATGAGCCAAGTTCTTTCCAATTGCAGCTCTCTCCTGATCCTCACTAACTATCGCATCAAGTTTCATTTCTGACTCTGAAAAATGCATTCAGTCTAGGAAAGCAGTCCCAAATATTACCAGCTGGAGTGGGATTTTGTGGTTTTCTCTTCCATATGGCTCTAAGAAACAGAATGCCAAAGAATATTGCTTTCGTATTACATACATTTTGACAAAACAAGTGAATTTAATTAGTCCCTTGGAATATTCTGCAATGCAACCTGTTCTCTTGGCAGCCAATGTAGGCACTTCAGCGAATGTGAGGGTCAAGCAGGTGTTACCCAGTTGCATGAAACATAGCTGTGCTTTGCAGGGCCAAAGGGACTTCCTTTGACCAAATGGATAAAAAAAAACTTTCTGCAAACTCTTAGGTAAGTTGGGATCCCATTCTCTGTGTGATTGGCATTTTTTTGGCTTTGGGAGAACATTTGGCATTTTTTCAGTGAGTTTTTTTTTTAAAAAAAACACAACAATAACTATGTGGTCAAGAGAACAGATGGTAATCAGATGAGTCCAGCCAGCAGGCATGCATTGAGACTTGAATTTGTGCAACTGTAAGCCAAGAACAAAGAGAGAGCCAGTCTTCTTGAAGGCATAAATATTTGAGGGGAAATGTTTTTGATTTTCTATAACTGTGCATGTTGCCTATGGTTTCATTGACTGGGAGACACCTTTCTGGACTGGGATGACTCCAAATTAACACTACTCAGTCATTTCCTATCACTTCTGAATTCATGACAAGCTCTGCCGCTCTGCTGAGTACTCCTTTCTTTAATCTGTTGGAAGGTCTGTTTGTTATTTTCTGTTTATCCTTTTGCAGCTGTAAGTAATGATTATTTCTCCTACCAAAGTCTCAGAGTGAGTTATTGAGACCTTAAGTGCCAGTTAATGAATAAACGGTGGACTAGCTGGGGAACCTGAAATGATTTTCCTCTGTGAATCTCTATAGTTCTACTGCGTAACAGAAGGAGTTTCACCAGAAATTCAAAACTCTGCAACAAGTGCTAGCACAATGTGAAGATTTGGCTTACTGAGTCATTTTATACTTGGCCGATAAATGGAATAATTAACTCAAACTCTGATAAGACTTCTCTGGTAGCTCCCTATTTTTCAGTCTAATTGGTCAATTTATTCCATTCACCTCAAAATCATAACCTGTCTTCCAAGGCTGGGTTTCTCGTGTCTCAGTGTTGCCTTCCACTTACCACAGTATTGCTTGTTTCGAATTTTTTTCTAAGCTAAATATTTCAGGTAGGGATGGGCATTTTGTTTCAGAACCAGTGGGTTTCAAAATGAACCACATGAGCCCAGGTGGGCCTCAGAACCGGCTGATACATGCAGATCCAATTGCTTTACCTTTGTCTGTCTCGCGCAGTGTTAAAATCCAATGAGGAAGCATGCTGTGATTCATCTGTGCTAGATCTGTGATGCTGGACAATCAGGAGCTATGCAGGGACAGGCATCATCCCACCTCCCTCTCTGATTGGCCAGCAGCACAAAGCAGGAAAGATGATGTCGCAGCATGCTTCCTCGATGGATTTTAACCTTGCGCAAAACAGAGAAAGGTAAAACAACTGGATCTGCATATATCAGCCGGTTCCAAGGACCACCGTTCTCATCAACTGATTCCACCTGGAAAATGTGGGTCCACCCAGATCAAAATGAGATGTAATCATTCTGTTTCCAACAGTGTCTAGACAGGGGGGTCTTTGAGAAGCTCTCATGCAACAGCAGCTCCTGGTGTTCATCCCCAGTTGCATCTGGTACTTAGAATGTGTCTCATTTTATTATCAGAATTTGTTGATTTTGCTTATATTCTTTCTCAAGTCTGTCCTGTCTGGTTTCTGCATCATTCTGACATGGGAGGATGGGGTGGGGGGCTGTACAAAAAACTTTACGCTCTTTGTAATTGGTCTCTCCCCACCCCCTTGAAATGCTAATTTTGATACTCATATTATCCTAAAACACTTATTTTGGTATCCATGTCATGATAACATGCTTGCATGTTTTAAACTATGATTTTGCTTTTTAATATGTGCTTTGGCATACATTTGAAAATAGCACCAGAATTTCTGAAGAAAACTAATGGATAACCAGATCATATCTAATTGTTGAATTAGTGTCCAAAGTGTGACTAAGGCCAGTTTGTTTTAAAATGTATACAAAACAAAATCCTGAATTCAGAAGTATGCTATCCAATGCACAACTTAAAATGGATTAGCCTTGACAGTCTGTTGCAGCAAAAAGAACCACAGAAACTTAAAAACTTAAAAACTTATAAAGAGCTATGATGTGTGAAGCAATATACAAGAGATCTAGGCACAGATATAGATACACAGAGAATAAATGTATACAGAAGAGGGAGGGTAAGGTGTCATTGAGCTTGCTGCCTAGATGCCCTAAGCACATCCGATCTCGCTTGATTTCAGAAGCTAAGCAGGGTCGGCCCTGGTTAGTACTTGGATGGGCGACCACCAGGGAATACCAGGTGCTGTAGGTGCCTGGAGTAGGAACTGGCAAGCCACTCCAGTACTCCTGCCATGAAAACTCTATGGACATGGGGTCACGTAGAGTCGGTCACGACTGTAACGACACCACACACACATACACACACAAGGTGTCATTGAAGATGAAGATAAAAGACTGAGGGTAATGTATGAGCTGGGTTGTGAGAGAGGTAAATTAAAATAAAAAATGTTTTCAAGTTCTCAGGTCAGAAATTCAAGCAAAATAGTGTGAAAAGCATAAACGAAAATGAGACCTAATGGTTAAAGTTCCGGTCAGAATGCATCTGAGCTACTCCTGGCTGATAGTGAGTAAAGAGAACAAGAAGGATAATATAAGTGAGCACCTAATGGGAAACAATTCCTTTCCATAGAGAGCTAGCCATTTTCTGTCAGTTCTGCTTTTTTATATTACAGCTATGCACAAATGGCACCGGGAGATTCTTTACCCTGTTTGTAGAAAGAGAAATGGGGACAATTTCCTTTAATTCATTAAGGGGAATGAGGTATTCTCCGCAAGTTCTCAGAGGCAATGGATGGCAGTGTCGTGCCCACCGTCAGGAATAAAGGGAAGCTGCGCATGTACCATAATTTGTCCTCCAATTTCCCAAAACTTTTCTTTCTCCTTGCAAGAGGTTTCCATTTTAGTGCCTCATTCTCTGGGCCCTTTAAAATCTCTTTTGGTTATATTTTTAAACATACCATAACCCTGGAAGCGATTGCAATTATTTCTATTTTATTTCTCTCCTACATTTCATTATCCCTTTTTCAGTTTCCCTGGTTGCCCACATCTCCTAATCTGAAAAATGCCCTGTGGGAAGAATTGTCTTGTGACATCTTCCTGGGGCTTTAATTGAAGTGTGGTAGGCTGAGGGAACAATCGGCCAGAATGAAAACTGTTCAGCAAAAGACAAGGCAAGTATAGACAGTCCTCAGCCATCTTAGAAGTAAGGTCAACACAAGAGTCCTGAATAGAGATGGACATTATTAACCAGGAAAGGGGCAGTTTGCAGTGGTTTGTGGTTCATTGCTGTTCACAAATTATGTACCACAGCATTTCACAAACTTCCCAACAAAACCAACAGTTCATGCCGTTTGGGACTTCCAGGAGGATTGGATTTGAGATGTCCAAAGTATAGCCCATGATCACCAACGTTCAGCATTTCATTTTGTTCTGGGCAGGTGCATTTCCACAAAGCCCTCAGTGAGCATCATGGCAGGCACAGTGGTTAAGCCACTGTACTGCAGCTATAACTGTGCTCATGGTTTGGGGTTCAACTCCAGGTAGCAGGTTCAAAAGAGATTGAAAAGCGTCTCCCAGCAGCAAGTTCAGAGGG
Organism: Phrynocephalus versicolor; assembly: GCA_023846285.1. Classification (NCBI taxonomy): domain Eukaryota; kingdom Metazoa; phylum Chordata; class Lepidosauria; order Squamata; family Agamidae; genus Phrynocephalus; species Phrynocephalus versicolor. The sequence continues at coordinate 68,196,967 of JAHTLZ010000129.1, forward strand.
GAGCAACAGCTTTATTAGTCCATGTTTATCTTCCAGAGTGTCTCTAAAATCCAACAGATCTCCTCCTGGATTGGGTGCTGGTGGGAGCAGGAAATACTTTCTTTGCACTTGTACTGTGAATCTGAAAGCCAAAATACATTCGACCTGCTTCCTGCACTTCTGCCTGCTTTGTCTCACCCAGAATGACCCTGTGTCTCGTGCTCTTTGCTTCTTTGATGCCTAGCTGATTGATATCACGGCAGCCTCACCCCTGTTCTTCACTGACTTTCCTTCTGATTATCATGACTCGGGAAGGACTGAGATTTATGGCTTGACCTTGGTTTGTGTTCTGATTTACCCTTAGTATCTGCTACTTGTCACAACTCAAGGAGAGACTGCACTCTGTCCAGATGTATGCTTCCAAGCTGAGCACTTTTACTGTGGGAACTGGACGTACCGGTAACTACCCAGATTTTTTTGACTCCCTTACATCTCCATGCACACAATTCTTTTACCCTTTAACCAGATGAAGAGATCTAGAGAATCTGAAAACTCACTTAATTTGTACATTTACAACACAGTGGGCCCTCATATAACAAAGGGTTTGTATAACATAAAATCTGTACAACATAAAAAATTCCGGAGATAGGGAAAATTTGCTTAACAGAATCATCTACGGGGTGAATCTATACAACATAAAAATGGTTGCGATTAGGGATTACTCTGTTTTCAATGCATTCCTATGGGAAATTTGTATAAAGGAAAATTTGTTTAACATAATTTCATTTGTAATTAATTAATTCCTTTATACAAGGTACCACTACAGAAGCAATTTTGTGCAAATTTCCTAACATGAGATGAACATTGCAGACTGGTGTTCAGAAGAAGAGAATGGACTGTAGCTATGATGAGTGAATTTTGAACAAGTATAGTATGCTTAAGAATCCAGACAGCAGATGCAGTACTTGGCAGTTTTCAAGCAAAAATCTGTGGGGTCTGTAAACTAGATTAATCATCCTCAAGCCGAAATTGGGATGGACCTTTTATGCTTGGACAGGAGAGAAAATTACTATGACAAATATTATGGAATGCAAGAGAAAACTGTTTTTTAAATATGAAAAAAAAACATTTCAGTTCTTCCACCACACTTCCAGTCTCAGAGACCACAAAGATCTGCAATAGATCTAAACAAGATGTGTAATATTATCGTTGGGTTGGAAGTGGGGAGGGAAGGACTCATTTCTCTCTCTTCCTCTCTCAGAGAGCCAGCATGCAAGGTAAATTATCATTTATCATCATTTCTGAAGCACATAATGGCCGAAATCCAGTTTCATTGCTGTGTAATGTTAAGTAGCATCAAGATAACTTTGGGCAATATGCCCAGGCAACACAGTGTGCAGTTCAATTGTGCAATTGGACATGAGATTTCAATTTTTGACTAACTGTGAATGCAGCAGCAGAAGTGCTAGGTAGATGGCACATGCATGGGTCAGACATTAAAAAATCAAGGTCCCTGACATAGTTCCATAGTCACACTATGCTAACACTGGCGTAAACAGGGAGGGGTGGAAGAGTGCATTTGCCCCAGGGAGCACAGCAATATGGGGGCACCTGGAGAGGGAGCAGGAGGAGGAAGCCATGTGCCATCCTGCCATCCTGCCAGCAGTCCTCCTTTCACCCCGCCAAGGCTTGGTGATACTTAGTCAGGGGAAAGGAGAAGAGGGAAGCAAGCAATGTATTTTTTCCAAGCAGCACCTCCATTGATTGCCCCCCTCCTTCCGCCCACCCCGCTGAGGTTTGGCAATCATTAGCCTGGGGAGAGGGAAACATGCAACAGAGGTGCTGCTTGGAAAAAAATCCCATTACCTGCTTCCCTCTCCTCCTTTCCCCAGGCTAATGATTGCCAAGCCTTTGCCAGGGGAAAGGAGGAGGGGGAGCGTGCTACAGCCTAAACTGGAAAGGAGACCTACAAAGAGATCATGAGAAGGTGAGACCCTTCTTCCCCTCCCCCACTGATCCCCCAGGATCTGGCCCCAGGGTGAGACATGGTTGGCAGGGAGGAGAGGGCAAAAACCTGACTTTGTCCTTGGGTGCTCCAACTCTAGCCATGCCTCTGCATGCTAAGGGAAAATATGTGTTGGGGATTTATGGAAGATCTGCTTGGTGTGTCCAATCTGTAGCCTGACTACTGATAGTAAGGGTATAAGTACACTGGATTGCTGAATTAGAAGGGACTCCACTTTGCTTCAATTTGTTTTGAAGCCTATATTGCATTTTAAGTTCAGTAATGTGTTTGCATTGGACGTTATGATTGGTGCTCCAGGCCACACCTCCCTGTCCTTCCTTCCTTCCTTCCTTCAGTCCCACCTGTAGCTTTCCTTTTATGGTTTGTTCTAAAGCCACATGGTTTTCAAAAATAGACATACAGTCACCCCCTGCCATTTCGCGGTTCAGGTACTGCGGTCCCACTATATCGCAGGATCGCAGTACCTGCCCTGCCTCCAGCTGATTAGCACTGGGGTGGGGGAGAAAAACCTTTATTTCCCCACCCCAGTGCCAATGAGCTGGAGCCCGGGGTTTGGGGAAGGGGGGAGGGTTTAAAAGCCAAGGCTTTTAAAACCTTTCCCCCCTTCCCCAAGCCCCAGATCGCATCGCCCCACACCGCCGGCCCATGCTCCTCCAAGAAGCCTTGGGGCCACGCGGGCGGGCAGTGGAGGGTGATCGCATTGCCCCACACCACCGGCCCGCGCTCCTCTGAGAAGCCTGGAGGCCACTCGCCCGTGCTGCCCCGCAATCTCCATTGAAATGTATTGATTCAATGCATTTCAATGGAGAAAAATTTTCCCATTGGAATGCATTGAGCCAATGTATTCCAATGGGGAAAATTTTCTCCATTGAAATGCATTGGGCCAATGCATTTCAATGTAGACAGCCCTGGACGAGAAGTCTCGGGCAGCGCGGGAGGCAGCAGCGGGAGGTCAGATCCTGCAACACCAGTGGTGCACGCCGCCCCAGGACTTCTCAGACCAGCGCACAGTGGCGGCAGCAGGGGGATCTGATCGCCCCCTGCTCCCAGGCCCCACCCGACCTGCATCCACATATCAAGGATTTTCAGTCATCACGGGTCAGGTGGGTCCCTAACCCCCGTGATAGGCAGGGGGTTACTGTATCATGGTATCCTCTTTTATCATCATCATTATCACCATCAAGCAGTTTCCTCTTCCTCCTGCAATCCACTCTTCAATTAATGAACTCTGCTGTGCTGCCTTTCACACACACCTCTCCAGGACTCATCTGCTGGGGAGGTAGGAGAAGCTCTGCCTCTCCTTGGGGCTTCAGCTGTCAATCTCTTTCTGCACCGGCACTTCCTCCTTTTGCTAGAACAACTGGCTCCATGTATTTTGTTCAAAATTCAGCATTTCAATCTTTCTAGTGTCAGAAAAAGCTTCCATATTTTTTAGGGGTTCCCTAAACCAAGTATCACTGGAGGGTTCTTGAATGACCCTCTGCTAGGTGAAAATATATTTGCTTCTCCTCATTTGGACTCATCTTTTTGAAACTGATGCACATCCCTTTTGAGTTCCATTCCCTGCTTTACAATAGACCCTCTTATGCCATGCATACCTACCTGTTAAGTCTGCCCATTTCATCACATATTGCACTCCAGAGCTAAATTTGGAGGAAGAGAGGCCCTAGGCTACTCCACTAGTGAGGTCCCTCGCAGTCCCCCATTCTCAGGACTAGAAGAAAATGGAACAGTGTTATAAACAGAAATGTGTGAAGCCAAGGATGATAACAGGTACAGTATTTAAAATTCTTCACTTCACAATTTCTCTTCTAAAGGACATGATATATTAATTGTTAAACAAATAACATGGTGATTGGAAAAATGCATAAATGTTAAAATTAATAGAGATGGGCACAAAAAGAATTTTTTATTCGTTTCGTTATTCATTATTTGTTTAACTATAGAATGAAATGGATAATGAATGGACCCATCAAAGAACAAAAACAAAACAAAAAAAAACCCAGAAATTTCCATTTCATTCTCTTCGTTTTTTGTTTTCCCATAGGAATGCATTGAAGCAATGCATTCCTATGGGAAAAAGCCAGCGGTTGCCCCCCCCCCCCCAAGGGGGGGAGCGGCGGGGGTGCCCCCCCACCACCAATGCCACCACCAATCAGCTGGAGTATAGAGATTTGGTGGGAAAAAAAAACGTTTAAAACGCCCACCCTTTCTCCCACCCAATCAGGTTTGATCGGGTGGGGGGATTAAAAAATAAAAAATGAAGAAAAAAATGAAAAAGCGCTGACCCAGCATGCAGTCCAGCTGGTCAGTGGAAGAAGAAAATAATAAAAAAATTAAAATTAAAAAAAAACACACCAACCCAGCCCATGGGTCAGGCTGTCAGCGCGGGATAAAAAAATGAAAAATGAAAAATGAAATGAAACACCATTTCGGCATTTTGTGCCCATCTTTAAAAATCAACTATGAAAAGCTTTTGCAATAAATCTTTTGTGGAGTAAGGTTTGATTTATAGGAAAATGAATTTATAATGTTATTTTTAAAAAAAAAAAAACCATACAAATTATATTGCCTGGGAAGTGTAATCTGGACTTCTGTTAATCTTCAGTGGCTGCCATCAATCACTGATTCCCCTATGCTTTTCATGAGAGGGGCAGTGAGACCCCTGTTGCTGACTCCTGGGGTTTGGAGATGAAAAGCCCTAACTGTTTGGTTTCTCCTGGAGGATTGGCACATTTTGGACTTTTTCGGGATGATGTTCGGTTACCAATCTTCAACTTGCCTTCCTGTCTTCTATAGGTAGTTCTGGATCCCTCGAGAATCCCTTCCCACTGCTGCCTTCCCTGATCCCCAAGGCCTCTCTCTGCCTGTGGCCAATCTGCAGCAAGAGCCCCTTGGACTCTCTGAGGGTTTCAGGATGACTCCCCTTCCCCGGCTGGGTGAAACATTTATTTATTTTGACTCCTCTCCTGGCTTTCATGCACTTTAAGGCACAGAATCGTTTGGGATTTGGAGGTCTAAATCCTTTGTAGGCTTATACTAGAGTTTTGCCCTACTTCCCAGGCTGGGTGGCCATTTTAAATAGACTACACAACCTAAACTAAAGCAAACATAAGAGTCTATTCTGTCACATCCAACTACCCAACCCTATAGCACAGCATCATTTCCCATTCTAAACATGTTCAAAAGTTTATAAACTCCCAGAATGTCCTAAAGGGTTAGGGTTAGGGTTACAGGCCTACAGTCACCAATTTTCAGTTCAAAACTAACAGCCTAATCATCACCTATCCTGTCAATTACTGTCAATGACAATTACTCTGCCTGTAGCCAGGATGGCATATGTAACCGACACATTGAAAGTTTATTATCTGTGTGAAAAATGCCAACCTCACTTGGGTAGTGTTTCACCAATGTTGTTAATGCACCTGTATTCCACCACACTTAGTATACACTGCCACAATTATGTACACTGTGCATTTAAAACTGTGGCCTAAATATTGTATTCGGTGTGCCTACAGTCTTTTTCAAGTATAGTTTATTTTAAAAAGAGATATCCATCTCTTTGAAAACTAATTTTCACAAAGATTTTTCAATGTGCATTTCCCACCAAGGGTGGGAAAGAAAAAGTTGTGTGCATGCTTGGTAATAGTTCCCAAGTTGGGTACATGTGAGCAAGCAGAGGAAAAAGAAAATTGTGCTTAATGTTAATTTCTTTCCTATTTCCAACTGGTCGATGCACGACTGCTACCTTGTCTGTTAGGATTGATGTTTGCCAGATCAAATGTTTCCATTTAGTCAAGTTATAAAGCAGAGGAGGGCAAGCTGAAGTGGAAATGCTAGAGTATTCAACCATTCATAAATGAGAGCACACAAGATTCCTGGCTTCATTTCTAATACTTTATGACAGTAAGTATCCCATTTTGAAACATAACTCATTTTCCCTTCTTTGTATTAATGCAAAAAGAATATTGCAGAGGACTCTTGGAGAGTACCAAAGGGAAATAAAGACTCAAGTATAAATCATGTTATTTCTCCAAATGCCCCAGTGCTGTAAACAGTAACACTTCTAGTTACACGGAGAAGTTTTACAGTTAATTCCATTGTATATGTATGTGACCAATAATGAGGCAAACTTTAATACAAATTTATTTCCATTCATTTACAATGATCTTGAAGAATGGCACAAGAGACAGTGGATTTAATTTGTAGACCGTGATGTTAAGAGACAGTATTTCAAAGTCCTACTTTCAGAAGTGTTGGAAGAAAGAATCCATTGCTTTAGCTTAAATGGATTTAGTCCAAGCATAAACTTTGGTTCTGTCTTCCCCACTGGACGATTCTACTTTGGAAGGGGAGCTAAAAACTTTGCCAGACTTGTCTGTTTCTGTTGGTCCTATAGCAGTGGTGGTGAATCTTCAGCACTCCAGATGTTTTAGACCACAACTCCCAGAATTCCAAGCCTGTGTTGCCAATGACAAAGGACTGTAAGGGGTTGTGGACCAAAACATCTGGAGTGCCGAAGGTTTGCCATCACTCTTAGGAACCCTGGGCCCTTACGAAAGATGAAGGAAAGCCTGTTCATTCAGGAAGAAGGAATTTCAAATTCCAAAATAAAAACAGAATGACACCTATACCCCCAAGGACCTCTATGCCTGATGGCAGAATTCTTAAACTGGATGAATAAACTGATGAATAGAGATGGACACAAAATGAATTTTTTTTCATTCTGTTATTCGTTATTCATTCCATAATGGAATAAATAACGAAGCCCAGGGTAATTTACGAATGAACCGAACTGAACCGGAACAAATTAGTTTGGTTAGGTTTGGTTCATTCTTCCCCGCTGGCAATGACAGCCCGGCGGCTGTCATTGCCAGCAGGGTAGGACTGCTCCCCTGGCAGTCTTGCCGCCAGCTCCGGTGGTGCCCGGCCCAGGGAGGGCTCCCTGCGGTTGCGGGACAGCTCTCTCAGGAGGCTTGCCACCGGCTCCACTGGCACCTGGCTCCGGGCTCCCCGCGGCCGCACAACACCTGAAAACAAATGAATACAAAACAATTTTTTTTAAAAAAATTAAAACATTCATTTCTTATTAAATGAACCAAAACGGGCCCGAGGGCCCGAATAACAAAACAAAATACCATTTTGGCGTTTCGTGCCCATTTCTACTGATGAAGCAATTAAGGACCCCATGAGAGTAGAGAGATGTGGAAAAATATTTCAGTATTTTGTTTCTCAACAAGACAGGCGACCGGTGGGAACAGGACAAGCATTATATTCTCCTATGCTTTCCATATTTTGGAAATATTTCAACTTTTTGCAAACAACAACAACAACAACAACAATGCACACATACACAGAACCAGGAAAGGGCAGTATGGTTGATAAAAATGACACAACCCATGAAATGGCACTAGGTACTATGTTAACAAGAATATTAATACATTGCACTTGTGATAATGCACATGCATCTGAGTTGTACAAAATTCAGTCTTGCAAATGGACAATATCAGTCTCAGACAGACAGACAAAAGCAATCCCACAGCAAGGAGAGTGCTCCATACACTGCCTTATCTGCCATGCACCAAGGTTGTGATTTACCTCCTTCCTCATGAGTAATGAATGCATCTTCAGAAGGACTGATTTATCCCAGAAGCCTCTAATGTACACCAGCTCAGTCTTGGGTATAAGGCCGATAGTTCCTGCTTTAAAGCCTGGCTTGAAAGGTTTCCAGAGCAAAAGGCTGTATCTCTGCTCTTAACTCTACAAACACCATCTTTGTCTGCCTACCTGCTACTGTACATGATTTGGGGCTGCTTGACTTGAAATACTTAAGTCATTTTGAACCACTTCTGACATTGCTTCCTGCCTCCTTCTAATTTATAGTTCACTTCTCAAGTTTCAACTCCAAACTAGGTTAACTTTACTCCTTCTCTGTATAATACTGGAGTCTGTCGGACCTAGAAGACCTGCTGTCCTCAATAATAATCAGAATCATACACCGTGAAGTCTGAATTCTGACTCCTGGTTACCCTTTCAGGATTTTCCAAGGTTTTTCTGAGAACATTCACAAGTGGTTTACCATTCCCTTCTTCTGGAGCAGGGCTGTCCAACCTTGAACAGGCCAAGATCTACTTTTTCCGGACAAAAGTGCCTGAGGGCTACTAGACTAAAACCTCTACTTATGAATTTTATGTGTTCCGAGCATATGCTCATACAAAAATAATTTGTAAGTAAAGCAGCCTGCCCTGCTCAGCTGAGACAGTGGGCTGGCAGACCCAGAGCTTTGCTGGAGCAATGGTGGTCCTTGGGTTGGGGGAGGTAGAGGTGGAGAACTTATCCCCTCACACTTTTTATTGATGGCTGGCAGGCTACTTTTGAACCCTTCACAGGCTACTGGTAGTCCCTGGTCTACCTGTTGGGCAGGCCTGTCCTGGAGGAACACACCACATACTGGGACTAAACAGGTTGCCAAGGCCATATAGGCTGGCCTTTCTCCTGGGATGCACCATGAGGAATTCAAATTTCTACCTCTGCTTCCATAGTCATATATTTTTATCTGAACATACAAACAGCCCTAGCTAATTCTCATACTCATGTTGTTTAGGTTGCTTCGAAGAGACAGAAGGATTCAGAGCCTGCAAGATTCATTGCCACCAGGTAGCAAGAAAGGAAGGGGTGCTTATTTGTTTCATAAGGATCTTCATAATATGATCCAACCATCTGCACAAAACCTGTTCCATTTCCATTTGTGAAGAAAACATACATTCAGAGTCTTGCAGCCTGCCGCTCTCAGACAAAAATTGAGGGGAAAATAATGCTTTCCCCTTTGCAACAAGACTGGTCTGTACACTTCTCACTGCCCTGTCTCTCCAGAGTTCTCATGAGATATATTACAGGTAGAGATGGGCACGGCCAGGAAAAATGACGTTTTCGAGTTGTCGTGTGTCGGAGCCGGCCCGTTTCGGCTCGTTTCCATTTTTTGTGAAATTTTTCAAAAATTTGTCATTTCGTTTGTGGTTTTCTTGTTTGTCGTTAGTACTGGTTTAGGGGGGTAGCGGGCTCCTGGAGGCACCTCTCTGGGGTGGGTGCCTCCTCTGGCCCGCTACAAAAGGGCATGCATAGCCAATTGGATATGCATACCAAGTTGCAGTGGCAGAGGCACCTCTCTTTTGGGTGCCTCTTGACTCACAGCCTTGCAGTGGCAGAGGCACCTCTCTTTTGGGTGCCTCTTGACTCACAGGCTCACTGCTGGTATAGTGCAGTGTCACAGTGCACAGGGGAAGGCTCCCTCTGGGTGCTCTGTGGCTCACTAAGAAGGGAAGTGTACTTGTGTGTGTAGTGCAATGCGAGTACACAGATCTGGCTTAGGGTTAGGGTTAGCGCAAGGGCTAGGCTTAGGGTTATGGGTAAGGTTACGGTGAGTTAGTGGGGTGCACCTCTGGGTGCCTCTGACCCACTAAGAAGGACAGTGTACTGGCGTATGGGTTAGGGTTAGGGTTAGGGTTAGGGTTAGGGCTAGGGCTAGGGTTAGTGGGCTTTTTATGCCCGACTGGCACATTCCAGAACTCTCAGTCAAAACCTGGCCAAGTGGCCATGCGATTGGTGGAATGGCTCCAAAAATTTGCATGGTCCACTCCCATGGCCAGCCCATCATTACGCAGGTGTAAAAAATAAAATAAAATAAAATAAAATAAAATAAAATAAAATAAAATAAAATAAAATAAAATAAAATAAATGGAGACATTTTGTTGCAAGAAAAACCCACTGCTGCTACTGTAAAAATTCTGGCAGTTTTAAAATAGCAATTTCCGCATGTTTCTGTGGTGCTTTGGTGTGTTTTTGGACCACGACGATTTCAAAATAAATATTGCGGTCGCCCCATTTTGGATCCCCCGCCCGCACCGCATGGCATGGCAAGTTGGCGAGATGACGAGGATGCCCCCCAACAGAGCAGCCCAGGACAGGAGAGGGGGGAGGCCGGGGACCCCCCCCCAGACCACCCCTCTGGTAGGTGCACTCTCAGGCAGGCATATTTTCGCCTGCTTTTTTGGCCGGGAATCGGGTTTTTTTATTTTGTTTTTAAAACTTTTTTTTGTGCCGCTTGGCATCGCACAATCGCCGCGATGCCAGGAACGACAACGACAAATCAGACCCAATTTTTCTTTTATCGGTTCGAGTTCGAGTTCTGGCGGAGTAATTCTCATTTCCTTTTCCGTTCCTTAACGGAAACGGAAACGGGAATTTCGCTAAGTCGTGCCCATGTCTAATACAGGATTTTTTTCCTTGGCTTCTCTTGGAAGAAATGCCAAGATGTGAGGAATAATTTCTCTCCAGATGTATATTTCCTGTGTAGGATTGCCCTGTTCTGCTCTGGATTGTTACAGTTGTATACAGAATGGTATATTTCCTGCCCAGGACATAAGAAAGACCAAGCTATGCAGGATTATTGCAATTACTGCACAGAACATTTTTGCCTATGCAGGATTCACCAGGAGGGGCCTTATGGACATACAATATAGCTGCTTCTGCAAGGGACATTCTTAGCAGGGAGTCTTTGCATGGCAAGACCTTTTAAATTTTGATGAGGTAATGTTAATTTTTTTATGCTTGGTTGTTTGGGTCCTGGGTCTATAAGATTAAGATTGCCTTGCCGGTTCTCATTAATTTTTAGTTGTGTTTTGATCTGATTATTTTATTTTTATTTTCTATATACTGTTATATATTATTCATTCTGTATTGATGTAAACCACCCAGAGTTCCTTCTGGAAGATGGGTGGTATAAATAAATAAATAAATAAATAAATAAATAAATAAATAAATAAATAAATAAATAAATAAATAAATTTTGTCAGTACTGTGCTCATTGCATTCCTGTTTCATAGCTTCTCTAACCCTTGAAAGCCCATTCAACAAAGGGTTAGCTTCTCTAACCCTGGAAAGCCCATTCCTACTCCAGGTGCCTACAGCACCTGGTGTCCCCTGGTGGTCTCCCATCCAAGTACTAGCCAGGCCTAACCCTGCTTAGCTTCCAAAATCAGATGAGATCGGATGTGCTTAGGGCATCTTTGCCACACCATGTTGCTTAGCTGCAGAAAAAGCCTTTTCTGCTTCTTCTTGCACTCTTTTTTTGTTGAGAATGCAACACAATTCTTCCTTGCAAGGACAAAGCAGGCATGGATTTATTCCCTCAACTGGATAATTCCCAGTCCCTTGGGAAAACAGCATAGGCATCAGCGTTGTAAAAACAGAGAACACTGTATTGCTACAGGGAAGATAATGAATCTCCTTCATGGGCCTGTGACAGTGTAGAAAAAATGAAGGTTGTTCATTAAACTGTAGCATATCTGGAGATCCATGCTGCATTTAGCCAAATAAATTGTAACCGAAAGAAAATACTCCCTAGGATCTTTCTCCCTGGTGGACATAGCCCCACTCATGACTGCTAGGGTATTACCTCATGTCTAGGGATGGACACGAAATGGAAAAATGTTTTGTTTCATTTCTTTTGTGTTCACTCCTGTTTTGTTTTGTTTCTTACGAAAAAAATGTTAAAAATTTTGTATGAAATGAAATGGCTCCCCTGGATCCTAGAGGCACCAGATTTGGTGCCCAGGCCTCCATGATCCATTTTAAAGGGCTCCTGCTGAGCTGTTATTGGCTGGACCCCTTTAAACCTCACCCAGTTGGCACCAGGGGGACCCCCAGGTACCCACTGGGCCAGGTTTAAAGGGCTCCAGCCATTGGCAGCTGGGCAGGAGCCTTCTCAAAATGGTCGGGGAGGCAGTTCCGCAGGATTGCGCTCCCTACCCAACCATTTTCTGAGGGCTCCTGCTGAGCTGTCAATGGCTGTACCCCTTTAAATCTGGCCCAGTAGGTACCAGAGGGTCTCCCTGGTACTGACTTGTCCAGATTTAAAGGGGTCCAGCCATTGACAGTTCGGCAGGAGCCTGAAAACGATGGAACAAAATGGTTGGTTTCAATGGGAAAACAACCATTTCATTTTGTCTATAATGAAATGCTGCTTCCTCGTTTAGTTTAGTTTCGTTTCGTTTCATTACATAATGAAACAACAAAACACTTTGTACTGCAACAAAATAAAATGTGTAATATATCTTGTTGCAGTCATGTGGTTTTGTTGCTGTACGTATGTCTTCAAGGATGCACTTTATTGTTACAAAACTTCTGTGATCTAACTGATGGGTGCCACATCAAAGTGCATTTGTTTTTGTTTTCCTGTGGCAAAAGACATAAAAAACAGTTATGCTGTGGAATTTAAGTTAACCCATGGGCGTGTGTACTGGTTTAAAAACTGCAATGGAAATGTGGCAACGATTCCACCACCCCAAGGTCAGGTACAAGGAAGCTGCACTGAGTCACGCTTCGGGGGTGGGGGCATGGTCGCACTTTATTTTGCTTCAAGCGTGACGGCTGTGGGGGAACAATTTTAAGTACCGCAACTCAGCACACTTTCTAGAGCAACAAAATGGAAGTGAGATAACGCCCCTAACTTTCAGTAGTTAGATATCCCATGGCACTCCTGATAGTGTTTAAGAATGCTTTTTCTGTGATTAGACTTTTGCTTGTTGAAAATAGTTACTGCTATCACAGGGAAGCTGCTTGAAAGGCAAAAGAGGACTTTGAGATATGCTGTGCCCTGAAATGAAATTGTAATTGTTATGTGACTGCCAGTACAGAGGTCAAACAGCATGAAAAGGCAAAAAGCACAACAGGATAAGCAGAGGTCAGCCTCTAGGCATTTGTCTTAAAGCCACTGGAAACTAACATGACTTCTTATTAAATTCAAGCCATCTCAAGGATGTCATGTGTGTCTGCAGTAATATATCTTAGTGTCCAGAATTTGTGCCTCTATAATGGAAATGTCATGTGTTTGGGGGAGGGAAGAGAGACTTAAAAAAAATTACATCAGCATATAACTTTGACCTTGGGAATTAGGAGTGTTTATTCCTATTTAGTGTTTTTAACTACATCACAGACAGCCAAAACCATCTAATATCTGCATACTGAGAGGGAAAATTTCTTTGGGATGTGTAGATAGATGTAGATATTAATATGTTGTTGAAAAACAAATGGTACTACAAAATATAACAATCAGGGCAACAGTGATAAAACAGATGGAGGTTAGGAGGGATTACATCAGCCTAATCATCCCAAAATGGAGATTGATTCAGTGCTTTGTGTGTAATTTCTTTGGGAGCATCTCCATAAAAAAATAATTGGGTAAAACGTGGGCAACTTCAGGATTTTCTCAGTGAATATTTTCAATAGTTCTTGAAAAGCACGTTTGGCTAAATTGGTAGTAGGTAGGTAATAGTTTATTGTTAAATAAGCAAGGCAATAAAATTCTACTATGGTTGGAATCCAACTGAAAATTATACCAGTGTCAGGTGATGAGTCCAAATTTCATCTGGGAATTTATGAGAATTAAAAAGTCAGAAGTAGGCATTTTCTGTCACTCAGTGACATGGCTGGTATGGAACAGCAAATCCCTATACTTTACTGACTTTTTAACTGATGGCAATTCTCAGCTGAGATTTATGTGGATGGGTTTGTACTAGCACCTGCAACTAACAGTATTCTGGTTAATATACAGCACAGAATACAATATAGTAGGACTGCACAATACATCGACCACGGGTGACCGGTAATCCAAAGGGCCATTTGAAGTAGCCCGCAAGGTCCCCACCAGCCTTCCGATCAGCCACCAGCGGTGGTGTATTTGGGGGGTTTGCCACCCCCTTGCTCAACTGCTACATTGGAGTCTCCATCGTCCTAATCTGGAGCACTGGTGAGGCATGTGGCCACCACCAGCAAAAGCAGCAATGGCAGCAGCAGCAGGATGAGGAGGGCCAGCCAGCTGAGTGTGCGAGGAAGAAGGCAGATGAGGGAAGTTATGTGTGGAGCTAGAGTGGCAGTTGTGGGGGTGATGGGTGCTTGGGGTGGTGGGCGGTGGGCGCAGGAGTGTCCTGGCAGGGCTGCTGCTCTACCACCCTTCTCCTGGGCCCCATGAAGTTGGAACCCGAGCCCCTGCCCAGGGGAAATGGAGGAGGGGGGAGGGCTGAAGTAATAGATTACCATATAGTATCCCATCAAAAGAAAAGACTAAAGAAACTATTTAGCGTTTTGTTTTACAGTGTAACTTGTCCTGTCCTAAGGCATGTCTGCTAAATGGTTAGATAATGAACAGGAATGTCTTTGTAGAGTTTGCATTTCTTTCATGATATCCAGTACAACAATCTTCTGTTCTCATGATTTTCAGCACCAGTTTTGTAAAATTTTAGATTTCAACAATACTGTGAACAAGATTATAACTTCACTAGATCTTTTCATCAGTCAAGATCTCATGGAAAGAGGGAAAGAGAAGAGGAAAAGAGTGATGATGTCAGACTTGTAATATGGAATAAATGAAGAGTCTCAGGACTTGAAGAAGTAACAAACATAATGGATGATTCTCCAATCTTTTGAAATGTGAGATTTAGTAGTTATACAGATTTGTTTCCTAACTGTAATTGAACAGCACAAATTCATTGAAGAGGGAAAGCAAAAGTGATGAGAAACATTACAGTTTTTACCTTCTATAGATGTGTTGAAATCAATAGTGTTTAGTAGTTAAGACAGTCTGAATAAATCATATCAAAGATGAATTATCTGCAGTCTTCCATACCCCAACCTAATTGAGTTCTACCAAGTTCTACTGGCACGGCTATGCAGTTGCAAAATTGTTACCATCTGTACGATAAACAGCAAATGTTAAAAATACATCCTCAAGCTTGCTGTCGTAGAAAAAAAAATGCTGGGTGTTTTTCCTTTCCAACTGGCTGCTTTCCAATCTGTATCCTTCTATTGCTGCACATTTAATTACTTTGTAGGAGAGAAACGTATAGCACAGTTTCTGGCACATTTCCAATATTGTTGCAAGGAAACAGAAAAAACAGAACTTGCTGTGGAATGTTCATAAAATATTTGGATTTAGTGATTGGCTTCTGAGAGATGATTTGCCACCAACCTGCTTTTTTATCATCAGGAAAGAGATTACATTTTGGTGTAGAGAATTATACATCAAACAGTGCAGAAAGTCTTGGCTGAAATCTGACTTTTCTTTGGCTGTAGACTGAACATCATTTAAATTTCTGGAGCACCTCAGGAAGGTTTAGTATTATCCAGCAGCCCATCAAACTTGACCCTCCCCACCCACACACCTCAATCCTTGATCCTCACATTTTAAAACAAGTTCTCTGAATACTTTATAGCATACTAAGAAAGAAAAGAAAAGAAAAGAAAAGAAAAGAAAAGAAAAGAAAAGAAAAGAAAAGAAAAGAAAAGAAAAGAAA
>JAHTLZ010000129.1:68214082-68229903 GCA_023846285.1 Phrynocephalus versicolor
TAATAATAATAATAATAATAATAATAATAATAATAATAATAATAATAATAATAATAATAATGTGCTCTCAAAAGTAGTGACAAGAATATAAGAAGTGCCCTTTGAAATTAAAGGAACCTTTTATCCAGGCTAGCTATTTTATTCTTACCCAGAAGCACAATAGCACCATCTCGTTTGTACTCCTTAGGAATCTCTATCAGAGGGCTATCATTTTTATTTGATGGCCACAATAGGGACAATATATCTATGTGCTATTGACAGCCTTCTCTTCTTTGAAGTTACTTAATTCCCTTTTAAAGCAATATGCTACCTCCTGAATGCAAGCACTGTGGCAGACTCCAAAGTGTGTGTACAAGTTTTTTGGAAAAGAACTACCTTTTGTCTTTTTGTGTTTCCCATGTGGTATGATAACCACCTCCCCAGTCCAATAAATAATTGATTTAGTACAGCACAGGGTTTTTCCCAGTAGTTTGGCAAAACCTGTCTCTTTGTCTGAACCCCAGAGAAGAGTTGTACTCTAGCTCAGAACAGCCTGGACAAGATTTCCACCAGTCTAGTGTTATTCCTACAAGGGAGCAATTCAATATCCTGCTCAATATTTACACTTGTCTAAAGGTCCAACTGCAGGAACTACTGCTACAATCTGAACTAGAGGTGACAAAATAATTTGCTAATAAATAGAATGAGCAATTGGCAATTTCTCTGGATGTAGTGCATTTATTATGTACCAACAAGGCTTGAATATTTAATAAAAGCAAAATGCAGGCTATGGGTTGTTTGTGAGCTGTTCTTTAACTAGTCTTGCACCCAAGATGTGATAAAAATTGGGGAGTTTAGAATTTTTCTTTCAAGGCACAAAAATTTCACAGGGCATGATCAAAACTTCCCTCCAGTAGGAGAATGGGTTTTACCCATTTTCACCCGACATTGGACATTATTAATAGCACATTAGACAGCTGGTACAAAAAAATCAGAGAAAAGCATGGGACAGAATTAATTTGGGTTTTTAATGCCCTTTTGATCTTTGCCAGCATAAGCTAACAAATGATGCCAGCAACTACCATTAGACATGCAACAAAATGAAAAATCTAGGGAGAAAATATAAATGCACTCACTCTCCTTCAACGTGCATCGCTCAGCACTTGCTAATGTTGAAGCTCATTTGCCACTGGGTTTCCCACTCCCCCAATGTCAAGAGATCCCTCTGGAGCTCCTCACAATCTCTCTCAGTTTTAACTACCCTGTATCATTTATTGTCTTCAGCAAATTTGGCTGCCTTGCTATTTACTCCTACTTCTAGATCATTTATGAAGAGTTGGGAATGGAACTTAGATTCCATTCCCCCAGCTGGCCTGCCAGATCCAGAGACCATCAGACCTCAAGCAGGTGCTGGGATCAGTTGGCCTGCCCAGAAGAGGCAACTGCAAGCAAGGAAGATCTACACCTGAGCCCAGGAGAGAGCACTGGGTTGAGGCAACAGGTGGGGGCTATAAAAATAGAGGCTGGGGGGTAATGGAGGGTTTGGAGGGAGGATACGATTCTGAGGAGTCTGGGAAAGGGGGACAGGAGGAGTACTGAAGATGTGCTGAAGAAAAGGTCTTGGCAGTGTCTAGGGGCTAATATTGTAGATCCCAACCAAGGAGCTTCAACTGCAGGTTGGGACGCCTCCCACTGCCACAACCACTAGTGCTGACCCCCATGCCCTCACAAAAAAGACAGTGGAGATGTTGGTGTCAGTGAGAGTAAGTGTGGAGGCAGGGGCATCCCAGCAACCAGGTGAGGGTCCTGACAGAGCATGGTATAAAGCCTCATTGAAAGGGGCCCACAGGTGAGGGCTTCAGCAGGGTTTGTGGAATGCTCCCCAGCTTGTATTCTGTCCAGCTCCAGTGAAGCCGGCAGGGGACCCTCAGGAAACAGCTCGTGTGAGGACCGGTGCCTGAAAGCAAGTCCCCCAAATGCAGAACTCAAGAGGAGGGAGATGCCAGCGAAGGAACCAAGGTTGTAAATTGTCCCTCCCAATAAAGTTGCCTTTGAACCAACCTTCCAGTCTGGACCCTATGGATGTGTACCTATGGGAGAGATCAGATGGGATGGATAGCAGTGCTCAAAGAATTCTTAAACTCTGTCCCAGTACAAAGGGATAAGAGAAATAAACTATGATTTCAGAAAAGTAGCAGAAAGTAACGGGGGGGGGGGGGAGAGAGAGAGAGAGAGAGAGAGAGCATATGAACTGGTGTGAAGAGAATTGTCATATGTGGCAGGAAAATTCCCCTCTAGCCAACAGTTAATCACCTTGGCCATAAACTGCAACTTCAAATAATGAACACCTTGAATGCCCTTCTTCTTTCTCTGCTACCTTCTTATTTAGTCTCTTTTCTGCAATCTCATCTTGTCATCATGAACCCCATGACCCTGCAGACGTGAAAATACTGATGTAAGAGTATGAACTTTCTCACGTGTTGGGGAAGCACAGCCTGACCCGTAAAAGTTCAAAATGAAACAAATATCCTAATACTTAATGTATCACAATATCTTGCCCTTTGTTTTGTTTTTGAAATAGACCCATGTGTTTTCCTTTTTGGAAAAACACTGATCATGTTGGGGCCAACCCCAATACTTTATGGAGAACATGTGCTCCATCTGTCATACTTCTGATGACATCCTCAGAGAAAAACAGGATGCAGACTGAGCACATGTATGGATCTTTATAAAGCCCACAAAGTGTTTTCCCACCTAACCTCATTGCTGAGCTTTCCAGACCCATTTCTCAAAACTACACCACTTGCCGCTTTTCACGTCCACTATAAATTTTCATCTCTGGTGCTGCTTTGCTGCCAAACCTCTTGTCTATATTGTTTTGAATAATTATTTGAAAAGTTTGTCTTTATAATGAATGGCTCTTGGCCACAACTTTGTCCAGAGACAGCTTTAATTCCTTTTTGGTTTGAAAAAACGAAATATGTCAGTGTCCTGATGTCGCCTTTGGTTTGAGCAAAATAACTTTAGCCCTAGCAGCCAATTCCACTGACACTCGAAATGAAACATTTCAAGTGCACAGTGTAATTAAACTGAGGGTGCAATATATCATAAGTTAATTATATATCATTAAAAGACATTTTTAGAGCTGGAATATGCGTATAAAAGATCAATCTAATTGTCCTGCAGTTAACTCCAGTTATTTAACAAAATCATATATTGTGGCATTTTAATTATTAGGCCTGCATTGGGATTTTTCTTTAATTTCTCTCCTGTTCATTGAGAATATTGTACCAAATATTCCCAATGTGATTTTTAAAAGCAGCAGCAGTTTTAAAATCCCAATGTGATTTTTAAAAGGAGCACCAGCAGCACTTATTATCTATATTTGTAGATTTGAAGTTTGGCATTTATTCAGTCAGTTTGGATATAAAAGAAGGATCAGTTTGTTTAACTGATCTCCAGAAAGGTTTAATTGTGTAACAATCCTTTCCTTATTGCTGAGTGCCTGTCTATCATTTAGTGAGTTTCTTCAAAAAACATATTTAGTGTTCATGTGTGTGTGTGCATGAGAGGGAGGGGGGAGGGAGAGACTTTGTTCAGCAACAGTAGATGTCCTTTATTGCACAAGCTTCAAGAGAATACACCTGAATATCAAAGGGGACATCACCCCACTGTTAAATACTCATTGACTTTCTAACTAGCTGTGACAACACCTCCCTTTTAAACGTGTGATTGTGATGAAAAAAATGTCATGTGTAGGGAACCAATTTATTAATCTTCACAATATCCACTCGGTAATGCTGCCACCTTTTAAATCGTCACCTTATGAACTGGGACAGACTCAGATGGATAACATAAAAATAATAATGAAGTTTATTGAGAAAATAAATAAATACAATAATGTCTGAAGTTGGTATGTGTTGCCTTAAACATAGAATAGAGTAATTCAACTCTCCAAGCATCCCTGTCTTTAATAACAATAAACAGTAAAGCCCTCACTGCCTGACCGAACTCTAACAGAGCTGTGCTCTCTCCCAGCACTCACTGTTAACTCTTAACTCAACTAACATAACTGAACTAACTGACTCTCACAGACCAGGTTCCACCCTTTTTATACCATACCACCACCACCCCGCCCTCCTGCTGGGATTGGCTGATGATTTACATATGCATTTCTCCTGCTTCTAGGGTGTTGTCACACTAGCCAACCAACCATGAGCTCATTATTTTGATGTCACATATAAATATTTACCATGTTGTGTCTCATACGTCAGAGGAAATGGTCTTGTCTATGAAAGCTCACATTAAAATATAAGTCAGTCTTTAAGGCAAATAGTGAACAGATGCATTTTTAATAGTGGGGCACAGCATGCAACCCATTCATGCGCACCATTCTTCACCAATCTTAGAACATATCTGTGATTCTGAACACACTATTATTTCACAGATAATTAATATTTGAGGACATTGAGGTATCTACAGTAATGAAGGAAAGAGACTGAGGGAGTGGCAATCTCCGACTGATGTGACCTATTCCTTCAAATGTATCTGGAAGGAACACCTCTACTGAGGCTCAAACTGGAATACAGCATGCTCAGACTAAACTGAGTTTTTTTAATAAGGAGAAAAAAATAAAATAAAACCACAGTTTGTAATGATGGTACTCTTTTCTGATATACACTCTGGAAAAAAGAAGCAGAGTTGAAATGCATGGGTATGGGTTGGCCAAGGAGTCTTGCAGGATTATTTATCAGAAGAAAGAAGGTAGTGTATCCTTTGGGCTAGATGGGGCAGTATATAATATAATAAAATAATGAAATCAAATCAAATAAATAAACCTAATACTTATCCTTATTGTTACCTATACTGTACTACTAAAACAAGATACACTTGGTCCTCAGCTCTTTGACACTAAATAAAACCAGGCACTTGTAGTCATTACACTGTTACTGGAGGGGAAACAACCTTATAAAAAGATACATATATTTTTGCAGTTGTATGAAATTGTTTATGCAAATAAATTTTAATGGGGGAGGTGATGCCACAATTATTACTGCAATAATCATCCTATAATTTTCATAGGGCCTAGTGCTGAGCCTGGCAGGCAATGCAGCTACATCTCTGAAGAAGACTCATTATATTTAAGTAATAGCTGAGGCCTAAGCATTCTAGCAGGTGGTTGTAGAACAAATCAACTTTTATTGCACAAGCAAAAAGGAGAAAACTCAATTTTCCTCAGAAGCTAATAAAAATTATAATTTTTAATCAAGTCGTGGGTTTATTACTTTGTTGCTGCCTTCATAAAAATGAAAGAAAAACTAATCAAGAAGGGGGAGCGAGCGATAACAGCTGTGAGGCACAGTGTGGCTGACCAAGATGGATGCCTTAGACTGAGGTATGATATTTATTTGTTCACCAGTGCTGATCAGAAAACAAGGCTTAATTAATTTGAGTTTAACTTTCTCTCTTAACTGATGAAAGAGCAGCATAAATGGTCTACAGAGATACTGGTAGTGGACATTTGCTAATGTGATTTTTTTAGTCTTTGTGTCTCCTATAGAAATATCCCTCTTTATGTAGGGGCTAGGTTAATGTTGCAAATGTCTGAAGGGGTGTAAATGTATTTATCTAATAGACAGGTACAACATGGTCCTCTTCATGGTGGGAACAGCTGTCCTGAATTTAGCTACTGTGGGTGGATGTGGACTTCTTTTTGTTTCCTTTTTTAACATAACTTTCCAAAATCTCCATATTTCTTCATAAAAGGAATGGAAACCGCTTGATATTTGTTTTCTTAAGTGAATACAGCAGCAAGTGCATTGCATATAATCTCAACTTCCCAGCAACACAGGAATACTGAGAATGGACACAATGAGGCTGGTACATCTCCTTGCTCCTCAACAGAGTGCAGCATAGTGGTTAAAATACTGAATTAAGACTCATGAAAACTGAGTTCAAATCTCCATGTAGCCATGAAACATACTTGATTCCTTTGGGCTAATCAACCTCTCTCAGTCTGATCTAATTCATAGGGTTGTTTTGAGGATACAGTGGGGAAGAGCAGAGCCAGCTATGCTGTCCTGAAATCATTGAAGGTGATGTCTTCCATTGCAAACAAAATAAAACAAACAAAAACCCTGTGGCAAATAAGTGGAAAGGGAAATGTTAGAATCCGTCACATGAATAGGACTTATTTGTGCCCACCTCAAATTTCCAAGATGGTGGAGTGATGGCTGAATGACATAGCACATATGCTGCATCCCCCTTTTTGTCTTCTCAACTTAAGTATTGTAGTTTATTTCAGGATCTTGTAGTAGTGGATGGGAAAGAGGTTATCTCCATAAAATCCTGCAAGGATTCTGCTAGTCAAATCAGGCAGTACTGAACTGATTGAGAAAATAATCTAGGATGCCCTGAAGTAGCTTTCTGTTTCTTAGTGAGAAGTATTGTATGATGCTTGAGCCTTTTGTGGAATATAAATCACTATTTCAAGCAGAAAGGAGACAGAGAAATTGAGAAGGGGTGCTTTATATCCCTTTTCCATGATCAAACATCATAAGGATAACAGAAATAATATACATGGAAAATTCTCAGCCATGGCAATATAACATTTTAAGTTGCTTGCATCCCTTCCTTGCTACCTCCTGTTTCCTATTTACTTCCTTTGGAGATAGAGACTGGAACACGAAAATTCAAAAGATTGGCTGGGTGGCCCAATGACAAAGAGGAGGGTAAAATTCTTTTTGAGAAATCCTCCCAACAACCCTACAGGCCCTGAAGGTCCCTTCAACCTTTTTCAACCCAAGTATTGTTGTTCAAGGATCATCCAACATTCTGCACACAAATATATTTACCTGATTTCAGTCAATTAGCATGCCATTCATCAATGCAGACTAATGAAACTATTCGTGGCAATTGGCAGCCCAACAGGCTTTTATTTTAAGTGGGATATACACAGTGATATAGAGACTAATACGGATGATAAATACTCTGCAAATTGTCCCCAGGATGAGTCTTGCTGTCACCTTGTGATCTTCTTTCCTTTCCCTTGCCAGAAAAATAATCTAAGACTGCAAACAGAGGTTTCCTACCAAGGCTGTGCCTTCAGTTATCCTTTTCACTTTCAATTTGTCATGTTGTCTGTCCCAAGATAATGATTTTCACTCCAGGTTGGAACACAGCTTCCAGTTATTTTTAACACGTTCCACCCTCTCCAACCAATTTGCTTTTCCCATAGGTTTGGTAGGAACTGCAGTATTCAGGGAAGTGTGTCCTCATTAGAAGAAAGATAACATCTCAGAAGGTTTTGACAGGTGGGCTGTCTGGCTGTTTAGGAATGATTGAAGTGGCAGTAAGACTGGATTTTGAAGGTTTAAACAACCCAGTACTTAACAGGTGACATTAAGCAGAGAAAAAAGGTATCAGAACCTATAATGCTGTTGCTGAATCCATCCAGTGAAATCTACATAGGGAGAGATTATTATTCTATAGACTCATTCATTTCAGATCTTGGGGAAGTTACTCTTGTGGGTTATAGCTGCTTGCTCAGAGATCAGGAAATAAAACAGGCTAACAAACAAAGGTAATGAAGCAAACAAACAAAAACCAAGAGCAGAGGGGCAAGCCAGATGTGAGGGAAAGACCTTTACAAATAGTCGGGAAAGGAGAATCCCTTTAGGTCTGAAGAAGGCACACCCTCCTGCTGTTACCCACTGTTGGGAAGCATACATGACCTCTTGAATTGTTGTTGTTGTTGTTGCTGCTGCTGCTGCTGCTGTTGCTGTTGTTGCTGTTGTTTTAATTGGGCTGCACTGAATTGTAATACAGTGGTACCTTGTATAAAGGAATTAATTCATTCCAAATGAAATTATGTTAAGCAAATTCTCCTTTATACAAATTCCCATAGGAATGCATTGAAAACGGAGTGATCCCATTTTTATGTTGTACAGATTTTCCCCATAGGCGATTATGTTAAGCAAATTGCCCCTATCTCCAAAAAATTTTATGTTGTACAAATTTTATGTTATACAAGCTTTCTGTTATACAAGGGTTTACTGTATTTCCCAAAGAAACCCGTCATGAATTTGGTTTTGGTATACTTCTGTCAGCATCATGTAACTCCCTTTTTACCTTGGGACTGAGATATATTTCTCTGAAGAACGAGCAAACTGCTGGTGTTTAGAACTCAAATAATTTTCATTTTCTGTTTGTTCTGTTTTGTGTGTTTTTCTTTCATCCATCAAGCTCACAGCCCCACCAGTGAGACCTCAAGGAAACCAGCAATGATATAAAATAATCT
The DNA here is from genome assembly GCA_023846285.1 of Phrynocephalus versicolor. Taxonomy (NCBI): domain Eukaryota; kingdom Metazoa; phylum Chordata; class Lepidosauria; order Squamata; family Agamidae; genus Phrynocephalus; species Phrynocephalus versicolor. Next base: position 68,222,361 of record JAHTLZ010000129.1, read on the forward strand.
CTGGGGAGTTGTTCTCGACCAGGGGTGGGGCGCCATCAAGGGAGGTCTAGGCAGTCTGCATGGCCGTGAGAAAACACGTCCTTTAAAACTCAGATCTAATTTTCTGATAAACTGGCTCCAAAAATCTTGTCCCCACGGTCATCGGGCTTAAAAAAAACCCTGGTAGCACCCCCTTTAGCAGGTTCTAGCGAGCTTTCCAAGACCTACTGGAGCTCTTGGGTATTTTTTGGTCCACTTAAAAATGCACATTTTCCCCAGCATATGATCCATTTTTTTCGGTGGTTGTTTTATTGTTTTATTTTTCCTTAGCTCCCACCAGCCAGCCCTGGGGCTGGTCGGAGCTTTTTTTTAAAAAAAAAAAAATATCCCCCCCCCAGCACCTGTGGGCTTGTCAGGGCATTTTTTTACTTTTATTTTTGTTTATTTTTCCTTAGCTCCTAGCAGCTGTCCCTGGGACTGGTCAGCTACTGTGCTTTATTTTTTGCCTGCTTGAAGCAGGTTAGGGCCGTGGGGGCATAACAGAAGCAGAGCAGAATCAAAGGGACGTAGGAACTCAGAACCCACATCTTCAATCACATGATCAGGTAAGACCAAAAGCCAGAGTTTCCCGTTCCCCACATCTTCCCCCTCATGTGATAGCACCCATAATCTAACTGGAAGTTGAGTCATGGCAACTGGACTTTTTTTCTTGAGAAAAAGAAGCCTGATAAATGGCAGATAGACTGTGCCTGAGCCCCCCACCTCTGTTGATGGAGGGGTTTTCAATGTTCACATGAATGGCTTCCCTGACCCCTCTCTCAAACCACCTATCTTCTCTGTCTAATATGTGCACATCCTCATCTTTGAATGAGTGCCCTTTGTCCTTCAAGTGGAGGTGTACTGCTGATTCTGGTCCTGAGCTGTTACCCCTCCTATGTTGGGCCATCCTTCTGTTTAAAGGCTGTTTAGTTTCTCCATTATAGAGGTCTGCACATTCCTCACTGCGTTGGACTTTTTCCACTTGAAGGAGAATGGGCATTCATTCAAAGATGAGGATGTACACATATCAGGTAGATAGGTGGTTTGATCAAGATAATTGGTATCAGAAACTATCTTCATTTTTCATGGCATGGTCCTACACTGTCATTTAGTTTCTGCCCTTGTGTAAAAGGTAAAATGCTGGAGAAAGAATTGTGTCAACATTTATTCAGACATGAAACCCCATCTTCCAGTGACTTTAGGCCAATCATTATCTCTCTCATGCAGCTCCTGCTAGAACAGAATGATCAGAGGGTGGGACCTTGTGTGTCACTCCTTGGAGGAACCGTTAGAATGAACTGCAATAAAGAATTCACACCCTCCCCAGTTGCTTTTCTACCTCAGATGGAAATACACTGTATTTCGTGATTGTTGTAAGCTGCCCAGAATTCCTCTGGAAGATGGGCAGTATACAAATGTATAGATAAGTAAGGATGTATAAATAAGTAAATAATGAAATAAATATGTAGGGAACTATACTTGTTCCCAACAGGTGAAAATGCAGCTAGGAAATGAATTGGAGAAGTCAAATCATAGTAGTAAGCCTGAGCACTTCATTCATTGTCATTCCTCTATCCAGATGTACAGCCTGCTGAAGCTGCTTGGCGTGAAAAGTATAGAGAACATTTAACACCCAGCAAAGTTCAGTTGGCCCAAAGGATAGCACTTTTGCCCTGTTTCCTGCCAGACATTAACGAGTCTGTTAGCATTAAATCTTAATATGCCTTGGATGCACACAAGTCTTTCAATTGGTCTTTGTTCAAATGAGAGTGCCATCATCAGTGTCTACAACTCTAGTAACCCTTGGCCTTTCTCAGCTTCCTGTAATTCTTCAGTATCCATTCTGAATTTTTTTTCAATCTGCTTAAAAAGCCATTAGGCTAGTATCTACAGGAAGAATCTACAAGTGCATGGACTCCTTGCAGTCTGGTAAATGCAATTTAGATGCCTTATCACATGGCCCCACCAATGCGAACAATCTCTTCCAGGTGGATTGGTCCTTCCGTGTTTTTCAAGGTTCCATTTTTGCAGCTGAATTTTTTTGCTTCTCATAGATCAGTGTCTATAAGAGGAAAGTACTCCTTATTGTTTAGCACCTAGAAATGAAACTATTTTTTGCTTGCCTTGAGGTTTGCTATGTCAGCACTGTTGTAGTTTGTGAGATTTCAGTACTAGAGCTTGAACAGGGGGAGGCGGGGCATTCCTGGTAATGTGACAGGAGCAACCCCATATGATATAACGGAGTGGATCCTGATTGTGTCACAGAGGCAGGGCAGACAGATTTGGGGCAGAAGCAAAGCTTGTCACACGTAGAGTCCTTTGTGCTAAGCTACTGAGCTCTGGTACCAGTTGAAAAAGATGGTAGTTGAGCAGCTAGTCTTTCAAGCACCCTTGCAAACAAAAATCTTACCCTTTCCTCCTGTAGTGCAGTTTACCCTGAATTTTGCCTGCATGCTGGGAGATCCTCAGAATCACAATTCCTTGTGCTATTACTATATTAGTCAAACTTTAGTGTTTCTCCAAGCATACAAATTCTAGAGCTGTGGAATTTTCCATTATGGTCCATTCTCTTATGGAGATACTTAGTGAGTGTTGGAAAAGAGCTGGCTCTCTTACACCCATCTCCTTTTGCAGCATCTCTTGGGCACTTTTTGACTCATTAGAACCACTGAACCCATTGCCAAGACATCAGCCCCTGATCATAAGGTCAGCAGAGGCAGTGGGTGGCAGAAATGAGATTTCTTCACAAATGTGGCAGCTGTGGATGGATGTTACTCAGATTTCCAGATAGATGACTGTGCTGGAGCATATGCTATTCCATAGAACTGATATTATTACATTTTGTAGCATTTAATGTTTTTGGTTTCTCCTCTGAGCCTTGAAATGCAGTAAGGGGGAAAAAAATCTAAATGGTAGTAATCGCAATGCACATTTTCACTTCACTTATTTCTGAGCACAAGAATGGATGATCTAATTAAGAAGTCTTCTTTCGTGCTACTTTAAAAGCAGGAGAAAATGCCACAGAAAATAAATGACTCATGGATTTCTCACCAGTAAATAATTTCATCATAATTTCCCCCACTGCTGAATAGGAATCTGATTATCAGTGAGGAAATCAGGAAATGCCACTGATATTTACACAAAACATTTGTATATCTCATTTTAATGTTATTCTGTGCTATTCCTATACTTCACAAGGAAGCATATTAAAGAGCTTGACAGATTTCGTTAGTGCATCCAAAGTTAATTTTGCTGAGTGAAAGCCCATTAGCTGGCAATTCTGTGGGTCTTCAGGAACAGGTCTTAGAGGCCCTTGGATTTGATGGGATCTCTTCCTCTAAGGGTGGAGAAAAGGGTCTGCTTTTGGAAAACAAAGAGCCTTTTCACACGGCCCCTAAGGTCCACTGGCCACTTAAATTCGGACCAGAGATCTTAGGGGCTTGTCGCTCTTCCTGTGTCCCCACCCCTCCGCACTTCCTTGCTCCTGTCTGCGTGAGGGGAGGGAGAAAAAAAAGGAAGAAAATAACGTGGCTCACCTCCGTTCTGCCTCTCGCTCTTGCCGCAGCAACATTCCAGTCTCTTAAGTAGCTCTTAAAGGGGCGGGAGACAAAACAACAACAAACAGAAGCGAGGAGAGCCCCGCACTCACTATCGTTACACCACATCAAGGAATTTTCACCTCCAGAGAGCAGGTACTTGAAAGGTGCGCTGGGACGCACTAAAGTGGGCGTGGTCGCACTTAATTTCCTGTAAACTCCGGAGCTGGTGGGGAAATATTTTTAAGCTCCGGAGCTGGGAGCCATTTGCTCCGGAGTTTAGGGGTCGTGTATAAACGCCCAAAGTGGTATGGAAACTTCAGCAGCCTCATCTCTCCAGTATGAACCTGATGTTGCAGATAGTTCAACACCAACAACTGAACTCTATTATGTCCCAGAGTTGTGATGGAGGAAGATCTTTCTCCGTTTGCTAATCATACTTGCAAAATAAAAACAATAATAATAAAAAGAGGGAGGAGAACTCTTCTCTTCTCTTCCCTTTGGCCAGCCACCATAAACTGTGGCAGGCTTTATATTTTGCAGAGGAGATTGGATTTTTGAGTTTCCCCAAACCAATGGCAAAGGTACAGTGCAGCCAGGGCTTGTAGGGTCCAAGCCCTAGAACTTTTTGTATAGCAGGGACTGTGATATCATCTCTCAATAGCCCTTGGACCTTAACTGAAATCTTCACAGTATCTAGGAGGCTACAAATATCCCAGAAATGGTATATTGTTTTGTTGTGATGCCATGTATTTGGCTTGACCTTGAATGGGTGGGTAATTGAGAGCTTGATGAAAGATGTTCCTCATTCGTTGGGATGGGCCAATTCAGCTGTCTGCAGTTTTAGACTCTCTTTGTCAGATGGGAGCTGGTTAAGAGAAGTGTCATGATGAACACCCAATCTCCCAGTTCCACTTTGTGCAAGAAAAGTGTAGGAACATGATATGCACTTCTAGGTACAGCATTGGATGACAGTGTGCCTCTTGCATCAGTCTCTTTCAACAAGGGTGTATAAGGAGAGTCGTAGCATCTAGACAATTTGTTCTAGTATTGCAGGCTAGTGTGTGGGGTGGTGGTGGTTATTTTGTAGATTTGTTTATAAAAAGCACTGGAAGCACCAATAAAAATCAATTATAAGAATGCAAAAAAGAACAGAATTGTGTTTATAAAACCACACATTTAAAATTTTGTTTACCTATGAAGGCAATTTAAAAGAATGTGCACTATGATGAGCATTTAAGATTTGTAGAATCTCTGTTTAAATATTCATTTCATCTCTACACTGCATTTTTGCAGCTTAGCCTTTTGGGAGAATGTAGATAACACAGTTTCCTGTGACCTGTGCATAGTTTTACAGACTTGTCTGGTTAAGAAAGACAGCTATGCCAGGAACCCCCTTAGAAATAAACTCCCTACTACCATCTGGCTTTCCCTTTGTTTCCCAACTTGAGCAAAAGTTTCCACTAAATGTACACAGTTATACTTTTTGAGCCATTGGATGTTGATGCCAACATCTCAGCAATTCACACCAGCTGTAACCAATGGAATCTCTCCTTCCCTAATAATGACACATGCACAATTGACATATCCTCTGGCTGTGCAAAATAGCCTTAAACACACAGTCATAGGGATTTTAATTGTTGATTCAATTTAGCTGTGCTTCTTTCTGGTTGGGGATCCCCCATGAGTTGAAACAGCTGTCGGCTGATTTAGTCAACCCATCTGCTGTCAATGAAAAGAAATATATTCCAGTGAAGTTGCTCTGAGCATTGCATGGCTATAACCTGGCCACTACTGAATCATGTTTAAGCCAATAATCCCTTATCAGATTCCTCTGGCTCCTCAACTTCCATGTATTATGGATGAAATCTATAGAGTGATACTGCCTTGAGACAATCTCTGTGTAAGAAAGGAAAGTACATTGTTCTTAAGGGTTGCATTAGATTTTATTCTGCCATGGTTTTCTGTATAGGGAAAAGGGAAGTCCCATTCAGAGGCTCTGGACCTGTGGAATATTTGTCTTTTAAGATTACAGCCCTGTAACCTCTTGCCATCTTGAACTCATTGGTATTCAGTTTTTTTTAAAAAAAATCTCGGTATTCAGTTAAAAAAAAAAAAACCAATGGGAGATGGAAAATATTACATTTTGGACTGTTGCTCCAAGAATATGTGAGCCAAAATGGACGTTATTTGGAATGAAAGCCAGTTTAACTCCTTTCCTTTCTTTCTGACAATGGGTACTTTTGAATGAGGAGGATGGGAATCCAGAAGTAGACGGTCAAAGGATGAATAGCATTTTGCTGATCCTATCCAGTCTTTCCTCCTTTTTACTGTGTTCATTTTGTTTTAATTTATTTTATCTTAGAGAAAGAACACAAAACGGTCAAATTGTTAAACAGCAGAAAATTATGACATCAAAAGAATGAAATGAATAGTGAAGTATAAAACAGATATTTTTAAAAAGAAAACAACTGTAGGGCAATTAGATTAATTATACTACCTGTTTATACTTGAATAGGTGTCTAAAGAATAGCAAGATACACAATCAGGGATTACCATATTCAGTACAAATAAAATGCAGGCTCCGTGGCTGGATATCGGCCCGAGGAGCCCCCTTGCCCTCTCGCGTGAGTGCGAGAAGAGCCGGACACGATTAGCATCCTGGATGGGAGGGGGAGGAGCGCCCTATATAGGGCGGTTCCTCCCTCCCTCGGCAGCCCATTCTGCAGCAGCGTTCCTCACCTGCCCACCACTTGCGGACTAGTGTGAGTGTAACTGGCTGCCTTCGGGGGGCGGATAGGAATTTTTGACCCGCACTCTTGATTGGCCTTGGAGAGCGGGGCTTTTTCGCCTATCCCACACTGGTGCCTGGGCAACTTAGGGCTTCCCCTTGTTTGGTCACACTGGCAGCAGAAGCAGAGAAAGGGCAGCTGTTGAATATTAAATAAAACATATGTCCCCAAGTATTCAGCCATGACACTGCGGATCAGGAGTTCACAGGATCGTGGGGGATGCAAGGGGATGCCTCCCTGGGTCGGTTTAAACATCTGGCACCCATAAGGGCCCAGGGAGGGGGTGCCATGTACCGACCCGGAGGGTGCCGTCAGCTGACCACACCACCTGGGGGTACTCACTCGCCCATCGCTGCCAGGTTGGAGGGGTCCCGGGAGACCCCGGGGTTCCAGCCCTTGCAATGCTGAATGCTAGCTCCCTCCTGTTGTTGTTTGTTTAAATAAAGTTATGCTTAATAAAGTGTGGCCCAGTTTAAACCCCAATTGAAGGACTCATCTCTTCATTTCGGGTGGGAGAGCAATTGCACTTCAAGGAGGTCAGAGTTTCTATTAAATCATTGGACAGTCTTTGATGTTGGTGGTGATGAAGTTCACATAGCTTATCTGCAGAAGCTGGAAGAAATTTTGGGTAAGTACTTTTGAGTGACTCCTCTCATCTTGGCAGTAAGGTCAAGAGCATTGCTATTGTTACTTTATAGATGCCACTTCATTACTTCTAGCAGCAGGTCCTGCTGAGTTCAGTGTTGTAACTCCTATCATTTTTGTGCAGGAATACTGTACTCTGTGAGATTAACACACAAGTTCCAATGACATTTGGTGGCTAGAGTCTAGCAGACAGGCAATCATTTTAATTTTGATGCAGAACTGTGGCTATAGTCTTGTGCACAGGTAAGATAAAGTCCTCTGGTAAAAGATCTGAAGGGAGATACAAAGTATAAACATGCTGTTGTTCTAATAAGTTGAGTTGAGTAGTTGCATTGAAATTCAGTGTTGTGGTCAAAAATCCTGATATTGTGATTGGTCCAAGGACATCAAGTGAGCTAACTGATGCCAAATTAAAATTGGCAGAAAAACAAAGCATTTATTATTGTTGTTGTTGTTGTTGTTGTTGTTGATGATGATGATGATGATGATGATGATGATGATGATGATAATAATAATAATAATAATAATAATAATAATAATAATAATAATAAT
>JAHTLZ010000129.1:68229913-68243437 GCA_023846285.1 Phrynocephalus versicolor
ATAATAATAATAATAATAATAATAATAATAATAATAATAATAATAATCCCACAGCAGACAAGATAACTATGCTGGATTTTGTATTATAAATCACTAGTCGAACGCTTCCCAAGCGTTTAGGACTACGTGATGGAAAGGCGAATTATGCGAGCAGATTCCAGTAAGGTTGCTTTTTGCAGCTGACTGATGGTGACTTTGTCAACTCCAATTTCTTCTAAATACTTGCTTAGCTCTTTAGGCACCGCACCCAGCATGCTGATTACCACTGGAAACACCTGTGCTGGTTTATGCCAGAGTCCTTGAAGTTCAGTTTTCAATCCTGATATCGAGTAATTTTTTCAAGTTGTTTCTCGGTGACTCTACTATCACCTGGTATAGCAGTATCAATGATCCACACTTTTTTCTTCTCCACAATCACTATCCAGGGTATTATGCTCAAAAAGCATTGAGATAATACAGGGCATGAGTAAAGTGGATAGAGGGATGCTCTTCTCTCACACACAAAATACCAGAACTAGGGGACATCCACTCAAATGGAAGGTTGGGAGAATGAGAACAGACTTTTTTTTTTACCCAGCGTGTTGTTAGTCTGTGGAATTCCCTGCCATAGGATGTGGTGATGGCATCTGGCCCGGATGCCTTCCTGGAGGAAAAGTCCATCACAGGTTACAAACCATGATGGGGATGTGTAAAACAGGTTACTTCAAAGGGCAGATGCAGGGGAGTGGTATCAGGAGACAGATATCTAGTTGTCTTGTGCACTCCCAGACACATTTGGTGGGCCCACTGTGAGATACAGGAAGCTGGACTAGATGGGCCTTTGGCCTGATCCACCATGGCTCTTCTTAAGTTCTTATGTAGAGGTGGGCACGTAACAGAAAACCAGTGGTTCGGTTCGTTCTGTTTCAAGGTCCCCTCAGTTTGTTTCGTTTTATTTCATATGAATTTTTAAAACAAAAAATCGTACAAACTGAACTAAAACAAACTGATTTGGCTTACCTGGACCACCGCTGATGCCACCAGGGAACCACTGCCACCGCCACCACCAGGGGACCGCTGCCACTGCCACTGCTGCCAACCACCAGCTGGCCCACGGGTCACAGGGACTTCATTCATTCATTCATTCATTCATTCATTTACTTATTAAGCCCCTGGTGTGGGTCTTTTTTTCCTCCTGGCCTGCTGCCAGAGTCCCAGGTGACAAGGTAAGAGACGGGGGGAACAAAAATGGAATGAAATGAAACAGAAATTTCCATTTCGTTTTGTTTCATTTTCCTTTCATGCATTGGTTCGTTATTCATTTTGTTAGCTAACAAAACAAATAATAACAAAATGTTTTGTGCCCATCTCTATTCTTATGTTCTTATGTACCTGTGCTTCTGAAATTATCACTAGAACATTGCACAGAGCAGTCCACATGCCAATGAGGACACAGTTTGGAAGTTACTTTATGAGCTATTGCAACATCATTTTTCTACACTTCCAGACATGGGGATAAATACCAGATCTACTGAGGATGTGGCAGATTTGTGACTGTTTATGGAACAACTTGCTGTAGTAGGTTATGATTTTTAGCCGGAAGGTTCCAGTTTTCAAATGCTATGAAAAAGACACCTTTAGTCTGATTCCCATGAACCTTTTGCAGAGATAAATTGAACATTCGGGATAAAGTGTTTCCTGGTCCCCACTAGCGTTATGATCTCAAAGTTGTGAAGTTTAAAGTTATCAAATTGCACAGAGCAAACTGCACCCAACTATGTGAAACCAGGCAAGCAGGAACCCAGTCAGTGTCCAATCAGTAATCAGATGCTTGGATTTATTTTGCCTCTGGAAAGGAACAGCAAATATGCTTCCAAATGAAATTACAAGGGTGTACCAATTTAGCTAGACATTGGAGGATGCTTTCCTGGTGAACATTTACAGTCCTTCAGGAAGGGGTTTTCAAATACATTTTGGCTTCTCTTTGATGAAGACATCCCCAAATGAAAAACAAGACACATAAATATTTAAAAAGCAATAATAGGAAAGGAGGAAAGTGCATCATTATTGCCAGGGGAAAAGTAAAAGAGTCAGAACTCTTTTGCTGGGAAGTCAGGAGCATGCTACTGGTGGAATTCCAGAACACTTTTTGCTTTGCTTTGTTCAGAATGTCCAGATTTAAAACTTGGCACATGCATTTTCCCCCAAACCTCACAGATATAGGAGGCATTCAACACAGACCTGTAAGCATTTTTTGGGGGTGGAGGGGGAGATCTATGCCAGATTATCTAAAGATTTACTACAGCCAACACTGTAGCAAATTGCTCTAGAGTCAGCCCATTGAATCAATAGGGAGTTAGTAAAATGTAAAATGCAAGTAGATTTAGCTCCTCCGTGTTTCCACTTATTTACATGTGCTGAATCTAGGTATGGATTACTATGCTAAAGTACCAGTAAGTTGCAGTTACTGTAGGCCCATCTGAAACTACGGAACATACAGAGCACTTGGAATCACCCAGTGCCCATTGATTCAATGGGCCAACTCTAGAGCAAAGATTTTGGCCACTGTATGTCCATGTCCAAGTGGAAATAATAAAGCTGTCTAGCTATCTAGAGGACAAACAGATTTTAACACCTACCTTGTATTTTTTTTAAAAAAATCACTGTATATGGTTGCTGTGGTGCCAGATGGGAATTTTTGGCTTGCTCCTTGGATTGGCTTTTGTAGGAGCAGGTGTCTTTCAACCCATCCCATTCTTAATCGATTTAGCTTTGTGCAAGGTGGTGAATGGTTGTAGGGTGTGTGTGTGCGTGTGTTTGTTTTTTTGGGTTGGTGGTGGTCACACTGGCAGGTAGTGTTGGTAAACATGAGTTGAATGGTGAATACAAGTGGCATCCTATGGGGGTGAAAACTGCCCCATCTCCCAGCATTGAAGGCCTGGGGATTTGGCACTTGGGGGTGGGAAGAGAAGGCAGATTCCCAAAGGACAAGAACCACCTACAGCCGTGAACTTTAGGTGGTTGCCATTGTAAGAGTTATTATGCAAAATCACCTTTAAGGTCTAGTTCTGAGGCAAGGACAGACTTGGACACAGATCATGCTTCTACCCTACTTTAGGCCCTCTTCAGAAATGTTGAGTTAATCAGTTTAATAAAGTGTTGCCCATGTTTCAACCCACATCTTGTATCTTGCGATGTTATTCCAAGCTGGTTGGCCAAAGGCAGTCAGTTGGCCAAAAGCAAGAAAGGCTTCCAGAGCATACCTGTTAAGTGTCCCATATTTGCTGGGAAATCCCATTTTTACCCGTATTTCCCACTCTTTTCCCAGATATATCATTTTTCCAGAAATGCCTCAGATAAGATTATATAATTTTTTAAAAATCCTCTGAATGGCATGGGCACCACCATGTTGGGGACAGCTATTGGACATGCTTGAAGCATTGAGCATGCTCAATAGGTGGTAGGGGTGGGGATACTGTGACTATGATCTCTTATTTTAAAATCCAGAACTTGACATGTATGTGCCAGAACACAGCCAAATAGCCCGAAAAACTCACAACAGCTGGCAGTTAAATCCCACCCTGAATAGAGGCCTGCAATCTCATTCTCATTCTTAGAGGTGCTGACTCCATTTTTAAACTAAGTTTAAACAGAAGAGCCTGAATTCAACACTTGCCAAAGCTCTGAAATGCCTGCTATTCTACACATTTTAAAGCCTAGCCAGTCTGATATTCTATCCATCTTTCAAAAATATCATGTACCATTTTTTCAGATTTTGCCTTTGCTTTTTTATAGAATCATAGACTCATTGAGTTGGAAAAGATCTCGAGGGCCATCCAGTCCAACCCCCTGCCATGCAGGAACCGCCATCACAGTATTTCCGACAGATGGCCATCCAGCCTCTGCTTAAAATCCTCCCAAGAAGGAGACTCCACCACCCTCCATGGCAGCTTATTCCACTGCTGAAATAGTGAGTTTTGCATAACTCAGGCAGCAATCCACATGGTAAGCATTTTATATTTTGCCTCTAGTGAAGGACTAATAAACACACAGTATCTACTGGCTATAATGGCTAACATCCATAATATATATGGGACTTGTCACCTAGAAAAGCAACTTTTATAAGTTATGCATTAAATTGTGTGATCAGAGTCAGAAGACACAGAAAGAGAAATGAATGGCAGAAATCATCTTTTCCTTTTTATCTGTCATTTCACAACTCCAGAATATGGCCACTTATGTAGCATTATGGAACATAAGAATAAGCTTAACTGTGCCCTCTCTAAAGATTGTTGGGATTAGATATGTTAAATATCACAGAGGCACATCCTTCCCTCTTTCATAGCAATAGTGATAGCCTTTAAGCATTCCCTTCAGCATGAAGGAGATCTAGCACTCTTCATGGGTTAAGAGGTTCAGTCGCATTAAGTCTAAAGTTCATAAAGCTAAATACTGAAGCTTTCCTGTTAAAGTGGGACAGGTAGCAGAAGTATATATCAGAAAACGGCTCTCAGAGCTCTGCCTATGTGGTGTCACGGTAATTCAAAATATCTTCAAAATAGGGTTCACCTGTTGTTCTTCCTCAGGAACAGAATGTCTAGATTGTTTCTACATTAGCACTATTTTAGCTTGACATATAGGCGTCTTTCACGCTGAATGTGACAATATTTGCCCCTCCATACTTTTACCTATGACATTTTTAAAGACTGCTAATAAACTAATTACCTGAGCGTGGTGGCTCAGCAGACTAAGGCACTGAAACAGTCAGCTGCAAAGTCGGCAGCTCAGTGGTTCGAATCCCAGGTGCCACACAGCAGAGTGAGCTCTCTCTGTTAACCCCAGTTCCTGCCAACCTAGCAGGTCAAAAACATGTAAAATGCTAGTAGATAAATAGGTACCGCCAGAAAAAGGCCACAGACTTGCACAACTCTGGTTCTTCAGCTTGAATACGGAGATGAGCACCGCCCCTAGAGACTGACATGACTAACACACATGTGCACGGAGGGACTTTACCTTTTTACCTTTAATAAACTAATTAGTGTATTATGTCAAATCTGACTGTAAAATTGCCAGGTGTTGTCTGGTCTATTTGACACTATGATTCCATTTCTTTTCTTTTCTTTTTTTAAAATATTACCTGAAGGCATTTTAAAATGAACAATAGCTTGTCTCATGTCCTTGGAGAGATGTTTCTTTTGTATACAGATTAGCTTTTAAATAAGTGGCTCCTTACTAGATAAAAGCCAGGACACAGTGGTGATTACAAACAAAACATTGCTGAGAGCACTTGTTGCTAAGAGACGGGAGAGCAAAGGTGCCTGTGCCTAAGGAGCAATTGTTCCAGAGACTCAAGTTACCATGTTAAGAAATTGAATTTTCCCTCCCTCAAGACTTCTTTGTTATCCTGATATATTTTACCTTTTGGACTATATATATTTATTATTCTCAGTGTCCTTTCAGACCACCCAGATCTGGAACAAGAGGAACCCGGGAAAGGATGAGGAAAACTGCAAGGGAAAATCACAGTCACACTGTAACCTTGTTTGGATGTTCTGTGCTGCTTTCACCAATAAATCAAGCACTGAAATCTCTGCTTATGCCTTATTTATTATCAAGGGCAAGAATGTATATAGCATGCTTAATGTGTGGTCTTGATTTGACTAAGGAATAAAGTTATTTGGTGCATAAACACATAAGGAAGTCTTTTCTTTCTTTTGAAAAAGGAGTTAAGGATGTCAACGGCAATGAGGGAGGACTACAATGTTTAATTCCTTATAAAGACACAAGGTAGATAGGTGGATTCTTGTAATTTGAATGCTAGTTAACCAAGATATAGCCTCATATAACCTTAATTCTTCATTGTGGGAGGATCTCTGTCCTTGCAGAGAGCATCCAAAATACACATGATTCTTCTTTACATAGGACAGGTACATGGCAGTTTTGTTTCTTTCACAGTTCTTCTTTAATGTAATCTCTCACTGTTGTTTGTATGTCAAATAACCTGAGAAATTGAGCTTTCTGTAGCATTACAAGTGCTGTTAGCAGCCAATCAGAAAATTTAAAGGGAAAAGGAATTTTTGAACTGTAAATGGACTTTGTGAGAAGTGCTTTTTGTTTCAGCCATTCCTTGTGGGATTACTAAATCCTGAGCTCCTGGTGCCCTCCATCTTGGATTATTGTCTGGCATCACGCCTGCCTGCTGTGCCTCCTTTGGATGGAGAGGGTGGAGATTTTGGGCCCTTTTTTTGCTTTTTTGTTTGTTTGCTTCTTTTCTGTGGGGATATGAGGACCAGTGGGTGATACAGGCTTTAAGACTGTAACACTATAGCAGGTGAATGTGGGTGATGGTGGTTGGTTAGGCACAGCTTTGGGAATTTTTCTCTTGCTGCTGGTGTTGTCATGTCGTGTTATTATTGGTGGCTTAAGTGAGTGGCTGTCTCTGTGTGTCATGCTGCCATTGCCTCAGTAGCTTGCTGTTTCCTTGCCTTTATATTTTTGCACCCAGAGGGTCCGTTGTACTGAGTGGAAACTGCCAGGTGTCTGGAAATTGGAGAGGGGGATAAATCTTTTCAATGGAGAGGAGCTGAATAGCACTGGTAAGAGGATGTTGCTGTCACTTCTTCCAAGGGAGCAGAGAGATACCCATATTGTTTTTAAATCAATATTACAGACAATAATTACCTTAAGGGGACAGGGGGAGCAAAACAATGAACTCAAACTTCTTGTCCCTTGTACATTTCCCCAAGCAATACTGAACTCATATTGTTCTTTTCTCCTTCCTTGTGTGCTGCTTACTGCTTTTGAATTGGATGGATTCTCCTTTGCCTTGCTGGTCTTATAAAGTGGATTTAAAGGTATTTTAGGGTTTCTGGAATTCTGGACAGCATGAAATTTGGAAACACAAAAATAACCCATAAGTGGCTTTCTCTTTCATGTAAAGCAAAAGGACAGGTACACGCATGACACGGGAACAAAAGTGGAACCCTTTGAAAGAGCTCAAAACAAAAGAAATATGAAAAAAATCATCATGTGTATCATCACTGTTCTTGACTTGCATTCTGAAATGGTACAACCATTCTACCATTTCTGCCACCTCATTCTACAGATACGTAGGTCAAGCTCTAGATGTTTGTTCTGGCCTCTCCCACTCCAGTTTATGGCTTTCGACATATTGTCCCGGAGAGAATACAGCCTTCCTCTTCAGCAATCTCTCTCCCATGTTCCTTAGAGGCTTGTAAAGGGTAATCTAAGTGAAGCATTTTAAAAACTGAACAGCTAGTGTACTGTATTGTACTGTTCCTGGGGTGCTACAGAGAAGGAAACGGAAGACAAAGAAAACGAGAGACAGTAAAATGGCTTCCCACCCACATCCCAGCTGCCAGACATCTGAACGTTGGAGTGGGGGAACAATCTTTTCAACGGAGAGGGGCTGAATAGCACTGTCAACAGGACGCTTCTGTCACTTCTCCCAAGGAAGCAGAGAGTGATCCATATTGTTTTAAAATCAATATTGGAGACAAGAACTACCTTAAAGGGGCAAGGGGAAGCAAAAAATGAAACCAAACATTGTGTTCCTTGTACAGTGTGTGCATGTGCTTGCTTTATTATGACTTATCATGTCTAGAACTGTTTCTATAATATGGTTCTGCAGCAACCTTGTCAGGTGTGTGTGTGTTGTGTCGTTATGTGTAGACAATGAGATTTCTTTATGAGAGCTCCTGGAGCCTCAGAGTCAAGCAGAAGGTTTTCTAGCACTAAGAATAAACAAATCTGACAAACATGAAAAGCTTCCAGATTTTAAAGTGACATTTCATGACCTTTAATCCCATTTGATTTATTCATAGTTAAATTTGAATAGCCTTGCACTATCTGCTTACTCATATAAATGTATTCTAACCCATTTATACTGTATCAATTCACAATTTCAAAATATTCTGTACTCTTTTAAAAATATTCAAATATACTTTCCATCTCTCACATGATTAACAGGCAAAGAATCACTCTTATCCCAGATAACAATGTATTTGTAGACTCTGGGCACATCCTCTGATTTTCTTCAAGTATTTTCATACTGGAATTCTTTTTGCAGTATAAACATTCTGTATTTTGTTTGTTTATTGTTTATTATCATTGTTTCTCTTTGTTTTTGCTTCAGTGTTTTTACATAGATACTAGCACTGTCATTAATAGATCTATAGGTATGCTTAAGGTCATAATATGGTATACACCATCTGCCTCATGCTTTAACGGTATTTAGAAATTTCTGAAATAGAACCTAAGTACAATATTGGTGAGAAAAACCTTGACCCACATCACTGGCACCTATCAGGTTGTAATTAAAGTTAAGTGCCATGGTGCATATTGTTTAAGATAGCTCCCTGTCAGAAAAATGTAAGATAAAATCTTCATTCATAAGCCAGGCAATGTTTCCTATTTCTTTGGCTGTTTGCCAATTTGATATTTAATCCTTAAAATTAACAATAGCTGTGTAATGAAATATTTCACATATGCATTGCCCTGAGCATATGCTTTGAGTTCTGAGTTTTTATCTAGGCAAATGTTTCTCAGTGAAAACACTAGAGACTGGCACATTTTTTTTTAAAAAAAGATAATTTATAATTTATCAAGGGTGACAAATTATGAATCACAAATTTGGGTTTTTTTCTGATGAATCAATGAATTGATTAATTTTAAATTTAAACCCCTATAAAATGCTCCCTATGCAGTTAGAGAAACCAAAATAGCAGAGTAACTTCCCCTGACTCTTCTCTGCATGCCCTTCAAATTTGGTCAAGTGTGGCTTTCAGACATCCACATTATAGACCCATAAAGAGGGCCACCAAGGAAAGTTTTCCCAGACACATAGAGAACCAAAATGACAGTGATGCATCTCTCAGCCTACCTCCACAATCCCTTCAAATTTGGTGTACATTGAGTTTTGAATGTTCAAGTTATATACCTGCAAAGTGGGTCCCCCACAGCATGGACATTTGCGTTCACTTTAATGCATTCTTCCTAATGTGTACAGTATATTTGCTTACACATTTAATATCTGCACACATTTTATCACCACTGACTAAAGAGAGTTTTTTTTTTCAATTTCAGTGCATTTTAACCATGTACATTTTTAAAAATATGAATTGCTTTGCATGTACTTTGTGCCTCACAAGCCTAGCAAGTGTACTAATTCATAGCCTGACAAGTGTGCTAATTTATAGGCTTCTTCTTATAAAGAATATTTAGGAAATAACAAAAATGATAAATTGACATGTACTTTAAAGATTAAAAAAGGAGAGTTAAAAGGGATATTTTAATGAGATTTGGGGTAGATTTATTGAATATATGCTTGTAAGAGATAATGGTAAAGCTTCCACACAACAATTCTGTTCTGGAGAGGAGGATAATGAATGAAAATAAGAAGAATGGTCCTGCTGGTGAAGGGGTGCACTGTTGTTGATGTTTTGTTTTCTTTGTAAATTGTATTTTGTATTTTTTGTATTTTGTATAAATAAATAAAACATATAAAAAGGAAATAACAAAAAGGGGCTAACAGATTAAGCCAGTGGTAAGCCTGAGAAAGTAGACTTTGATCCATGAAAGCCCACACAGAAATCAAGAATGCTTGGCCTAATAAAAGATATAAATGGCAAAGCAACGTGCTTGTGCAACTGATAGTGAAATGTAATCTTTCCAGGGACAAAAAAGCAGCATTTCAGTGCTGTTTCTTTCAAATAACAGGCAGGGGAAGTTTCTGCAAAGCCCAGTGGAATTCCACTGGGAGTATTCCAAAGCAAATTTCCATTTGAAGCTTAATGAACACTACTTGATTTCCTTGTTATTTTTCTCCCCAAGCTTTTTCCATGTTTACTTCTTTCAAGTGTGATGATGAGTGCATTAGGAAAAAGGGATTTATTTTCAAGAAATACAGCAAAAAAGGGAGTCTAATATTCTTGAAGTGGGAGTGTTGGAGTTCCCTACATGTGTATGTTCATCTTAAAAATCAATAAAGTACAAACACAGCTAATTACCACAAGATATTCTGCAAAATCTTAAATCAGATTACATTTTGCTTAAGCATCAAATGGAAACTTTAATGTCTGCCAAAATCAATATGTTACCCACGGGGTCCAGAGAAATTTCACTTACATGCTTCATCATACATTATAATGAAGGTGTCTAATAACATTAGCATCGTCTTGGAATACATTTTCTGTATAATTTGCTTCCCTCTCCTGCACCACGTAGATCCAGACATAATTAGACCATAAAATAATGTGTAGCTTTCCCCCCCATTCCTTGTTTTCCATCCTTATGCAATGATGAACATCTGTCTAAAATATCTTAATGCTTTAAATGAATCCTCACAAAGGAAATATGTTTGTTTGTTTGTTTGTTTGTTTGTTTGTTTGTTTGTTTGTTTGTTTGTTCCAGTTAGGATTTTTTGCAAACACTTCAAACCAACACACTAAGGCAGAGACTCATCCACCCCAAAGACCAGCCACCAAAGCACAAGAGGAGCAATATAGTATATGCAGTCCAATGCAGTGAGCAGTGTGCAGAGTAGACATGGGCACGACTTGGCGAAATTCTCGTTTCCGTTTCTGTTCCTCGTTTCTGTTACGTAACGGAAATGGTAACAACAATTACTCCGCCAGAACTCGAACTTGAACCGATAAAAGAAAAATTGGGTCTGATTTGCCGTTGTCATTCCTGGCATCACAGCGATCACGCAATGCCAAGTGGCACAGAAAAAAGTTTTAAAAATAAAAAAACCCGATTCCCGGTCAAAAAAGCAGGCGAAAATATGCCTGCCTGAGTGAGTGCACCTGCCAGAGGGATGGTTTCTGGGGGGGGGAGTCCCTGGCCTCCCCCCTCTCCTGTCCTGGGCTGCTCTGGTGGGGGGGATCCTCGTCATCTCGCCAACTCGCCAAGCGGCAGCACAGGAAAAAAGTTTTAAAAATAAAAAAAACCTGATTCCCGGCCAAAAAAGCATGCAAAAATATGCCTGTCTGAGGGCACCTACCAGAGGGGTGGTTTCTGGGGTGGCGGGTCCCCGGCCTCCCCCCCTCCTGTCCCGGGCTGCTCTGGTACCAGGCTGGGGGGCATCCTCATCGTCTCCATTTGCCATGCGGTGCGGGGGGATCCAAAATGGCGACCACAATATTTTTTTTGAAATCGTGGTCCAAAAACCCACCAAAGCACCACAGAAACATGCGAAAATTAGCTATTTTAAATGCTTGAATTTTTACAGTAGCAGCAGTGGGTTTTTCTTGCAATAAAACGTCTCCGTTGATTTTATTTTATTTTATTTTATTTTTATTTTTTTACACCTGTGCACGCGCAATGATGGGCTGGCCATGGGATGGGACCATGCAAATTTTTGGAGCCATTCCACCAATCACATGGCCAGGTTTTGCTGAGACTTCTGGATGTGCCAGAGAGGGCATAAAAAGCCCACAAAGCCTAAGCCTAAACCTAACCCTAACCCATACGCCAGTACACTGTGTTCTTAGTGGGCCAGAGGCACCCAGAGGTGCAGCCCACTAACCCACCCTAACCTTAATCATTACCCTAGCCCTTACCCCCTAACCCCATGCTCTGGGAACTGGAAGTCAAGTCGCGTTAAATCGCGGTGGTAACGACAAATGACAAACGGCACGATGAAACGACAAATTTTTGAAAAATTTCGCGACAAACGGAAATGACCCGAAACGGACCCGTCCCGACAAACGACGACTCGAAAAATAATTTTTTCTGGTCATGCCCATCTCTAGTGCAGAGCTCTACATTGGAGAAATTAAATAGCCACTAAACAGGAGGATGGCCCAACACAGGAGGGGCAACAGCTCAGGACCAGAATCAGCAGTGTACCTTTATCTGAAGAACAAAGGACACCCATTCAAAGATAAAGATGTATACATGTTAGAGAAAGTAGGTGGTTCAAGAGAGAAGTCAGGAAGCCATTCAGGTGTGATAGAAAAATCTCTCAACAGAGATGGGGGATTTACTCACAGTCTGTTTCCCATTTATCATGCTGCCCCTTCATGGATCCCCAGATGAATCAGAACCACTTTACACCTCCACCAGGAAGGCAGCTGCTAATGACCCATACTTGAAAAGGTGTTGGGAAGGATTGCATGGGTGCAACTTTCACACACCCCAGGCCATTTTCAATCTAACATGCCTAGTCAGACCAGGGTGAGTTGAACTATAAATTGGAAGCCTCTCATCAATCTTCCTCAGACTGAAGAAGCTACCTGGATGAGTAATGAAACATGTTGAGCCATAACAAAAGAAATCCAAGTTTAAGCTCCTGGACAACCTCTCCTAGATGACTGAGAATCTCCCCAGACATACCTAAAAGAGACCAAGCAAATACTGTACCATACTAAATACATAAGAAACACCAAAACATATTCAAAACATTAAGGTACAACAATCCATTTAAAAATCCCCACTCAGACAGTCAGGGGAAGCTTACACAAAGAGAAAGATCTTCACCTGATTCTAGGACTACAATAAAGATAGGGCCAGCGTAGCCTCCTGTGGAAGGGAATTCCAAATTCGGAGAGAACTCCTCATGTCTACCCACCAAATACTCTTGTTAAGGTGGCAGGTTGAAGCCCAGGAGTCGCTACTGAAAACTAATTTTTTTAACCCATATTGAACTCACACAAAATATATCAGAAGTTTTATTGTCAGCTATTTTTGAAGGTTTGCTATTTAACAAAACAATGGGAAATATAGATTAAATGAAAGTGATCTTTCAAAACCCACAGAAAAGTTTTTTAATGTGGCCTTGATTCCGTTTTTAAAGAACCCCAGGGAGATACCGAGTGAACAAGGCAAAACAAGTATGATTGCTTTAGCTGAATCTGGAGATTCATTTCTGATACACAGCAGATAGTCCACTGTTTTCAGATTTGTCATATTACTTAGTAGCTTTTTGGTCATAATGCCAAACTCTTTCCCATTCTAGGGAGCATCATTGATGCTATTATGTCAATGATGCCTTTAAGGCAACTTGTATTACTATGCCTTATTATGTGATATTTGAACAATGAGATCCTCAGCAACATTGAAATGCTAGCAAATGAGATGCTGAAGAGTATCCTGCATTTGCAAAAAGTGAAGAATTATATTCAAAACAGTAAACTATAAAACGGCTAAATGTTCAGAACTGTGATATATTTTCTTCTGTAAACCTGTGGTGCTGAATGGGATCTTATTTTTATTTATTTATTTTGGAAGAGGGGAAATCAAGTGAACCTCTGTTCTTTCTTTTATTCATGCTGTTCACCATATGTTCACAGCTGCGTCCTTGTCTAATCTGCAGTGTGAATGTCATATATTTTAAACAAAAACAAAAATAAGCAGTCCTTCCCCATGTATCAGGGTCACAGAGGCAACATAATGGACATCAGATAGACAGACACATTTGGGTCGGCGATGACAGCAGAAACTCAAAAGAAAGGACAGAGGACTCATTGCCTTCACTGAGTAGATTCCACAATCATACCATGAAGTAGGAAGTGAATTGTGTGG
>JAHTLZ010000129.1:68246153-68267908 GCA_023846285.1 Phrynocephalus versicolor
AAGAAAGAAAGAAAGAAAGAAAGAAAGAAAGAAAGAAAGAAAGAAAGAAAGAAAGAAAGAAAGAAAGAAAGAAAGTTAGTTCACAAGAAAACCCAGCTAGACATATTTATGGGCTTCGCTCAGCCGTGAACTATGAAACCAAGAGGTTGAAATTGATATTCTGTTTTCAGTCACAAACAGACAAGAGTACTTGGGGAGCTGTTATGCTTTAACTACCAAAGTAAGTTATCTATTTTTTGCCATTCACTAGTCGGAAGTGGGTGTGCAAGAGAATGTCATTTGTTGCTGTTCTTGAGGCAACAAAACATCCTGATTTGGCCGTGATTTTGATACAGATACACGCTTCACACATATCAGTGAGCTACTCCATAGGCAACCATTATTAAAGCAAAAACAGTTAAAGGACTTGTAGAAATAGTCCCTGACTGTTGCAATGGCAGGAGGAAGATTTTGGGGGCCAGGGGAGAGGTAGAAACTGGTGGATGGTTCCGCAGTGTAGAGCCTTGATATAAAGCTTATAAGAGTCTACTTTTTAACCAGGCAACCAGTAGAATAAGGCTGTTGAAAATGATAGCAATATATTCTCTGCTATGCTGTGGGAATCTTGATTACAATATACAGATGTGAAAGTTGGACATTCAAAGAGGGAATAAATCAACACGTGAAGAACCTTATAGACACAAGGGACCACTGTAAAGACAAATACTGTAAACAGACTCTACATCTAACAAACAAACAAACAAACAAACAAACAAACAAACTTGAGGGTATTATATTTTGGACATTTTTGCTGAAAGATTTGCTGGAAAAGACGATAATAATAGAATTGTATTTTGTACTTTTTGCTGAAAGATTTGCTGAAAAATACAATAATAGAACATAGGGAAGACATGGGGGGGGAAGGAAGATCTAACCTGATTTAACTAAGGACATCACAGCTGTCTCTGCAAGACTTGAGGAAGGTTGTTAATGATAACACCCTTTGGCGGTCATTAAGTTGATAGCACATATCAATGACCTGGTGAGAGAGGAGAAGTGCCCAGCAGACCTATTTTGACACTGGGGAATAGCAGAACATTCATTAGGATAGAGCAGCTGTTTCAGCAAAGTTGAACAGCTGCCTAGGATTAAGAGGTACATTAAGCCATCAGCAGCTACCTAGCAAATCTGTAGGTTATAGTACAGGCTGGGGTAACTATTAGACCAGTTGAAAGACTCAGAAATGTGCAAGGAAGTCTGTGTGAGGTCTTCAAAGATGAACTTTCACCCTTCCCATTCCCAGACAACTAAAACAGGGATATCTATGATTTCAAAAGCTAGTTAATGAGCTGCCTGGATAAGAAGTTGATTATTGGTTTGGTGTAATAATATTTCCTCAGCATGGATTTTGAAATTTCTTTAACAGCCAATACAGCTGCTTATCTCGTTCTTGTGAAAGTATCATAGGTGTCTTTTTCATCCTTTCCTTTTCTCACTGTTTGGATTACCATCCAAACAGTATAGCTGATATATAATCTTAGTTGTGTTGGGAGGGGGTGGATTGCAGCTGAATCTTCAGTTGATCTCACTAGTACAGTATGTGATTGGAAAAGACAGGGCTACTCCTTACACACTGATCTTTGCTGACAAACCAGTTGGGGGGGGGAGTAATCCTATTCCTTAACCATATATTACAAGGATTGGGAATGTTAAAAAGAATGAAGAAATGCAGAACTGTCACATGCATTAATTTCATTTAGTTATGTTTTAAGTTCCTTGCTTTAACAAATATTTTGTAACTTTTTGTGTGTTTTACAGCTTGCAAAACAATGGGAGCTTTTACACGACCCCTAAAATCCGAGGCAAAGGGCTCCCAGATGCAGAGCTTAAAATTGTTTTCGCACCAGCTCTGGACTTTAAAAAAAATAAGTACGACCACACCCACTTAAGCGTGTCCCAGCACATTTTCCAAGTACCTGGTCTCCGAAGGTGAAAAATTTCTGATGTGGATTGCAAAGCATTGAGTGCTGGGCTCTCCACGCCTTCTGTCTGGTGGGTTTTTTTTTGCCCCCCCTTTAAGAGACTGGAATGCTTCCCAGGACAGCTCCCAACGGCAGAGCAGAGGTGACCCTGCATTCTTTTCTCCCTTTTTTTCTCCCTTCCCTCACGCAGACAGAAGCAAGGGAATGCAGAGGGGTGGGAACACAGGAAGGGCGACAAACCTCCAAGATCTCTGGTCCAAATTTAAGTTGCCAGCGGATCTTAGGGGTCGTGTAAAAGCGCCCAATGAAGACCAAGTCTGAAACCTCAAACAGCTTGCAAAGTTGAGGCCAAAAATCCGGGCAGACATCCTCCAAGAGTGAGGGTGATATATCACTTTCTGTCCTCACCATCTGCCTCATTCATTGATGCTTTTCTCTATAGGCTGGGCTTTCTGAACTAACATTCTCTGAATGGAGATGGCTGTAGCACAGATGGTGTGAAGCCTCTCTAAAGATGCCATCTAGTGGCTCTTACAGCACTTGCAGTAGTACTGAATTTTTCATTCAGCAAAACCTAATTTCCTTACACTCCCAGGGATAGCTGAGTGTGTCTCATTCAGAATTATCTGCAGCTGTCTTCTCTGTAGCCACAGACAATGCAACAGATGCATTCAGTTTTACACAGAGCTATCTCGCTGGACTACAAAACACTTGTGATTATGTTCTGAACATCTTAATTGCAATAAAATGTTTCCATATTAAGCAGAAGGAGGCCACATAAATACCATAAACACAAGGCTATTATATTGTGGTTGTATCACAGCAAGAATATTTCACTTAATGGAGGATAATGCTTTATATAACCATGCCTGTGTATTTAGTTTTAGAGGATCATCACGCTATCTTCCCAGCTCTGAATCCAGAAATATGGGAATATTCAGTAACTATACATCAAAAGTATTGATCATTGGTTCTTGACCTTTGAAACCCAGAAGTTATCATATTGCTGTTCTTAGAAATCCTATGTAGCACAACTATTGGTGAAGGCTTCTGGGAACTGAAGTCTGACACCATCTGAAGACCCAAGTTTGGGAACCACTGGTATATATATATCCTGTGTGGTTTAGCTCTTAGATGGGGATTTGGGTAATCCAGTGTTTCATCCACTGATTATTTCTGGGTGACCCTGAGCCAGTCACACATTCTCAGTCTCATCCACCTCACAAGGTTGCTGGGAGGATAAAAGGAGGAGGACTTGAGCCATGAGTTTATTGGAAAAAAGATATGAAACATGCAATAAAACAAATAGTGCTTTCCACTGGTTATCTATTAATAGGCTAAAATTAAAATAAACATTGATTAGTGGTAAATAACTCATCAGAAGCACTGTTAAAACATATCACAAAACTATTGTTTCAAATTAGAATATCTGTTTCGGTTTGAGCTTCTCTGGGTGACAGTCTACTTCCTCAAATATACCACATGTAGTCCCCAAAATACATGCTAAAATAAATCTCTTTTTCAAAGTGCACTAGTATTTTTACTTTTGCTTTTATGGTTTTAATGCTGAAACAAACAAACTAAATGAGCTACCTACTCAAAAACTGTTGACATATAACCTATTGATTATTCCTGTAGGGACATTCCATTTCAATGTTTCATTGTGGAGCTCTAATTTGTCTTTTGCAAGCAGATTTTAAATACTCCTAAAATAATAGAAATAAAAATAACCCTAAATTTAAATGCTTAAGGCTTGATGGGTTTTTGCTGTTGTTTATAATGACCAGTTGATAACAATCATTCTTCTATCTACACCATTGTATTCAGTTGCAGGAATGGACAGTCTTGTTGCTCTGTGTCAAGTCAATTTCTGATCCGAAGGCTGCCTTTCATGTTATGTTCTCTGACAAAAAGCCGAATAGGATATGGCAAATGCAGGCAAAATGATTTATTATGAAAGAATAAAGAGTTCAGAATCTGATGTTTTGTTTTAATATTAATGTTCTGTTTTAATATTAATGTATGGTAGGAGATTGCTTTCAAATGAGTTTCAGACAGCATGATGACTTAACCCTATACCCAACAATTCATTATCTGATAGCTGAAATTCTGTGGCTTAGTGTAGTAAGTCACCTGTGAGAAGAAGGCCCAGTGAGCCAATTGGGATTTGGTGAGTCAACTCTTCCACAAGTTCCATTGAATCAATTGGAATACTCTAGTTGCAAGTTACTTTAGTTTAGTAAGTCACACTCTTCCTTACTCGAATCCTCACCTCTAAGCTGTGATACTCAATAGTTGCACTGTGATTTGTACAATGTATTGCGTCATCAGGTTGCATGATGCAGAATACTTGGACATAAACAAAACCTTATGCCAACTTCAAGAGGATTTCAACATACACTCATGCAGATAACATTTGTTGTTGTTCAGTCGTTCAGTCGTGTCCGACTCTTCGTGACCCCATGGACCAGAGCTCGCCAGGCCTTCCTATCTTCCATTGCCTCCCGGAGTTTCGTCAAATCCATACTGGTTGCATCGATGACACCGTCCAACCATCTCATTCTCTGCCGTCCTCTTTTCCTTTTGCCTTCAATCTTTCCCAGCATCAGGGACTTTTCCAAGGAGTCCTCTCTCCTCATGAGGTGGCCAAAGTACTGGAGCCTCAGCTTCAAAATCTGTCCTTCCAATGAACATTCGGGGTTGATTTCTTTCAGGATGGATAGGTTTGATCTCCTTGCAGTCCAGGGGACTCCCAAAACTCTCCTCCAGCACCACAGCTTAAAAGCATCAATTCTGCAGCAATCAGCCTTCTTTATAGTCCAGCTCTCACTTCCATACATCACTACTGGAAAAACCATACCTTTGACTATCCTGACCTTAGTTGGCAAAGTGATGTCTCTGCTCTTTAGGATGCTATCTAGGTTTGCCATTGCTTTCCTCCCAAGAAGCAGGCGTCTTTTTATTTCATTGCTGCAGTCGCCATCTGCAGTGATCAAGGAGCCCAAGAAAATAAACTCTGTCATTGCCTCCATTTCTTCCCCTTCTATTTGCCAGGTGATGGGACCGGTGGCCATGATCTTAGGGTTTTTTTATGTTGAGCTTCAGCCCATTTTTTCACTCTCCTCTTTCACCCTTATTAAGAGGTTCTTTAATTCCTCCTCACTTTCTGCTATCAGAGTAGTATCATCTGCGTATCTGAGGTTGTTGATATTTCTTCCGGCAATCTTAATTCGGGCTTGTGATTCATCCAGACCTGCCTTTCGCATGATGTATTCTGCATATAAGTTAAATAGGCAAGGTGACAGTATACAGCCTTGTTGTACTCCTTTCCCAATTTTAAACCAGTCAGTTTTTCCATATCCAGTTCTGACAGTTGCTGCATGTCCCACATATAGATTTCTTAGGAGACAGATAAGGTAGTCAGGCAATCCCATTCCTTTAAGAACTTGCCACAGTTTGTTGTGGTCCACACAGTCAAAGGCTTTGGCATAGTCGATGAAGCAGAAATAGATGTTTTTCTGGAACACTCTGGCTTTCTCCATAATCCAGCACATGTTGGCAATTTGATCTCTAGTTTCTCCGCCCCTTCAAAATCCAGTTTGCACTTCTGGAAGTTCTCTTTCCACATACTGCTGAAGCCTGCCTTGTAGAATTTTGAGCATAACCTTGCTAGCGTGTGAAATGAGTGCAATTGTGCGATAGTTGGAGCATTCTTTGGGATTTCCTTTCTTTGGGATTGGGATGTAGACCGATCTTTTCCAGTCCTCTGGCTACTGCTGGGTTTTCCAAATTTGCTGGCATATCGTGTGCAGCACCCTTACAGCATCCTCCTTTAAGATTTTAAAGAGTTCAGTTGGAATGCCGTCACTTCCACTGACCTTGTTGTTTGCAATGCTTTTTAAGGCCCACTTGATTTCACTTTCCAGGATGTCTGTCTCCAGGTCAGCAACTTCGCTATCTTGGTTATCAGGGACATCCAGATCTTTCTGATATAATTCCTCTGTATATTCTTGCCATCTCTTCTTGATCTCTTCTGCTTCAGTTAGGCCCCTACTCCCTACAATTTTTGACCTTTATCATATCCATCTTTGCATGAAATGCCCCTTTAATATCGCCTATTTTCTTGAATAGATCTCTGATTTTTCCTTTTCTGTTGTTTTCCTCTATTTCTTTGCACTGTTCATTCAAGAAGGCCATCCTGTCTCTCCTTGTTATTCTTTGGAAGTTGGCATTCAATTTTCTGTATCTTTCCCTTTCTCCCTTGCATTTTGCATCCCTTCTCTCCTCCGCTATTTGTAGGGCCTCGTTGGACAACCACTTTGCTTTCTTGCATTTTCTTTTCTTTGGAATAGTTTTCATTGCAGACTCCTGTACAATGTTACAAGCCTCCATCCATACTTCTTCAGGTGTTCTGTCCACCAAATCTAGTTTCTTAAATCTATTTTTAACTTCCACTGTGTATTCATAAGGGATTTGACTTAGATTATACCTGACTGGCCCAGTGGTCTTCCCTACTTTCTTCAGTTTAAGTTTGAATTTTGAAATAAGAAGCTGATGATCTGAATCAGGTCTTGTTTTTGCTGACTGTATAGAGTTCCTCCATCTTTGGCTGCAGAGAACATAATCAAACTGATTCCGGTATTGTCCATCTGGTGATGTCCATGTGTAGAGTCGCATTTTGTGTGTGTTGGGGTAGGAACTGGCAAGCCACCCCAGTATCCCTGCCAAGAACATTCCATGGACAGAGACAAAAGGCTAAAAGTTATGATGCTGGAAGATGAGCCCCTCAGGTCGGAAGGTGTCCAACATGCTACTGAGGAAGAGTGGAGGACAAGTACAAGTAGCTCCAGAGCTAATGAAGTAGCTGGGCCAAAGCCGAAAGGATGCTCAGCTGCAGACGTGCCTGGAAGAGAAAGGAAAGTCCAATGCTGCAAAGAAATATACTGCATAGGAACCTGGAATGTGAGATCTATGAACCAGGGTAAGCTGGATGTAGTCAAACATGAGATGGAAAGAATAAACATTGACATCTTGGGCATCAGCGAACTTAAATGGACAGGAATGTGTGAATTCAGTTCAGATTACTATCACATCTACTACTGTGGGCAAGAATCCCATAGAAGAAATGGAGTAGCCCTCATAGTCAACAATAGAGTGAGAAAAGCAGTGCTGGGATACAACCTAAAAATGATAGAATGATTTTGATACGATTCCAAGGTAGTCCTTTCAACATCACAGTAATCCAAGTTTATGCACCAACTACCGGTGCTGAAGAGTCTGAGATTGACCAATTTTATGAAGACTTACAACAACTTCTAGAACTGACACCAAAGAAAGATGTTCTTCTCATCATAGGGGATTGGAATGCTAAAGTAGGGAGTCAAATGATAAAAGGAATAACTTGCAAGTTTGGCCTTGGAGTTCCCCATAGTCAGCACCAGAAGCAAAAATATAATAATCTCTTTTCTCTGATTGTATTGTTGTTCTCTTTTTGTTTTTGCTGTATCGCCAAGTGCTGGGAAGAAACAGCCAACATATATTTGTGTTTAAATATATACAAAATATATTTGTATTTATTCCTTTTTAAGTTTTTTTTAAAATATGGGGGGGTACTGTGATTTGTTACTGTTGGTGTGGGGATTGATTTGTTACTATTATCCTATTGTTATTATTGTTATTATTAGTTTTTTTATTCCCTCATTTGGTTTGGTTGGGATGATGTTATGTCCTTCATTCTCCACCATGATTGTGCAGCGATCACTGATGTTGGTGGCTCCTATTTTGGTGGTCTGAAGGCATGGTAGATACGTTTCAGGCCATGGTGTTGGCTGGGTAAGAAGAACTAGGGTCAGGCAGCTGAGGCTTATCCCCTGTTCTAACCCCTTGGCCCACTGCCATATGCTAGGGGGGCATTCCATCCGGGTCTCTGACCTGTCCTGCTTGCTGGTCAATTCCAGGTCAGTGGGCTGAGCTGGCTAGTCTTATTGAGACCTGGGTGGGTGAAGAGGATGGAGCTTCCTTTACCCAACTCCCCCCCCCCATTTTGTTACCAGCATCTGGGTAGGTCGGAGGATCACTGGTGGAGTGGCCATTGTTCACAGGGACTCTCTTTATGTCAGCAAATCTGCTGTGTTGGTGTGTCCATGGTTGGAATGCCTTGACCTATTGGTGAGACAGCAGGATAGGTTTGGGATAGTGTTGGTGTACTGTGCTCCCCATGACCCGGCTCTGGCCCCCAAGCTCTTCAAGTTCATCTCAGCGGCATTGTTGAGGTCACCTTGCCTGCTGGTGGTGGGTGATTTCAATGTGTACACTGGGGCTGGACTGTCTGGAGTGCTTCTGAAATTCATGGAGTCCATGACCTCCATGAACCTATCCCAACATGTCATCGGTCCCACCCATCGGGCTGGACATATCCTGGACCGGGTATTTTCCTCTGCGTATAATCTGAGGGTTGGAAATTTGCATTCCCAGCCCATGTCATGGTCAGACCATAATTTGCTGACTTTCCCCCTGGAAATTGCTGGACTACTCCACAGGGAGCTTGGCTGCACTGTTTGGGCCCACCCCCGAAGGCTGCCGGACTCAGTCCAGTTCTCTGAGGCCTTTGGGGGACCTCTGGATAGTCTGGCCAAAAATCCGGTCAACACCTTGGTGGATAGGTGGTATGTGGATGCCACCCAGGCTCTTGACTGGATCACCCCCGAGCACCTCATCCAATCCAGAGTACGCTGATAACATACAGCTCTATCCTTTTGCATCTCTGCAATGCAGGCTGTGCAGATCCTTGACCGCTGCCTGGATGTGGTCTTGGAATAGACTGGGACTAACACGCTCAAGCTCAACCCCAAGAAGACCAAGGCTCTGTTCCTCGGGGGGTCCCTGGAGAGTACACTGTTCCTTTTCCCAGCTTCGGGGGTACTGCCCTCCAACTGGATGATCGAATGAGGAATCTGAGTGTCATCTTGGATCCAGCTTTGTCCCTAGAAGCCCAGGTGGTGCTTGTTTCCAGGGCAGCCTTTTACCTTCACCAGCTTATTGCCCAGGTTTGCCTGTACCTTGTTGTGGATTCCCTGCAGACATTTGTGCAAGCTCTGGTGATCTCAAGGATATATTACTGTAACACTCTCTACATGGGGTTTTCCTTGACCCTTGTTCAGTGACTGCAGCAGGTGCAGAATGTGGCGGCCAGGTTGGTGGTTGTTGCGGGCAGGTTTGACCACATCACCCCTATCCTGGCTCACTTGCATTGGCTACCTGTTGCCTCCTGGATAAGATTCAAGGTATTGGTTTTGGATTACAAAACCCTCCATGACTTGGGACCTGAGTATCTGGCAGAGTATATCTCCCAGAGGTCAGCTTCGTCCTATCCAACCAGAGCATTGCTAGCCCTCGAGCTCTGGATGGCCACTCATAGGGAAGCCCGCAGGGTACCTACCTGTAGTCATGCCTTCTCGGCGGCCAGCCCAGTGCTTTGGAATAAACATCCTAACAAGATTTAGCTAGCAGAGACTCTACCAGCTTTTAGAAAGGCCCTAAAACAGCTTTTAAAAGAACATTTTGGTGATCACTAATTGTGACTAGAGATGGGCACAAAACGAGCCATTTTTTATTTTTGTTTTTGTTTTTTTGTTTCGTTACGCAACGAAAACGAAAACGAAAATTTTTCAAAACAAAACGGAAATGGAAACAGAAATGAAAAATTTTGCCATATTTTTTGTTTTTGTTGTGGCAGATACATTGAACTGAAAAGAATGCTAACGAAACAGCAATTTTTCATTTTCGTTTTCGTTTTTTGTTTCGTTATGTAACGAAAACAAAAACAAAAAATTTGCAAAAAAAACCCAATGAAAACGAAAACGAACCAAAATGGACCCCTAAACGACCAAACAACAAACGAAACACCATTTTTTGAGTCGTGCCCATCTCTAATTGTGACTGTTTTTGTAGCTGATATCATGTTTGTTTGTCCACCTGTTTGTCTGCCTTCTTGCCATACCGAAATTACCTATATTGTTCTGTTTTTATTGTGCTGATTTTTCTTTTTCTTTTGTATTTTGTATCTTATATTTATGTGTTGTACATCACCCAGAGTTCCCTTTGGGACAGTCTATGCGGTTAACAGGTGTGTGTGTGTGTATGTATATATATATATATATATATAAAGAAAGAAAGAAAGAAAGAACAACAGATGGGATAAATCAGACCGTTTTCAGTTGTAACTTGATATGCTTTAGGCTGATTTTGTCTTTCATTATATTTAAGTGTTTGTTCATGCACTAATTTTGTTTCAGATATCACCCAGGATCCAAATCAAATCAGGAGCTTCCATTTGTTTTCTATACTGGAGTCACACAAATGGTTAATAAGTTTAAATTTTGGATTTCATCATCTGGTTTTTCTGAATTGAAACCTCTGACTTAAGGGTGATGTTACTCTTTTCAGAAGCATTCACCTGATAAAGAAACTAAAAAACAGTGCTTTGCTGCTCCCAGGAATATATTTCAAGGATGAAACAATAATGCTTTGTGCTTCTCTTGAATTCTAGTTTGTTCATAGAATCAGTCTTTCTATCAAATCATGGCAGATCCCTACAGGGCATTCTTTTCTTGGATTCCTGATTCTTCAGATGTGCATAATAGCATTTTCTATTTTTTTCAAAGGTTTCTTTAATCCAATTCTAGCATGACTTGAAGATATTTCCCATCTCTCCTCCCATTTTAATAACCTAATTGTGGGCCTTTGTTGATGGACAAATTAGTGAAGGTCAGAGGAGAGGCAAAAAAGAAAGAAAGAAAGAACTATAAGAATTAGACACGTATATGAGAAGAAACAACTGCAGAGAGAATAATCAAATGATATTTGCTGGCTATATTCCTAGGGCATGCTAAATATATTCACCTGTGATATTCCTCCCCCCACTTCCTGGGTTTAAGAGAAAGGGAAGTGATTCAGATTCACCTCTACACCATCATTTTTCTCCTTTGTCACAATCCTCCTTGCCAGAAACTAGAAAACTGCATCATTTGTGGGGGGAAGTCTAGTTTTTATAGTGATATAGGCAGGCCTAGCAACAGCAGGCTGCACTGTGGGGTGCATCCTGTTCTTTCTGCTCCTCTGAACTTGAAACCATTCAGAAAATGGAGGAGGGTTGATGAAGCACTGCCAGTTTCATAGCCCACACATATAAACACCACATACTTAGTCCTGAAATCCATTGAAACCCCAGATACATTTGTTAGGTTATTATTACAGTGGCGGGGTGGCTTCTGCTGGTACCCATCTATCACAAGGTGAGAGGAACAGGACGGAGCAGTGCCTGGAAGACTACCTCTTGCTTCTCTTCGTCCAGAGTTGTTCAGAGGGTTTCCTGCAGGTGGCTCTCCCAACCAGAGAGTATAAGTTAATGGGGCAGAGGTCCTTTTTCTGCCACCAAGAGGGAAGGTGCTCCATTATTCTTGCAGCACAGCTCATGAGAGCTGCCACCACCACCTGAGCACTGATCTTAGAGGCCTTCTCCCTGGGACAGCAATTCCTAGACTTCCTTGGCTATTGGTAACAGAATTTAAGTTTTCCTTGTGTCACAACAACATTGGGCCTGAAGGGGAAAAGTCTAGGTCAGTTCTAGGTGACTTATGTGATTTAAGGCTTTTCTTCTTCTGACCCATTTTAAGGTCTAAACTTGCCTTTTGAAAGTCCAGATGTGGATGGCTGAAGTCAGGAGGATGAAAACAGGATCAGTGTGGATCTGAAGCCCTCATTGGGTATGTACCCAAGCCTTAGAAGAACACTTTGCTCCTAGACTGGTCCTATGCCCTACTTTACAGAGGGTAAGCACTTAATTGAAGGGTGTCAGAAGACAGTCCTCTGTTTGGAAGCATCCATCTACTTGAAGGACTCTCCACTATAAAAATAATTGCAAAAGAGAAAAGCAGGAGCTTTAAGGTTCTCCATCTAAAGTCAGTTTTTAGAAGAAGACTTAGAGTGCAGTCCTAACTTACCATTTTGGTCAAGTGACAGATGAAGCTGTTCTTTGCCACCTAAGGAATTTGGAAATTACCTATGACTACTGGTCTAATTTTGTGCCAGAATTGCAACTGTGTCCCTTGGTGGAAGGATGTTTAGATTTGATGCATCTCAGCTTCTTCCTTAGTCCTACCCCTACTCCTCATCCCACTTTATGCACTTCTGCCAAGAAGATCTTAGCCGTCATACCAGTTCTACCAGTAGGTCACTCTGTGAGCAGATCTCTGTGTTCAGCCAACAGGAAGATTTCTACCAGAAGATAGTTTGCCTAATCCTAACCTCCTACAGCAATGCATCTTTGAGTCGGGATTGTGCCCTCCCTGCCGCCTTGGACAGGTAGAAGGACACCTTGTCAAGGTCAAAAGTATGACAATTGAACAATATTGTCACAGTGCTATAGAAAAACTCTAGTCAGTTTGTAATCTGTAATGGTAAATCACAGCTAAGATTTATCCCTGAAAGGATAAGCTATTCTTCATAGGGCTTCCTTTCCAGACATTTTATCCATCCTAGTTGTCCTCTTCTGGACATGTTCCAGCCTTTTAATGTAATTCTTAAAATGTGGTGCCATATACTAGATACAGTGTTCCAAGTAACATCACATCAAAGCTGAGTATAGAGGTGCCATTAGTTTCCTTGATCTGGACAGTGGACACTGTACTTCTATTGATGCAGCATTTATCCCCTGGTTTGGGCTGTTGTGTCACAGTCCTCTGTTTGTAAGCAACTTTGCAGTCCATAGCACTTTTACAAAAAGAATTTTGCTTCTGCTATTTTATTCATTTACTTTCACAGCAGATGCGTGAACATTGCTAAGAGGTGAAGCCTATTCTTAAAAAAAAAATCCTTGTAAATTGTGTAGATGTCACCATCAGAAGCTGCACATTATTGGTAGATGGATTGGGCCATAAATGTGCATAGAGAGCATATATGTCACCAGCCATAGTAAAGTTAAGGGGAGTCTTAGCTCTTTTCTTCCCTCACTTCCTCTGTCCTTTTTACTTACAGCTGAAAGATGAATGAAGTCTGCTTTCAGTGTCATGTGGCATGGAAATGTTGCTCATAAAACTTGGTCATATTTTACGGATCAAGTGTAGAAAGAAAGAGGAAACAAAGTAGACAGCTATATTGAAAATCATGACACAGCAGCAGGCTGCTAAGCTGCCTTAACTTTCAGCAAACACCCATTTCATTTGTTAGTGTACCCTCTACCTACCCACTAGCAATGTTGCATTTACACTGAACTGAGGCAAGACTCAGGTAGTGCAGAGAACTGCACATTTATAGATGATTAAAGAAACACTAAGCATTGTATTGTTCCCAAACCTGAAGCACAGACACCAGTTGATGACCTCAACTTTATAAAGATTTTATATCACAAGGAAATCTGTACTTCCTACTCAAACTGTATTGCAAATACTATCTAATGTGGGAAACACTTTGCAACTTTCCTGCTTCAAATATGAGTCTGATACAACCTTGGTTCAAAAACAATAAACACATTGTTCTTACCATATTGGGCCACACTCCTTTCAGTATTGTGGGATGCCTCACTCAGCTTGCAACCTGGGTATATGAAACAAGCAAAGCCCTGTTAGGCAGTGGAATATGCTGCCACAAAGGGTGGTGGAGTCTCCTTCTTTGAAGGTTTTTAAGCAGAGGCTGGATGGCCATCTGTCGAAAATACTGTGATGGGGTTCCTGCATGGCAGGGGGTTGGACTAGATGGCCCTTGAGGTCTCTTCCAACTCTGTGATTCTATGATTCTATGATTCTATACATTTGAAAGCCCTGAATGGGAGACCGGAGCAATTGTTTGTTATCAATCATCTTATTTTCTCAGGGTCCTCGCCCAAGGCTCTGTAAGTAGCTTTACTGCCCTGCTAAGGCATCCACTTAGCTGCCTAGATGCCATAAGCACATCCGATCTCACCTGATTTCGGAAGCTAAGCAGGGTCGGCCCTGGTTAGTACTTGGGTGGGAGACCACCAGGGAATACCAGGTCCTGTAGGCGCCTGGAGTAGGAACTGGCAAACCACTCCAGTATTCCTGCCAAGAAAACTCCATGGACATGGATTCACAAAGAGTCGGTCGCGACTGTAACAACACAACACACACACAAGGAATCCACTTAAACAACACCAAAAAGTAAGGCATGCATCAAAGCATTAGGGCAAAATCTGAATTTGCTGATTGATGATAAGTTACCTATGTACAGTCTGAGCCTGGTATCAGAGTAGATAAGCAGCTTCAAAGACTCTGATATCTCTCTCCGATATCTCTCCTAAACATTTTTTAAAATTTTTAAATGAGATTCCCAAAGGCATTCAAATGGAGAACCTCTTCAAAAGACGAGCAGCCCTTTAGCAGCTTTTCAAGTGGACGGCTCTCCTCCTTAGAAAAGGACATGGAGCCACCCTATTCCCAGTACAGACCTTATGTCCCTAGCTTTTCCAACTTCTGACTGGCCAGAACTGGCAGGTCTTTGGGGGACACAGAAGACAATTGGGAAAGAGGGATTAGTTATTGGGCTTCAAATTCGCTCTAAAAAGTTATTCCTGGTTGTTTTGATTCTAATTATAAAGAATTGTGCTGGCTGTGGTCTTCTGGGAGTTACACTCTCCCCAAAAACCCATGTTTTTTTTCTAAGCTCCATGTTCAGGTATGAAATACAGAGTAAAGGGGCCTTGATGAATGAAATGTTAAGACGGGGAAAAGCCCCAGAGACTGGATGTCCATCAAAATAAAGTCAGACTTTCACACTCTAGGGAAAGTAGTGAGTTTTTATTTTCTTCACAGTAAGCCCATGCTTTGAACTGAATTCTGTTTTGAAAAGTTCAGCCTGAAACATGTTGCAAGAATACGTGAAGAGGAAAATCCAGAAAAAGTACTCACATATAATCTCAGTGGGATTTTGTACAGCAGTGAGGATCCTGCCGTACAGTATTCTTAGGAGAAGATATTAATCCTGTTCTCTTCTGATGTGGGTGTGCATCAAAACTTGAATAGGTGCACGTCAAAATATGAAATAATAATGGCAACAATACTGTGAAATAACTTCATGTAGCATTCCCAAAGTATTTCAGTGGAGCAAATTCTTTGAGGTTTTTCATTTTATATCTCCCCAGCTCATGGGGGAAAGGATAATATTGTTCAACCAGCTTTAATTATTAGAAAAATATACGACACTAATAAGATAGTTGACCTTCTTGCCCGAACAGTAACAGATATGAGACCCATGGGAAATGAGCTGGACAACAGAACTGGGGGGAAAGAAGGTGATTATAGTAAAATTGTGCATAGCTGCATTATCTTAGTAGAGAGGTGAGAAATAACTTCACAAACAATAAACCTGCAGCTTAACTGGGAAAGGTTACAGTTAAACCCTTGTGTTACTCTATGGTTCTTTTACCTTTTATTATAGCTGTAGTCTACCAGGTGATCTCCTTAGATCCTTGAACAAAGAACAGCCAATTAAATTACGAAAAAGTTATAGCAAGAAGAACAAACAAAATACATATTTATTGAGTAAGCTAAGCACCTATATCATTCAAAAACTAATTGAATATACTATGGGCAATATAAAAATATGAAAGCCAGCCTATTAATTATGGCTATGCTCATGTTGCTATAGTGTTTCTCCTCTCCTCTCCTCTCCATATTCTAAAAGTTGAATTTAAATTCAGGATACACAATAGGAAAGGGCACAATCCATTGTCTGAGTATTCCCCAGCGGGTGAAGGAACACATCCTCGGTTTGGTGCAATCCACAAGAAACGGTGGAGCTTCATGATCATATTGGAAAAACTGCCCAAAGTGACAATTCAGGGTTTAAACTTAGTTTCATGCATCTGACACATAGCTTGCCAGGTTTCTGCGTACTTCTTTTTTCACCAAAGAGAAGATGGTGCTTCAATCTAAGGCAATGGGAAAGATGCAGAGTCATTGGTAACCCTTCCGAGGAGACCAAGAGCCTGACTACACTGGGAATTTTTTTTTAAAGAAAATACTGTGGGTTTGGGATGGTCAGATTCACTTTTTCCCCATTGACCATATGACAGAACAGGAAATGCTAATCATCCCAGAGACCCACAACCCATTCTGTTGCTCCACACCACCACCAAAGTTCCTGAGACTTCACAGCTAGATAGTGCGAGTGCATTCACATTTCCCTCATTAGAAATACAATGAAATCTACATCCCCCTGGGGTGAAACTGGCAATTTTCATTTTAAGCAAGGGAGCCTGGCTTCAACATCTGGCAAAGTTGATTTGGGAAACTTTCCTGCTTCTCTCTCCTCCATTTGTAACATGTAGTTTGATGAAGAGCCCTGGAGGACTTGAAAGCTAGCATGTAGTTTGATGAAGAGCCCTGGAGGACTTGAAAGCTAATTTTGTTTGTGACAGATAATCTGTCTAATAAAGGTATTAGCCACTCCTTTTTTTTTCAATATTGTATGAAGACTACCTGGCTTTCTCTTTTAGTGTCTTAATAAAATTTCAGTTTATTGGTCTTGCTCTCAAAATGTGGACAGTCCGTGAAAATAATTAATGGATGACAATTCTGCATATGAAAACTCTGCTAGTCTCGGTGACCCTCACTAAATCCACATTATTTTTTTAATAAGCATTATTTCAAGTAGAAATAAAATATTTTAGACATCAAAGAAACACCTTAATTTCCTCTGCATGATTGATATAGTCTGCATTCGATTAAGGTGCATTGGGATGTTCCTTCCCCACTTTCATTTGAAAGTTGACCCATTGGTTAAATTTCATGGCAGTGGTACAGAAGGAAAAAAGGTTTCTTTCTGGAGGGAAATTTGTGAGGGGATTTTGTTTCATAGGCTAGAAAAGGACTCAGGGCACATAGTCTGCTCCTCAGTTATATCTTTTATTTTTTATTTTTTTACCAGAATAGAAAGAATATTTTTGTTAACATAATACAGAATCTGAATCACTAAGGTCAAAAGTAGGACCCCAATTTATTGCCTAATTTGTATGGCCTTTTTGCTGTACTTGAGCATCTTCAAGCTTTTAACATAATCCTTGAAACTTTATTACAACCTCGAGAAATGCTATTAACCCCACTTTTGAAGGTTCACTGAAAATCACCACCATTTAGGAAATTTCTCCAGGGTCAGCACCTGGAGAACATGGATCTGAAACTCTGATCTAACAAATGCAAGCCAACACCATAATAATTTGCCTTTCAGCTGTGGATGGCTTTAACACCTCCTACTGACTTCACTACACAGAATACAGAAGCAGGAACAATTATAAATAAAACAACATGCCTTGTTTGAGATAGAATGGTAAGCTTTCTTTGGGATTTTGAGTTCAACGTGACAGGTCTAGGTGAAACCATCACTAATCAAAAATAAGGGAAGAGCAAATATTGTTCAGAAAATTGCTTGGTTGTATAAACATGGCAGATTGAGATGTCTTGCCACAGGACTTGAAATTTGCAGCAAAGAAATTAAGTCAGCTTGAGCTTCCAGGAATCATGAGTGAGCAAGCAAGCAAAGAATGGCTTGTCAACTGAATTTACTGTGGTGAATATTTTTTGATCTGACTAAAATCTAGATGCAGGTATGCAGTTATGGGCAATGTATAGTAGCGGGGTTAGTGGAAAATCCAAAGAAAATTATGTGCCACTATTAAATCTACCATAAGAAGCCATATTCTGAATTTCACAGTTAAACAAGTTGAGAAACCAGTTAATCACTTCCAAGCCTGGTATGGTGTCAATGTGGTGTAATCCCTAAAATGCTGGAGTTGGACTGAAGACCAAGGAAGTCCTAATCCTCACTGAACCTTAAGATTATATGATGACATTAGGCTAGTCTCTTCCAACCCGGTCCATCTTATATGACTGTTGTGAGAATAAAGTGTTTGTGGTTGTGCATCATACATGCTGCCTTGTAGATCAATGAAACAAAGGTAGACTATAAATGTGAAAAATAATTATATAGGGGAAAAGCTCAACACACACGGGGGGGGGGCTGTATATGCCATTTCCAGGGTTGACGAGGTACAGACTTCATTTCATCACCCTACAAGACCATAAAGATAGTTCTACCTCAATTTACTTCCATAAGACGAAATCAAAGTTATTATTCCTGAAAACTAATTTCAGGAGTGGAGAGGAAAAAGCTAACACCTGGACCTTCTGTGACCTTGAAACCCTTGGCTAGCATGGCCAGTGGTCTTGCTGGCTAGGATGTTCTTAGAATTTTTTGTCCAAAATGTAACTTTGTGGAGCTCTGGGACCACCCATCTATCCAGGATCCTGTTGTTTCAATGTTGCTTGTATAGAAATGTTATAATGTTGTACCCATACATCCATTCAAATAGATCTTACTCATGCTTTTACTCCAATCAGACCTAAACCTTTAAGCACGTAGCTTGAGTGAATGTATACATTGGATCTGGGTTTTGTTCCACATTTATTTCTTTAAAATCCCTAATTCTTTCCATTTGAAATATGGAAAAAAATCTATGAACTTTAGCAATGTCTATACAAAAAGAGACAGAAGCCAAACTCTCATCCATTCCTAACAAGTGTCAGTTCTGTAAAGCCAGCTTTAATATTTGAGAATCCTGTTCCAAGGTACAGAATTGCCGACATGGCAAGGAAATTCTAGGAGCTAGAGTTCAAAATAATTTTTTCAAGCTCTGTTACAAAAGCAACAAGCACTTCTTATTAGTGCATGTTTCCAGCACAGTCCAGAATCGTATAGCAAATTTTGCTGCTGATTTTTTTTTGGAGCCCCATTTTTCTTCGAAAACAGGATTAAAAACAACCACCTGGACTGAAGAGGGTTAGAAAGCAGCCGAACCTTTCTTGTCTGAGCAAATGCACAAGCGAGACCATCTACTCCTGACTGCAATCAGTCATCTCCAAAGGGGGTAATCTGTTTGAGAGGAGTTAACAAAGGAGCTCATCAAGTACGAGGGCAAGACTGGCAAAGTACCAGATGAAGGAAGAAGATGGGGGCGTCGCTGATGAGAAAAATGGAGCCTAATAAATAAAGGGTCTGACTCATGAAAAGTGTATGAAACCATTATTAACCTCAGAAAGCACTAAAGCCTCTGACTCACTTTTATATACTCACCTTGAGAACTGACTGCATGGAAGGTTTATGTATCGCAGCCCTATTAAAATGACCCTTAATAAAGCATTGATAATGCAATGCACATTAAATAATTCCAAAAGCTTTCAGATTCCTCTCTGCAGTCAATCCTTCATGATATCATTTCCCCTGTTATGACCAGCAGCCGCAAAGAAGAACCTCAGCCACATAGCGGACTTTCCTCTCTCACCCAGAGGATCACTGGTCTCTGGAACTCCCTGCCAGAAGAAGTGGGGACAGCTGTCGGCCTTGACAGCTTTAAGAAAAGATTAGACAAGTTCATGGAGAACAAGGGTACTAGTGGCTATCATTATGGATGCCTAAGGGCCACCTCTGGGTTGGAGAGATAGGCAGGATATCTCTCAATGCCATTTGCAGGGAATCATAAGCAGGTGGAGACATCTGCTTGGGAATTCCCTGAAGCAAATGGTGAGCCACTGTGTGAGACAGAATGCTGGACTGGATGGGCTTTAGCCTGTTCCAGCAAGGCTCTTCTTATGTTCTTCTGTTCTTAATAGGAGAAACTTCTTGGCCCATGTACCAAAGATATGCTGCAATCTCTGAGAACACAGAATAACATTGATCCTATTGTCTCATATCAGTGGTCAGTAGTAACCATGGCACTCAGTGCAGAGAGATGTTTCCACACAGACGTCAGGAGGCATGGTGAGAATTGAGGTTGAAATAGAGCCCTGCCAGTCTTTAGCATCACCCAGCCTGCCAGGTTGGTCTCAGGGGACAATGCAGTTCCCACGTCTAACACCAGGCCATATCTAAGGCTTCCTCAGAAGTCCAGCTGTAACTATATTTAAGGGTGGATTTGTTTTACTACTGCTCAAAAAATATCGTCTCTAAATGGTTTACATCAAAAGTTGAAGTAACCCTAATGGCTTAAGAAGAAAAAGAACAGCTTTCATTTCCCCCACATATTCTACTCCCCTGAGAATTTCAGGGTACTGTGAATTAGCAATAGGGAAGCCTGGCATATTCCTTACTCATCTTTCTTGAACGTAAGAATTCCAGTCCCTGCCAATACACACACACACAAAACGAATGGGGTCAAGCCACTGACAAACAAATTATATCAGTGGTGTGCACAAAGCAACAAGACACAACCCCCTTTCCTACTTGGCATAAAATTGCCCCCACTACATCACCCTGGCTCTATAGCCTTTACATTATCTTTAATAATTACTCAGTATTTCTTGAATTCAACCAGAATATACAAAAAAATCACTTATTTTACTACCACTCCCAGAATTCCTCAGTTGCTATAGCCTTTGTCTCTGGGTTCCATCCGGAGCTGTGATACTAGAGATTTCACATCACCTGCAGCATCCAAACCATGATGCAGCATTTTATCTGTATGAGTTTTAGATTGGTATTCATGTTCAGTTTTGGATACTGTAATTTTATCAACAATGATATATCTTTCAAAATACAGGTACCATATATGAAGTGACAGGAACATCTATTTACAGAATATCCTTTCTGTTAGGAAAACAAAATTGAAGGAAAAAATGCAAAACAAAGTTCATTTACTTCAGATTTATAAAATAAAATAAGAAACTAAAATTGGCCAACTCTTAATTCTCTTACTACAATGAATCCATTAAATATAGGTATGTTTATATACTCTTCAGTATTAATTTCCACTAACTCTGATTTGGAATCATTGGTGTATGTGCCAGACATGGTAACATAATGCCTTGGAGTTAGGAGATGGTACATACATTTTCCTTGTCGTTCAAACCACACATTTTAGTCCAATTCTGGCAACAGTACTCTGAAAGCCTACAGCTGGTTTCTCTGGGTGGAAAACCACCCAGCTCCAGCTACAAAAAGCTCAGTGGAAGGGTGAAGAAATTACTGGGGAAAGGGTATGTTGGCACCTGACATGTTTGCCCAGTATCGGGAGCTTCGGCTAGTTTTGCCTCCTGCTGTTTATTTTTGTGCTGTTGTACTGTTGATGTCTTGATTGATCTGCTGGCAACTTGATTGTGATTTTCTTTCTGCCCTTTCCATTTTTGAACAGACTCCTCAGTTAGGACAGTGGCTTCTGGCACCCCCTGGTTTATACCTGAGCCCCTCTCAGGAAGGCATGGTGGGGAATTGAATGAGCCGCCTCTGGCTCCTCAGATGGAGGCCTAAGCCATTGAGCTATTGGGGAAAATGAGTCTGCACTTTGAACTCCCTGCTTTCTTCCTTTTGTATTCTTACTTGATCTGGCTGCTTGAACTTCTCCTCCTAGATGCCCATGAGAGAGTGTATCCCTGACTGCTGTGCTCATCAACTGGCTGGGAACGAGCAGCCAAAGGACAGATCAACCAACCACATTCTCCTCTGCTTGAGGCTTCCATGGCTTTTTCAAGGGCTGACCTACAAACTGCATATTATACATTGGATAATATCAGAGCATAGATCACTATAGCTCGAGAAATCTGCAACAGTTCTCGGTATTAGGTTTATTTAAAACACAGACTGCTGCATATCAACAAAACAATGTGTAAACAAACAAATAAACATTGCTTGGGATTCCACTCACACACTGAGGAAACCACTCATTATACACTGGAAGTTATCAGAGCATCCATCGCTGTGGCCTAAGATATATTGTTTTGTTGATATGCAGCT